>OU342742.1:356671586-356751622 GCA_910589775.1 Avena eriantha
TATTATTGTTGTCACAAAATAAATAATGGTATTATTATTTTTGCATGGGCCATGCAAGCTTCTCCACCACCTTTTACTTCCATTGGTTTTTCTTTGGTTTGAGTGGATCTTATCTTGGGAAACCATCTACCTCCCTTACACACACCCTCATAGTATCACCCATTTCTTTTCCTCTTATTTTATTCTCCATTCATGGACCACATGAGGCTTACCCTATAATTCTTTTCTTTCTCTTTTCTCTTGGAATTCTTTTCACCTCCACCTCATGATCATTCTAGCCATCCACCATGCTCCACTTGGGATGGTCTTATCCACATTCCTTTCTTTTCTTTTATTTTATTCTTTTTTTACTTATATGATCATATGAGCCTATTCCACCTAATTCTATTCTTCTTCTTTCTTCTAGTTTCTTCTATACATTAGTCCCATGCAAGATCAAGCCAAGGTGTCTTCTTGGTTAGCTCCATACAACAAGATACAAATCTAAATATCTACTTAAATCTAACCTAGCCACTTTTACTCTCCTCGCTCTCTCTCTAAATTCTTCTAAACCCTAGACCCTCTCTCTCTCTCTCTCTCTCTCTCTCTCTCTCTAGCTTGGCCTCCATGCCAAGCCCCTCTCTCTGCCTAGCCCCACCCTAGCTAGCCCTCCTCTCTCTACCTAGCTAACACCCAAAACCCTAACCCTAGCCTGAGCTCACCCGAGCCCCTACCCTCTATCTCTCTCTGCCGAGCCAGCCCCACAAGCCACCACGCCGCCTGGTCCACCTGCAGCCTCCCTGCCTCGCCCTGGACCAGCCCCAGCCAGCCCAGCCGGCCGAGCACGTGCTTGAGGAGGAAAAAAGGGCAAAGCCCGAGCTCCTTTTTCCTGCCGTGCACGCCTCCCTCTCCCTCCCTTTTCCTCCTTTTCCTCCCTCCTCACGTCTCCTAGAGCGCCTCGCCCCAGATCTGGCCGAGTCTCCCCTCCTCCCCATCCTTCTTCCTCCTCGGCGACAACCACCTGCCTCCGGTCGCCGCCAGCTACACACCGCGCCCCCGTCGTTCCTGTCCGCGAGCTCGACATGGAAGAAGCCTGGAAGATCGAGCACGATCCCCTGCGACGCCCCGACCACGCTGACCGCGGACGAGAAGCTCCCCCGCGACGCCAGGGACCTCGCCGCCTCCGAAACCCTAGCCCGCCGGTGCGCCAGCAACCTCGCCGATCCGCAGCTCCTCGCTCCGATCCGACCACAACCAGCGAGCCCGCGGTAGCCTTCCCCTTCCCCCTGACACGGTCCGCCTCGCCGTAACCGCTCTAGCCTCGCCGTGCGTTTCGTCGAACACTCACCGCGCGCCAGAGCTCGCTAGCATCTGCACCCTCCCCGCGCCGCGCCACACCTACCTAGGCCCCAGAACCTCCCCTATCAACTCCCCTCGCCCTACCGCTTTGGTCCACCCCCTCAGCGCGCTTGCCCGCGTCCCGGGTTCGAATCCCCGCTCCGCGCTGCGCGCACACCGCCGTCAGACCGCGAAGACGATAAACAGTACGGGCGCGTGGTCGATTTGACAAAAAGCCCCCCACCTTTTTGATTCCTACGACCCGCGCTCCTAACGACCCCACCTGTCAGCCGCGCTAGCTCTTTCGTAGAAACCCCTCATCTTTCTCAGCCGCAACCCGCGCTCCAGCCGGCGCCCCACCTGTCAGCCCCTGACAGCCTCACGCTGGCCCGTGGCCCCTGCGTCAGTTGGCCCCGCCTGTCAGCTTCCGCGGCTAGCCTCCGCCCGGTGCAAAACGTTTCTCTCCCGCACACGTGGCCCCAGTCCGCGCAGGCCCACCAGTCAGTGCCTGGGGTTGATATCGCCTGGGTATAAAAAGTTTATGCCTGAGTCTGTTTTTATTCAAATCTTTTCCAAATTAATTTAAATTCAAATTCTTTTCAGATTCAAATAATTTTTAGAATACAAATCCAAATAATACAAATAATATATGTTTTGGAATCAGAAAAATGAGAGGAATTCAAATATGCCCTTCAAATTATATTTTGCACACTTTAAATTTCGAGTTAATCAAAATTACAAGAAAATGCCCTTTCCTTATTAATTAATAACTTTTGTTTTATAACTCCAAATTTGACAAATAATATGTCTAAATCGATCAGCGCGACGAGTCCGTTCTATTTATGCAGTCCTTGTTCTGAACTGAAGCATGCATCATGTTGTCATTTAAAATCTGAACCGTTTATGACAATAAAACTTGGGCAAATAAATAATAAAGTGCTTTATTTCTTGTATCCACACCCCACCTTTGCCATGCTACTTTAATGCCATGTAAATTGTGCATCATGCATTATGGCATGCTTGTTTGCTTGTCGCATTCTAATTCATATGCTTGTGCACTTTATTTATGTTGGCCCTTGTTTGTTTGGTTCTTCTTCGAATAGACGCCCAGCAGGAGAATTACCAGGAATCACAGGAGTATTACCCAGATCCATCTCTCGTTTCAACTGAGCTGCCAGGCAAGCACTACCACATGCTTGCATACATACAGTACCTATTGCCTCTATCTTATTCTTGCATCATTGAGTCGCGATTGCATTAAATTGAATCCCAAGTACTGCATAGCCTTTACTTTTAAACCACATTAAGCCTGTTCTGGTCCCATGAGCCATTACTACAGGAGTTGTTTGAGCCATGCGAGTCGTAGAAAAGCATGCTAAGGGTATGTGAGTGTCGGATGGATAACGAGGTGCCTAAACAACATAACCTGAGTAGTAATGGGATAACTAATGAAAGAGGCACCGGTGAGCAATATCTGCTATTTGGTTTTTCATGCTCACTTGTGTCCCGTAGGACCCCGAGTACTTGATTCCTGTTCCTTGTTTATTCGCACTATCCACATCCGGGAGGCCTTATGGACCCCCCTGAGCTAGAGCTTGATCCATTCTTATTTCTTGGGGCCACAATTAGTTTGGGGCTTTATTACTATTCTGTACTTATGCCATGTTACTGCTTTATTTAAGATTGTGCATGGAGCACCTGTACTGTTTTGGATCGTGACACGTTTTCGCTGTATCGACAAGCCCAGTCACATTTTCGGGTTCCCAGTCGTTTACCGCCGTCCACACAAACCTTGGGTCCGTCTCGGAGTCGGCCAACTTCGCTGCGGGTAGCTTAATGGGGTGCCCCCCTGAAATATTTCTGAATCCTGGGATTGCTTTGTCGTGAATGCCTCGTTGGGTTTTGATTTGGTTTTTCCGAGGTTGATCGAGTGTGTGTTGCTATTCGTGCACCCCTGCAGGGTAAATCTTTCTAAAAGCCGTGTCCGCGGTTATGGACGACTTGGAGCACAGTTTCTCGATCATAGACAAGTATAACTAAAGTACCGCTTTTCAATTGACTAAGTATTTGACTAGTAAATAGTGCAGTACTCATGGAATGGTTAATAAAACTGCCAACGGATGATGGGGGTTGTTCGTTCGCTTCCTCGTTGGTAAGCGAGGAGGAGGATGGATCTGTTAATTATACTGTTATAACTGTTGTTCTTAATTCACGGACTTCCATCTATCATTGGTTAGGCGGAAGGTTAGCGAGTCTCTATAGAATGGTTAGGTATTATCTTTTGCTGCAATTGCGTCACCCCAGGTTGTGTCCCCTTTAGTGGCATAAAGACTTGCTGAGTACCCCTAGGGTCTCACACGATAAATTGTTTGATTCAGATGAACAGGTGTACCCGCAAGATGGATACTGGGTGGAACAGACAGATGATGTTGGCAACGATCATTCGGTGTAGAGATTCCGGGAACGGGGATCCGTGTGATCTGTGGGCGGGATGCGTTTATTTATGGGGCATCTTATGCCAATTTGCTTCTTATCCGTACTCAGATCTTGTTTTCCGCTTCCGCCTGATACTCTGATGTGTGATGTATGAGGAGCTATCCTAAATTATTATATCTATCTAGGATGTTGGGATCTTGCCGTATGGCGTTGCAACTATTTCTATTTCTTTTAGATGGAATGGCTCTGATGTACTGTTGTATGTGGCTTGCATACATACTCACTTGTGTATGTAGTTGATCCCTTCGCCTGCCGATTACGCCGCTCGTTCTTGTCCCGTTGTCTGAAAGTGGTTAGGACGGCCGAAAGGTCTACCGTGAGTGGCCCTGGGCCCCACCGTACAATTTTAACCACTTTCGTGCATCCAGGCATTAACTAAGAGCGTAATTCACCGAGGTAGTTACAATTGGTATCAGAGCCATCCCGCCCTTTAGGGTCTCAGCCAAAATGGTCGTTGTCTGTCTAGCAAATATTTTGGTAGTTGTGTATATTAGGGAAAAACCAACGTGAGAGTAGGATTGCTTCCATTTTTCTTCTTACCCACCCACCCACCCTTTTCTGGTAAGGAAGTGTAACGTTTTCAATCCTCTTCTAAGCTTCAAACTAGGATTCACGTGTTCTGGGTTCCGTAGTACCATAGGTTATGTTTGTGTGTGTGTGTGTGTGTGAATTCCTTGTCTATCTGTTGCATCCAAATGTTATCACTATTTGCCTTTTGGTTATCAACTGTTGGTACATTCCCTACCGATAGCTCTTTGTAAACCGACGCGATCTATTCTGATTCGTTGTACACCGATGCGATCCATCTTACTCTTTGTTATCCGACGTTATCTTGTTGGGGTGTTCTTTTCCGTAGCTACCAATCTTTAGGTTCATCTTCGGAAGAAGTTGTTGGGATATGTTTTACTGATTCATGTGCGGAGTAATGATTTGAGTGCGGGATGGAGTCGCGACCATACCACTACTTTTGTCATTTGCTTTTGTATATTGAACTAGTAGAGTTACTAATCTTAATTCGTTAAGTGTTTTTACGCATATAGTGGTATTTTAATGCCAAAATTTGCGGAAAATTTTTCTTTGTTAGTTGTGTACCACACTCCTTGTTCAGTCGTGTGTGTTATGCTTAATATCTTCTAATTGCCTTGAACTTTGTTGATATTTTAATATCACCTCAGTGAATTGCATTCCTTAATCTTGATTAATTCCATTTTGGTACTATTTTGGATTATTATCATTCTCCATTATAGTACTGACTTGTGTTTTATATCAATCACAGGATGGCACCACCACGCCGTTCTGAGGAGGATATACCACCTGAACTTGGGGCCGCTTTGGCAAGTATTGCAAATGCTTTGGGCACTATGCAGCAGAACCAGCAGCGCTTCGAGGAAAGTGTGAGGAGGAATGAGTTTGCTCCGCTACCTCCACCTCCCAAGCGAGGAGACATCAAGAGTTTTCTCAAGTTCAACCCACGCCAATTTGAGGTGTCTGATCAGCCACTTGATGCGGATGATTGGCTTCGTGAAGTGTCAAGGTTGCTGATGACTGCGGATGTTCCCGAGCAAGAATGGGTCAAGTGTGCTACTCACCTTCTGAAGGGAGATGCAGCTCTCTGGTGGGACAATTACCTCAGGGCAGATCTTTCTGGTTTTCAGCCTACTTGGGAGCGATTCACTGCTGCTTTCAAAGAGCAATATCTGTCAGAAATTGTCATGGAAAGGATGAAGGAAGTGTTTCTCAACCTCAAGCAGGGCATTGACAATGTCAACACCTACATCAGAAACTTCATGAACCTGTCTCGTTATGGTGGCGATGAGATCTCTGATGACAAGAAGAAGCAAAAGAGGTTTCGGCAAGGCCTCAATGCTTCCATCAAATATGCAATCACTCATGCAAGGCCAGCATCTTTCCTGGAACTTCAGCACACAGCTCTGCAGGAAGAAGCAAGTAGGCAAGTGTTTGAGGAGTCAAAGAAACACAGCCGTGATACAGCAAGCTCTTCTGCCATGACAGATCCTTCTAAGCGTCGTGTCTAGGTTCCTAACACCCCACCGTCGCTCCCTGCTCCACCAAGACCTTCAAGCTACGCACCAAGGCCAACAAACTCCTTCACTGCGGCTCCCAGGGGCTACAACCACAACTACCCTGGAGCGCCTGGCGGAGTCCCTGGCTACGTTGCTCCACGTCCACCTGGTGCTTGCTATACTTGTGGAAACACTGGCCATCAGCAATGGAATTGTCCAATGAACAACAAAGCTCTTCCACCACCACCTCCAAGACCTGCAGCAAGTGCTCCTATGATTCGTGCACCTCCACCTCGGGCTCTCAACATCAACACTAAGCCTGGGTCTACGGTTGCTCGTGCCAACTGTGTCAACGCCGCTCAAGCTGAGCATGCACCTGGAGTTGTCATGGGTATGCTTCCTGTTAACTCAGTTCCTGCACGAGTTTTGTTTGATTCTGGTGATTCCATTCTTTTGTTTCTCACAAGTTTGCTCATGAGCAAGATCTGGCTATGGTTCCTTTATTACACCATCTTGTGGTACAATCTCCTGGGTCAAACATGAGGGCTGCTCATATCAGCCATGGCAATCAAATTGAGATTGGTGGTTCTTCGTTTCCGGCTTCCATAATTATTCTGGGCAATTCTGATATTGATGTTATCTTGGGCATGGATTGGTTGACAGCAAATGCAGCTGTGATTGATTGTGCTGAACGTTCGGTTTCTCTGAAAATTCCTGAAGGCCATATAGTCTATTCTCCAAGTCTGACTCCTGCAATTCAGCTTTATTCTTTGGCGGCTCTGAATGATGATGCTATGGAAGGTATTCAGAGTGTTCCTGTAGTTTGTGAGTTTCCAGATGTCTTTCCTGAAGAGTTGCCAGGTATGCCTCCGGATCGTGAGGTTGAGTTTGTCATTGAACTTGAACCTGGTACCGCTCCTATTTCCAAGCGGCCTTATAAAATGGGTCCTGCTGAGTTGGCTGAACTTAAGCGTCAGTTGGATGAACAAGAGAAGTTGGGTTTCATTCAGCACAGTACTTCTTCTTGGGGTAGTCCAACCATCTTTGTGAAGAAGCGAGACAAGACTGATAGACTTTGTGTTGACTATCAGGCACTCAATGCTAAAACAATCAAGAATAAATATCCCCTTCCGCGGATTAATGATCTCTTCGATCAGCTAGCCGGAGCTGTGGTATTCTCTAAGCTTGATTTGAGAAGTGGTTATCATCAAATCAAGGTTCGCAAGGAAGATGTTCCCAAAACAGCTTTCACCACTCGCTATGGCCTGTATGAGTACACGGTCATGTCTTTCGGTCTCACCAATGCACCTGCCACCTTCTCGAGGCTTATGAACTTGGTTTTCATGGAGTATCTTGATAAGTTCGTTGTGGTCTATCTGGATGACATTCTAGTCTATTCTAAGTCAAAAGAAGAACATGAAGAACACCTTCGTTGTGTCCTAAGCAAGCTTCGTGAGAACCGCCTGTATGCAAAGTTCTCGAAGTGTGAGTTTTGGCTGCCTCAAGTCACCTACCTTGGTCACGTTATCTCTGCCAAGGGCATTGCCGTCAACCCAGAAACTATTAAGACAATTATGGATTGGCTTCCACCCATAAATGTCAAAGAAGTCCGGAGTTTCCTTGGTTTGGCCAGTTACTGCCGTCGCTTCGTTCAAAATTTCTCAAAGATTGCGAAGCCTCTTACCGATCTCCTCAAGAAAGGCAAGAAATATCTTTGGACTCCTGCATGTCAAGCAAGCTTTGAAACACTCAAAGAGAAGCTCACTTGCACACCAGTCTTGGTTCCTCCAGATACATCAAAGCCTTTCCAGATTTTCTGTGATGCTTCATTGCAAGGATTGGGTGCGGTCCTTATGCAAGAAAAGCAAGTTGTTGCTTATGCATCTCGCCAGATCAACTATCCTACACATGACCTCGAACTCGCAGCAGTTGTCTTTGCGTTGAAAGTATGGAGGCATTACTTGCTTGGCAACCGTTGTGAGATCTTTTCTGATCACAAGAGTCTGAAGTATATTTTCACACAGCCTGATCTCAACCTTCATCAGAGAAGGTGGATTGAAACAATCAATGATTTCGATTTGACCATCAACTACACCCCGGGCAAAGCTAATGTCATGGCAGATGCTCTCAGCCGAAAAGCTTATGTCAACAATCTCATGGTGGAAGAACAACAACCTCTCTTGTGCGAGGAATTCCGCAAGCTCAACCTTGAAATTGTGGATCAAGGTTATCTGCTGAAGCTTCTAGCAACACCTCTCTTGGAAGAAAAGGTCCGTTCCATTCAGCTTGGGGATCCTTACACTAAAAAGATCATCTCCAACATTCAACTTCCGAAGTATGAGTCTTTCCACGTAGATAACCAAGGCACTCTTTTCTTTGAACACCGGATGTTTGTTCCGAACTACCCGGGTTTAAGAGAGCAAGTTCTCAAGGAGGCGCATGATTCTGTTCTTTCTATCCACCCTGGCAGCACTAAGATGTACATGGACTTGAAAACACAATATTGGTGGCCTGGTTTGAAACGATATTGTGCCAAATATGTCTCAGAGTGTGATGTCTGTCGTAGAGTTAAAGCTGTCCATCAGAAACCTTCCGGTCTTCTACAGCCATTGAAGCCTCCGGAATGGAAATGGGAGAAAGTAGAGATGGACTTCATCACTGGTTTTCCAAGGTCGCAGAAAGGCAACAATGCAATCTTTGTTGTCATTGACAGGCATTCCAAAGTAGCTCACTTCTTTCCAGTCAAGGAAACAATTTCTGCAATTCAGTTGGCTGAGCTCTATATCAACAGAATTGTCTCTCTGTATGGAGTTCCTCTTGAGATCAGTTCAGACCGTGGAAGCATCTTCACTTCCAAGTTCTGGGGAAGTTTCCAAAATGCTTTGGGAACAAAGCTAAACTTCAGCACAGCTTACCACCCTCAGTCGCAAGGACAAGTTGAAAGGATCAATCAGATTCTAGAAGATATGCTCCGTGCTTGCGTTATCTCGTTCGGCATGAAGTGGGAAGAATGTCTTCCTTATGCTGAATTCTCTTACAACAACAGCTTCCAGAAAAGTCTAAAGATGGCACCATTTGAGGATCTCTATGGTCACAAGTGCAGAACTCCGATTGGTTGGTCGGGCACAGGTGAAAGAATATTGTTTGGCCCCGACATTGTAACTCAAGCGGAGGAGAAAGTTCACATCATTCTTGAAAACCTGAAGATTGCTCAAAGTCGCCAGAAGAGCAATTATGACAGGAAGCACACGGACATGGAGTATGTCCCTGGTGATCTCGTTTACCTTCGTGTCACTCCCATGAGAGGCACGCACCGTTTTGGTATCAAAGGAAAGCTGGCTCCTAGATACATCGGTCCTTTCAAAATTCGTGGAAGAAGAGGAGAAGTTGCGTATGCTCTTGAGCTTCCTGAACAACTCAAAGTCCATGATGTTTTCCACATCTCTCAACTCAAGAAGTGCTTCAAGGATCCCGGCAGGACCGTGGACCATGAACTCATTAATCTCCAAGAAGATCTGTCTTATCAAGAACACCCCACAAAAATTCTTGAAGTCGCAGAAAGAAGGACTCGCAACAAGTCCATCAAGTTCTGCAAGGTGCAGTGGTCACACCATTCCATTGATGAAGCAACCTGGAAACGTGAAGATGAGCTCCGTGCCAAGTATCCTACCCTCTTTGAGTCTTTTTCTTCCTAGAATCTCGGGGCGAGATTCCTGTTTGGTGGGGGAGAGTTGTAGCACCCCAATTGTCTAACAATTGGAATGCTACTTGTCCTAGTAAGATATTGGCTACTCCACATATATTATTGTTGCATCATAATTATATCATGCTCATGTCATCATGCCACGTTGCATTTGAGCATCATATAAAAACTCCTTTTTCTTTTGGTTCTTCTCTCACTTGCATTATAAATTTTATTTGCCTCTTGCTATTGTATTTGGTTGTTGATATATTGTCTAAATGCCCAAGTTGAGTTGGGGGCATATCTTTTATTTCCATTCCACCACCTTTCTCTTCCACCACTTTATAATTCCACCATCCCTTTAACAATGAGCTGGTCTTTCTTTTTCTTTGATATTTTAATTCTAGCTCATGTAGTTTGGGGTGGATTAAATCCTCTAAATTCTTTGCTTGGTTTTATTCCACTTCTTGGAAATGCATAAGATTAATGCCATCATATTATTATTGTTGTCACAAAATAAATAATGGTATTATTATTTTTGCATGGGCCATGCAAGCTTCTCCACCACCTTTTACTTCCATTGGTTTTTCTTTGGTTTGAGTGGATCTTATCTTGGGAAAACCATCTACCTCCCTTACACCATCCTCATAGTATCACCCATTTCTTTTCCTCTTATTTATTCTCCATTCATGGACCACATGAGGCTTACCCTATAATTCTTTTCTTTCTCTTTCTCTTGGAATTCTTTTCACCTCCACCTCATGATCATTCTAGCCTCCACCATGCTCCACTTGGGATGGTCTTATCCACATTCCTTTCTTTTCTTTTATTTTATTCTTTTTTTTACTTATATGATCATATGAGCCTTATTCCACCTAATTCTATTCTTCTTCTTTCTTTCTAGTTTCTTCTCTACATTAGCCCATGCAAGATCAAGCCAAGGTGTCTTCTTGGTTTAGCTCCATACACAAGATACAAATCTAAATATCTACTTAAATCTAACCTAGCCACTTTTACTCTCTCTCTCTCTCTCTCTAAATTCTTCTAAACCCTAGACCCTCTCTCTCTCTCTCTATCTAGCTTGGCCTCCATGCCAAGCCCCTCTCTCTGCCTAGCCCCACCCTAGCTAGCCCCTCCTCTCTCTAACCTAGCTAACCCAAAACCCTAACCCTAGCCCGAGCTCACCCGAGCCCCTACCCTCTATCTCTCTCTGCCGAGCCAGCCCCACAAGCCACCACGCCGCCTGGTCCACCTGCAGCCTCCCTGCCTCGCCCTGGACCAGCCCCAGCCAGCCCAGCCGGCCGAGCACGTGCTCGAGGAGGAAAAAGGGCAAAGCCCGAGCTCCTTTTTCCTGCCGTGCACGCCTCCCTCTCCCCTCCCTTTTCCTCCTTTTCCTTCCTCCTCACGTCTCCCAGAGCTCGCCCCAGATCTGGCCGAGTCTCCCCTCCTCCCCTCCTTCTTCCTCCTCGGCGACAACCACCTGCCTCCGGTCGCCGCCAGCTACACCGCGCCCCCGTCGTTCCTGTCCGCGAGCTCGACATGGAAGAAGCCTGGAAGATCGAGCACGATACCCTGCGACGCCCCGACCACGCTGACGCGGACGAGAAGCTCCCCCGCGACGCCAGGACCTCGCCGCCTCCGAAACCCTAGCCCGCCGGTGCGCCAGCAACCTCACCGATCCGCAGCTCCTCGCTCCGATCCGACCACACCAGCGAGCCCGCGGTGAGCCTCCCCTTCCCCCTGACATGGTCCGCCTCGCCGTACCGCTCTAGCCTCGCCGTGCGTTTCGTCGAACACTCACCGCGCGCCAGAGCTCGCCAGCATCTGCACCCTCCCCGCGCCGCGCCACACCTTACCTAGGCCCCAGAACCTCCCCTATCAACTCCCCTCGCCCTACCGCTTTGGTCCACCCCCTCAGCGCGCTCGCCCGCGTCCCGGGTTCGAATCCCCGCTCCGCGCTGCGCGCACACCGCCGTCAGACCGCGAAGACGATAAACAGTACGGGCGCGTGGTCGATTTGCAAAAAGCCCCCCACCTTTTTGATTCCTACGACCCGCGCTCCTAACGACCCCACCTGTCAGCCGCGCTAGCTCTTTCGCAGAAAACCCCTCCATCTTTCTCAGCCGCAACCCGCGCTCCAGCCGGCGCCCCACCTGTCAGCCCCTGACAGCCTCACGCTGGCCCGTGGCCCCTGCGTCAGTTGGCCCCGCCTGTCAGCGTCCGCGGCTAGCCTCCGCCCGGTGCAAAACGTTTTCTCCCGCACACGTGGCCCCAGTCCGCGCAGGCCCACCAGTCAGCGCCTGGGGTTGATATCGCCTGGGTATAAAAAGTTTATGCCTGAGTCTGTTTTTATTCAAATCTTTTCCAAATTAATTTAAATTCAAATTCTTTTCAGATTCAAATAATTTTTAGAATACAAATCCAAATAATACAAATAATATATGTTTTGGAATCAGAAAAATGAGAGGAATTCAAATATGCCCTTCAAATTATATTTTGCACACTTTAAATTTCGAGTTAATCAAAATTACAAGAAAATGCCCTTTTCCTTATTTAATTAATAACTTTTGTTTTATAACTCCAAATTTGACAAATAATATGTCTAAATCGATCAGCGCGACGATTCCGTTCTATTTATGCAGTCCTTGTTCTGAACTGAAGCATGCATCATGTTGTCATTTAAAATCTGAACCGTTTATGACAATAAAACTTGGGCAAATAAATAATAAAGTGCTTTATTTCTTGTATCCACACCCCACCTTTGCCATGCTACTTCAATGCCATGTAAATTGTGCATCATGCATCATGGCATGCTTGTTTGCTCTTCGCATTCTAATTCATATGCTTGTGCACTTTATTTATGTTGGCCCTTGTTTGTTTGGTTCTTCTTCGAATAGACGCCCAGCAGGAGAATTACCAGGAATCACAGGAGTATTACCCAGATCCATCTCTCGTTTCAACTGAGCTGCCAGGCAAGCACTACCACATGCTTGCATACATATAGTACCTATTTCCTCTATCTTATTCTTGCATCATTGAGTCGCGATTGCATTAAATTGAATCCCAAGTACTGCATAGCCTTTACTTTTAAACCACATTAAGCCTGTTCCGGTCCCATGAGCCATTACTACAGGAGTTGTTTGAGCCATGCGAGTCGTAGAAAAGCATGCTTAGGGTATGTGAGTGTCAGATGGATAACGAGGTGCCTAAACAACATAACCTGAGTAGTAATGGGATAACTAATGAAAGAGGCACCGGTGAGCAATATCTGCTATTTGGTTTTTCATGCTCACTTGTGTCCCGTAGGACCCCGAGTACTTGATTCCTGTTCCTTGTTTATTCGCACTATCCACATCCGGGAGGCCTTATGGACCCCCCTGAGCTAGAGCTTGATCCATTCTTATTTCTTGGGGCCACAATTAGTTTGGGGCTTTATTACTATTCTGTAGTTATGCCATGTTACTGCTTTATTTAAGATTGTGCATGGAGCACTTGTACTGTTTTGGATCGTGACACGTTTTCGCTGTATCGACAAGCCCAGTCACATTTTCGGGTTCCCAGTCGTTTACCGCCGTCCACACAAACCTTGGGTCCGTCTCGGAGTCGGCCAACTTCGCTGCGGGTAGCTTAATGGGGTCGCCCCCTGAAATATTTCCGAATCCTGGGATTGCTTTGTCGTGAATGCCTCGTTGGGTTTTGATTTGGTTTTTCCGAGGTTGATCGAGTGTGTGTTGCTATTCATGCACCCCTGCAGGGTAAATCTTTCTAAAAGCCGTGTCCGCGGTTATGGACGACTTGGAGCACAGTTTCTCGATCATAGACAAGTATAACTAAAGTACCGCTTTTCAATTGACTAAGTATTTGACTAGTAAATAGTGCAGTACTCATGGAATGGTTAATAAAACTGCCAACGGATGATGGGGGTTGTTCGTCCGCTTCCTCGTTGGTAAGCGAGGAGGAGGATGGATCTGTTAATTATACTATTATAACTGTTGTTCTTAATTCACGGACTTCCGTCTATCATTGGTTAGGCGGAAGGTTAGCGAGTCTCTATAGAATGGTTAGGTATTATCTTTTGCTGCAATTGCGTCACCCCAGGTTGTGTCCCCTTTAGTGGCATAAAGACTTGCTGAGTACCCCTAGGGTCTCACACGATAAATTGTTTGATTCAGATGAACAGGTGTACCCGCAAGATGGATACTGGGTGGAACAGACAGATGATGTTGGCAACGATCATTCGGTGTAGAGATTCCGGGAACGGGGATCCGTGTGATCTGTGGGCGGGATGCGTTTATTTATGGGGCATCTTATGCCAATTTGCTTCTTATCCGTACTCGGATCTTGTTTTCCGCTTCCGCCTGATACTCTGATGTGTGATGTATGAGGAGCTATCCTAAATTATTATATCTATCTAGGATGTTTGGATCTTGCCGTATGGTGTTGCACTATTTCTATTTCTTTTAGATGGAATGGCTCTGATGTACTTTTGTATGTGGCTTGGATACATACTCACTTGTGTATGTAGTTGATCCCTTCGCCTGCCGATTACACCGCTCGTTCTTGTCCCGTTGTCTGAAAGTGGTTAGGACGGCCGAAAGGTCTACCGTGAGTGGCCCTGGGCCCCACCGTACTATTTTAACCACTTTCGTGCATCCAGGCATTAACTAAGAGCGTAATTCACTGAGGTAGTTACAGATTTTTTGATCTGTATTAGTATTCACCTGGAACCTATAGTGTAATTATAGAATTTCTATTTCAATTAACATGAACAATGCAACAATTGAAAGCTGAGTACCGTGACAAGGTGGTCGCCATCAGTGTCAAGATTGACAACCAACATGAGCTTGCACGCTCCCTCACCCAAGCTAATGAGAGCTTATGCAAGCAATTATCTGTGCAGAAGGAGATCTCGCTAGATTTTGCACGTGACGTCATGAGGCTGCAGAAAGTGCTCGACCGTAACTTGAATAGGCAAGAATAGGCCATCAAGATAATCAACGGGCTCATGGAGGAGAAGAAGAATCTCGTGGAAAGGTGCACCCTCCTGCAGGACAAAGTCACCGAGGTACTCAGAGGACGCGTCGAGGAAACCAAGGATGCCATCCGAGCCTACCATGACAGGAACCATTGCCTGGATGTAGTGAAAGAGATGAAGGAGGACATGAGTAGAGGGATCACCGTACTCGAGAGTGTTCGGAAAGAGAACGAGGAGCTAAGGGCTTGTATGGAGGCGTATCGGAGCAATGCCCAAGTCTGATTCCCATTAGAGGGGGCATGAGTATCAGTTCTTGCTCCACTCCTTTTGTAATATTTAGGGTTTAGGGAGCAATGGCCAAGTCTGCTTCCCATTATAGAGTGCAATAAGAATCCTAGGGCAACTACTTATCTATCTGGACATGTGTAGGTGTTCATGTTCATGAATGGACACCATGCGCTCTTTCCATTATGTATCTGGACATGGGTTTCTGCATTATCAGTGTGCCACTAGCCCACTACTATTTGGTGACATTGGAAAAAACCCACAGGACAGTAAACTGCAGATAGACCGTATATGTCTTTGAAATTGAAATTATGACAGTGCCACTAGTCGATTCATAAAATGTTGATTAGTCTTAGATTGCTTCTTCCTTGAAATTATGACAGTGCCACTAGTTGATTCAGTTAATTATGGAAACTAACCAGCTTGTCCTGGTGCACTGAACAAACCATATTATGTATTTTTGTTGCAGGGAAAGAGCCGAAAGCTCAACCAGGACCTAGCGACCTGGCTAAATGACAAGATAGCCATCAAAAGGGAGAAGAAGAATTCCCAGAAACTAGCCTTTGATCACCTGCGCGCTGAAGTCGTGATCCTTTTTACCAAGTGCCAGGAACTAAAGGAGGTAAACACCGTCTGGGTGAAGCTTCACAGGGAAGGTCGCACCTCGGCTAGGAAGTAGACGGAGATCATGAAAGGGATCTTGAAGGAATATCATATGGCTATGGACCAACTTCTCGAATCCGTGATGGACCACTGGAACCTGCAGTTGGCGGACGACAAAGTACTGAAGGAGCTGGCCAATCTTAGGGAGAAAAACAAGCAGCTCCGGGCTAGGCTCGCTTGAACTCAACATATGTCTATCTTGTACTGAACTGCCTAGTTTATCCTCTGAAGTGGTGACTTTGTAAACGTGAACTTAACTCTATGCACGATATGTGTGTTCGTCTAAAATTAGTTTGGGCTTTGGGCTAGGAATCGATCATATGGATAAAGGTCTTTGGCCTGTACAAATCAGGTTTGTTTACATTATGTGCAACGGTGACATGAAGAAAAATGTATCGTGTATGTTCATAACACTATAGTATGTGTGTTTTTAGGTTGGCCCGTCTGTAAAGGAGTAGAGTGGGTGGATCTTGAGTGGCCAGATGCACTTAAGAAATGTTTGGCACAATTATGGGAGATGTATGAGTTGGAAAGGTCGGGGAGATTTACTGATGCTTGTGATGCAGCTGAAAAAAATTACAAGCTGTCGGTACGAAATAAGGAGCTGGAACAAGAAATTGAGAATTTGCAATCAGAACTAAGTGACAGAATCAATGGGAGCCTGGTTGTTGGAACTGCAAAGAAGCTTCAGGATAGTCACAGGTTGATGATTCATAATGCAGAAAAGGAGAGGGATCAGCTTAGGGAAGACAAGAAGAAGTAGAGTATTGTATTGCGGATCTGTGGAAGGAACTAAAGAAGGGCCACGAGGGTGAACAAGGACGAGGGTGAACAAGGACAGACACTAGAGGATAAAGGAAATTCGATATGAATAATTTATGTTGTGCTAATGCCTGAAACTAGTTCACTGTAAGACTTGCAGTTGTGCTTTCTTAACTAAGCCAAACTCTATCCTCGAGCAAACTAATTTTAGACGAACACACATATCGTGCATAGAGTTAAGTTCACGTTTACAAAGTCACCACTTCAGAGGATAAACTAGGCAGTTCAGTACAAGATAGACATATGTTGGGTTCAAGCGAGCCTAGCCCGGAGCTGCTTGTTTTTCTCCCTAAGATTGGCCAGCTCCTTCAGTACTTTGTCATGCGCCAACTGCAGGTTCCAGTGGTCCATCACGGATTCGAGAAGTTGGTCCATAGCCATATGATATTCCTTCAAGATCCCTTTCATGATCTCCGTCTACTTCCTAGCCGAGGTGCGACCTTCCCTGTGAAGCTTCACCCAGACGGTGTTTACCTCCTTTAGGCTAGGAATCGACAGTGATCTCCATAGTACATGACGAAACTTGCTTATTAACTCCCTCATCAAGTTTTGCCATGTATGAATACACCTCTAAGCGTATACTGAACTTATCTAGATCAGCATCTATTGGTCTGTAGTCTCTAGGAGCCGAAGCTCTAGTAGCAAGATCTCCAGCATCTGCATACATATCATCAATCATCGCTTCAACTTTCACCTTATGATCAGCTGCACAACACTCCCAAACAATCTGGAGCTCATGGGAGTGCTCAATTTGCTGATAGGTATCATTCATGTTGCGCCACACCAATTTTCTCCTCTGTCTAGAACCACAGGGAATCCTAGCGGAAAGCATATCTACCAGCTGCGGAATAGACACAACCTCTTTGCAGTTCACAAGAAGATGCACATCTTGCCCAAACACAACCCTCTCGCAACCAAAATCAAGTTTTTCGGTGTATTGGCGAACATGAACTGTGAACTCATATAGGTCCCTTGTATCAAAGTTGTGCCTAATTTGATTAAAAAGAGGAAATTTTCAGTTCATTCGATTCTATTATGCCGTAACTAATCGAATTGTAAGATAAGGCATAGATAAGAAAAATTCACCTCTTGCTCTTCTCCCGGGGTGTTTTCTTCGAGATCTGGGTGCCGCATCTGCCCACCGGAGCCAAACAATCTGCCACCGGCCTTGCTTTTCTCTTCAAACCGCTGCTCATAGGTACCTTGGGAGAAGAATCCTTGCTGACCTCCTCGCTAACCGGGGCTAAAGAACTCACTGCTGCTTCGCGTTGAGCCCCAGACTCTGGCCCTGCCGGACCTGAATCAGTCGGCGACGTAGCTACAACCTTTGCCTTGCAAGACATGCTAGGCTGCCGCCGTCAGATTCAGTGTCGGGGGAGGGAGAAAAAAGGTACTCCGCCGCTAGAAGATTCAGGGTCGGGGAAGGGAAGAAAAAGGACCACCAACACCAAAGCCAGATTCATTTCGACAGTTAGGAAAGTGCAGTAATGGATTTGCCCGTACAACACGTGCAGGGTGGCTAAGAAGAGTGACCGGCGAAGAAGGGGCTTACTAGGAACTAGTGTAACGGAATATCCTGACTTAACGGGCGCGGTTTGAAAATATTGGGTTTGGCCATCATTCACTCGAAACACCCCTCTCAGCAATTCGCGCCCCAACATTTCAAATCGCGGTGATTAAAATCAACTTGGGTACCAAGTTTCCTGGGCGCTTCAACTTTCAGGCCGCAAAATGAATTCTCGTGTTTTTGGTCTCTATGACCATGGTTTGACAGATGGATCCACTAGAGTCGTTGCATGTTTTATTCTCCTAAACGACATTGATCCACTAGAATCATTAATCCACTAGTGTCATTGCATGTGTTCTTTTTCCTAAACTACATTGATCCACACACACACTCAACTGGATTCTGTCATGCAACTTCTACCACACTGGTGCAAGATACAATGTGGAAGCTGCTTTCCAATGTGTTTTTGGTCTCTATGACCATGATTTGACACATGGATCCACTAAAGTCATTGCATGCGTTCTTCTCCTAAACAACATTGATCCACTAGCGTCATTGATCCACTAGTGTCATTGTATTTTTTCTTCTCCTAAACCAGATTGATCCACTAGTGTCATTGATCCACTAGTGTCATTGATCAACTAGTGTTATTGCATGTGTTCTTCTCCTAACCCACATTGATCCACATGACCACACACACTCTAGTCGATTATGTGGTGCAACTTCTGCCGCACTGTGCAACATGCAATGCGGAAGCTACTTTCCTATGTGTTTTTGGTGTCTGTGACCATGGTTTGATACATGGATCCACTAGAGTCTTTCCATATGTTCTTCTCCTAAACGACATTAATCCACAAGTGGCATTGATCCACTAGTGTCATTGCATGTGTTTTTCTCCTAAACCACATTGATCCACTAGTGTCATTGCATGTGTTTTTCTCCTAAACCACATTGACCACACACACTCTAGTAGATTCTGTGGTGTAGCTTCTGCCACACTGGTGCAACATGCAATGTGGAAGTTGCTTTCCTATGTGTTTTTCGTATCTGCGACCATGGTTTCACACATGAATCCACTAGAGTCATTCCATGTGTTCTTCTCCTAAACCACATTGATCCAGATGTCCACACACACTCTAGTGGATTCTGTGGTGCAGCTTCTGCCACACTCGTGAAACATGCAATGTGGAAGATGTGTTCCTATGAGTTTTTGCTCTCTCTGACCATGGTTTGACACATGGATCCACTAGAGTCATTGCATGTGTTCTTCTCCTAAACCACATTGATCCACAGGAGTCATTGATCCACTAGTTTCATTGCATGTGTCCTTTTTCGTAAACCACATTGATCCACACACACACACTCAAGTGGATTCTCTGATGCAACTTCTTCCACACTAGTGCAACATGCAATGTGGAAGCTGCTTTCCTATGTGTTTTTCGTCTCTATGACCATGATTTGACACATGGACTAGAGTCATTGCATGTGTTCTTCTCCTAATCCACATTGATCCACTAGTTTCATTTCATGTGCTCTTCTCCTAAACCACATTGATCCACATGACCAAACACACTCTAGTGGATTATGCGGTGCAGCTTCTGGCCCACTCGTGCAACATGCAATGTGGTAGCACCAGAGAAGTATATCTCTCGGCAGCACAAGAAGACCCAGAAAAGGCACACGTGATAATAAATTTCCGGAAGTTCACAAGGTTCTCTTTAAAGGAGATCCGGGGATGCCTAGACTCGACTGTAATGGAGATCTGGTGTACCCAACACCAGTACAAAACACACTCGCAGCTCGAGATATCCTGTCAAATAATCCAGGCCCAGAATAGGTTCGATTGGGCATCAAGCTACTTACCAAGGGTCTAGAGCAACAGAAGGTCACAAAGTTCAGAAGCGGAAAACTGGTCTCCCAATCCGACCAATGTCGCACGGATCTGGCCTGGAATGACGTAAGACCTCAAAGGGTTCTGGTACAGCATCACCGTTCCGACCGTCGAGAAGACAACCACTCAAGAACCGGATCTTCAGCGCAGCACCACAAAACTGCACGTGACTGGCGCAACGTCGCTCTAGCTGCCCAGCAAGAAGCAATTGCTGCACTGTATCCAAGAAATCCTCCTCGGCGAGAGTCGAACGATCAAAAGGAAGAAGACAAAGAGAAACATTGGGAGGAGGACCGTCAAAGAATGCCACCTCCTAGACATACAAGCCGTCTGGCAGAGCCCCACCGCGGTGGGAGTGAGAAACGAAGGAACGACGAACATCGTGCCGAGGCAAGCCGGCAGGGGGATCGTCGTAACGAAGATCCTCCCTGGAACCCGAATAATGACGCTCCGGACAAAGACCGGCGATCAGCCAGAAATAATCCACCTTCTCCCCAAGTAGCTGTACTACCTCGGTGAATTACGCTCTTAGTTACACGCCTGGATGAACGAAAAATGGTTAAAATAGTACGGTGGGGCCCAGGGCCACTCACGGTAGACCTTTCGGCCATCCTAACCACTTTTAGAACATCGGGACAAGAACGAGCGGCGTAATCGGCAGGCGAAGGGATCAACTACATACACAAATGAGTATGTATGCAAGCAACATACAACAGTCCTCAGAGCCATTCCATCTAAAAAGAAATAGAAATATTGCAACGCCATACGGCAAGATTCAAATATCCTAGATAGAGATAATAATTTAGGATAGCTCCTCATACAACAAACATCGGAGTATCAGGCGGAAGCGGAAACAAGATCCAGGTACGGATAAGAAGCAAATCGGCATAAGATGCCACATAAATAAACACATCCCACCCACAGATCTCACGGATCCCCGTTCCCGGAATCTCTACACCGAGTGATCGTTGCCAACATCATCTGTCTCTTCCACCCAGTATCCATCTTGCGGGTACACCTGTTCATCTGAATCAAACAATTTATCGTGTGAGACCCTAGGGGTACTCAACAAGTCTTTATGCCACTAAAGGGGACACAACCTGGGGGTGACGCAATTGCAGCAAAAGATCATATCTAACAATTCTATAGATACTCGCTAACCATCCGCCTAACCAATGATAGACGGATGTCCGTGAAATAAGAACAACGGTTATAATAGTATAATTAACAGATCCATCCTCCTCCTCGCTTACCAACGAGGAAGCGGACGAACAACTCCCATCATCCGTTGGCAGTTTTATTAACCATTCCATGAGTATTGCACTATTTACTAGTCAAGGTCTTAGTCAAATTAAAAGCGGTACTTTTAGTTATACTTGTCTATGATCGAGAAACTGTGCTCCAAGTCGTCCATAACCGCGGACACAGCTTTCAGAAAGATTTACCCTGTAGGGGTGCACGAATAGCAACACACCCTCGATCAACCTCGGAAAAACCGAAACAAAACCCAACGAGGCATTCACGACAAAGCAATCACAGGATTCAGAAATATTTCAGGGGGCCACCCCATTAAGCTACCCCCAACGAAGTTGGCCGGCTCCGAGACGGACCCAAGGTTTGTGTGGACGGCGGTAAACGACTGGGAACCCGAAAATGTGACTAGGCTTGTCGATACAGCGAAAACGTGCATGATCCAAAACAGTACATGTGCTCCACGCACAATCTTAATAAAACAGTAACATGGCATAAGTACAGGATAGTAATAAAGCCCCAAACTAATTGTGGCCCAAAGAAATAAGAAGGAATCAAGCTCTGTCTCAGGGGGGTCCATAAGGCCTCCCGGATGTGGATAGTGCGAATAAACAAGGAACAGGAATCAAGTACTCGGGGTCCTACGGGACACAAGTGAGCATGAAAAACCAAATAGCAGATATTGCTCACCGGTGCCTCTTTCATTAGTTATCCCATTACTACCCAGGTTAAGTTGTTTAGGTACCTCGTTATCCATCAAACACTCACATACCCTACACATGCTTTTCGACGACTCGCATGGCTCAAACAACTCCTGTAGTAATGGCTCATGGGATGGAGGAACAAGCTTCGGTGGGGTTTAAAAGTAAAGGCTATGCAGTACTTGGGATTCAATTTAATGCAATCGCGACTCAATGATGCAAGAATAAGATAGAGCCAATAGGTACTATATGTATGCAAGCATGTGGTAGTGCTTGCCTGGCAACTCAGTTGAAGCGGGAGTGGATCTGGGTAGTACTCTTGTGATTCCTGGTAATTCTCCTGCTGGGCGTCTATTCGAAGAAGAACCAAACAAACAAGGGCCAACATAAATAAATTGCACAAGCATATGAAGTAAAATGCGACAAGCAAACAAGCATGCCATGATGAATGATGCACAATTTACATGGCATTAAAGTAGCATGGCATGGTGAGGTGTGGGGTACAAGAATAAAGCGTTTTATTATTTGCTTAGTCAAGTTTTATTGCCATAAACAGTTCAGATTTTCAATAATGACATGATGCATGCTTCAATTCAGAACAAGGACTACATAGATAGAACCAACTCGTCGCGCTGATCGATTTAGACATATTATTTGCCAAATTTGGAGTTATAGAATTAAAGTTATTAATTTATTAAGAAAAGGGCATTTATTTGTAATTTTTAATCAACTCGAAATTTCAAAGTGATCAAATAATATTTTGAATGGCATATTTGAATTCTTCACATTTTTCTGATTCAAAAACATATATTATATGTATTGTTTGGATTTATAATTTGAAAGTTATTTAAAATCTGATTTGAATTTGAATTTAAACAATTTTGAATTTATTTTGTTTAAACAGCTAAACAGGGAAACTTTTATTACTCAGCCCCACCCAGCCACAGTCGCTGATGGGTCGGCCAGTTGCTGGCGGGGACACACGCACGCGGAAAAGCTTTTATCACCGCGGCCTGACCTAGCTACTGCGACTGACAGGCGGGGCCAGCGACTACGGGCCCACGTGACAGCGGCTGAGCACGCAGCGGCTGACCAGTGGGGACGTACTAGACCGCGGGTTAAGTTTGCGGAAAGACGGGTGCCTTTTTGTAAAATTTAAACAGACACAGACAGGTGGGGTCTCGAGGGAGCGCGGGTTGAGCGGGAGATAAAAAGAGGGGGCTATTCGTAAATCTACGACGGGCCCGTACTGTGGATCTTCTCCACGGTCTGGCGCGCGCGGTGCGCGGAGCAGCGAGGCGGGGACTCGATCCCGCGACCTGGGGCTCGCGCACGGAGACGGTAACCAGTGCGGTTTGGCGGGGTTGTTGTCAGGGAGTAGCCGGGCGGCTAGGTGAGGTGTGGCGCAGTGCAGAGGCGGCAGACGCCAGCGGCCGACGGCGCACCGAGGGTGTTCGGTGAAACGCCTGGCGCGGCTAGGGCTTCCCGGTGTGGTGGAGTATGTCTGGGTGGGAGAGGGACTCACCGCGGGGTGGTTGGTGGCGGCGGATCGGCTTGGGGAGCGGCAGTTCGACGACGAGGCTGGTGGCCGGCAGGATTAGGGTTTCGATGACGTCGGCGTGCTGCGGCTGCTGGGGACCTTCTCCTCCTCGCTGGCGCGTACGAGGCGAAGTAGGGGACCCTTCTTGATCTCCTCGACCACTTCCACGTCGCGCACGCCGTTTGGAACGACGAGTAGGCGGTGGTGCTGGCGGTGACCGGCGAGAGGAGAAGGCGTCGTGGAAGAAGAAGAAGGAGGAAAGAGGGCAGGGCCCTGGGGATCTGGGAGAGGCAGAGGAGGCGTGGGGGAGGAGGAAAAAGAATGGGAAAGTGACGTGGGGATTCAGTAGAGGGGAGAAGGAAAAGGTGGCTCGGGTGCCACCTTTCCTCCTTGTCCTTTTGAGCAGGGGCTCCGCGTGAGGCCAGGGAAGGGGCAGGTAGAGCCTGACAGGTGGGGCAGCAGAGAGGAGCTCGGGGTGGGGCTAGCTTGGCAGAGAGAGAAAGAGAGAGGAGAGGGGAGGCTCGGGAGAGCTAGGCTAGGGTTAGAGAGGGTGGCTCAGGTTAGGGTTTTTAGTTGGGGTTGGTGGTAGATGGGGTGGTAGCTGAGGTGGGGCCAGCATGGTAGGGAGAGGGAGAGGTCCAGCCTCGACATGGTGAGAGGGGGAGGTGAGGTGAGGTTAAGGTTAGGGTTTAGGTTAGAAGTAGGATTAGGGTTTAGATTAGAGTGTGCAGGTTTTAAAACATGTTCATAAGATCAAATCTAGATGAAAGGAGGGCTTTGGTTTAGCCTAAGGTGAGGTGAAGGTGAACCTAAGAAAAGAGAGAGGAATGGGGTTTAGGGAAAAAGGTCTCATTTGCATCATGCATGGAGGAAAATAAAAATGGTGTTGAGGAGTATATGGGGATGGTGGAGAGGGATGGAGATGATCCACAAAGAAAAGAGCCAATAAAACCAAGAGGAATCAAATGGGCTAAAGGTGGTGGTACTCTTGCATGGCCCATGCAAAATAATAAATGCCATGTTTTATTTTGTGAAAACAATAATAATAATATGGCATTATTCTTATGCATTCCTAAGAAGTGGAATAAAGGTCAAGCAAAAAGGAGTTAGGATTAGATCCACCCCAACCCACATGAGCTAAAATAAATATCAAAAGAAAAAGAATTACAAGCTCATGGGTTAATGGAATGGTGGAATTATAAGGTGGTGAAAAGAAAGGTGATGGAGTTGAATAAAAGATATGCCCCCAACTCAACTTGGGCATTAAACAATATATCAATAACCAAATACAATATCAAGAGGCAGATACAATTAATAATGCATATGAGAGAAGAATCAAAGAACAAAGGGTTTTATATGATGCTCAAATGCAAGGTGGCATGATGACATGAGCATGATATAATTATGATGCAACAATTATATATAGGAAGTAGCCATTATATTACTAGACCAAGTAGCATTACAATTGTTAGACAATTGGGATGCTACAACTCTCCCCCACTAAACAGGAATCTCACCCCGAGATTCTAGGAAGAAGAAGAAGACTCAAAGAGGGTAGGATACTTGGCACGGAGCTCATCTTCACGTTCCCAAGTGGCTTCATCAACGGAATGGGGCGACCACTGCACCTTGCAGAACTTGATGGACTTGTTGCGAGTCCTTCTTTCTGCGACTTCAAGAATTTTTATGGGGTGTTCTTGATAAGACATATCTTCTTGGAGATTGATGAGTTCATGGTCCACGGTCCTGCCGGGATCCTTGAAGCACTTCTTGAGTTGAGAGATGTGGAAAACATCATGGACTTTGAGTTGTTCAGGGAGCTCAAGAGCATAAGCAACTTCTCCTCTTCTTCCACGAATTTTGAAAGGACCAATGTATCTAGGAGCCAGCTATCCTTTGATACCAAAGCGGTGCGTGCCTCTCATGGGAGTGACACGAAGGTAAACGAGATCACCAGGAACATACTCCATGTCCGTGTGCTTTCTGTCATAATTGCTCTTCTGGCGACTTTGAGCAATCTTCAGATTTTCAAGAATGATGTGAACTTTCTCCTCCGCTTGAGTTACAATGTCGGGGCCAAACAATATCCTTTCACCTACGCCCGACCAACCAATCGGAGTTCTGCATTTGCGACCATAGAGAGCCTCAAATGGTGCCATCTTTAGACTTTTCTGGAAACTGTTGTTGTAAGAGAATTCCGCATAAGGAAGACATTCTTCCCACTTCATTCCGAAAGAGATAACGCAAGCACGGAGCATATCTTCCAGAATCTGATTGATCCTTTCAACTTGTCCTTGCGACTGAGGGTGGTAAGCTGTGCTGAAGTTTAATTTTGTTCCCAAAGCATTTTGGAAACTGCCCCAGAACTTGGAAGTGAAGATGCTTCCACGGTCTGAGCTGATCTCAAGAGGAACTCCATACAGAGAGACAATTATGTTGATATAGAGCTCAGCCAACTAAATTACAGAAATTGTTTCCTTTACTGGAAAGAAATGAGCTACCTTAGAAAGCCTATCGATGACAACAAAGATTGCATTGTTGCCCTTCTGCGACCTTGGAAAACCAGTGATGAAGTCCATCTCTACTTTCTCCCTATTCCATTCCAGAGGCTTCAATGGCTGTAGAAGACCGAAAGGTTTCTGATGGACAGCTTTAACTCTGCGACAAACATCACACTCCGAGACATACTTGGCACAATATCGTTTCAAACCAGGCCACCAATATTGTGTTTTCAAGTCCATGTACATCTTAGTGCTACCAGGGTGGATAGAAAGAACAGAATCATGCACCTCCTTGAGAACTTGCTCTCTTAAACCCGGGTAGTTCGGAACAAACATCCGGTGTTCAAAGAAAAGAATGCCTTGATCGTCGACGTGGAAAGACTCATACTTCGGAAGCTGAATGTTGGAGATGATCTTTTTAGTGTAAGGATCACCAAGTTGAATGGAACGGACCTTTTCTTCCAAGAGTGGGGTTACCAGAAGGTTCAAAAGATACCCTTGACCCACAATTTCAAGGTTGAGCTTGCGGAATTCCTCGCACAAGAGAGGCTGTTGTTCTTCCACCATAAGGTTGTTGACATAAGCTTTTCGGCTGAGAGCATCGGCCATGACATTAGCTTTGCCCAGAGTGTAGTTGATGGTTAAATCGAAATCATTTATTGTTTCAATCCACCTCCTCTGACGAAGGTTGAGATCAGGCTATGTGAAGATATACTTCAGACTCTTGTGATCAGAAAAGATCTCACAACGGTTGCCAAGAAAGTAATGCCTCCATACTTTCAAAGCGAAGACAACAGCTGCGAGTTCGAGGTCATGTGTAGGATAGTTGATCTCATGCGTCTTTAACTAACAAGATGCATAAGCAACAACTTGTTTTTCTTACATAAGGACCGCACCCAATCCTTGCAATGAGGCATCATAGAATATCTGGAAAGGCTTTGATGTATCTGGAGGAACCAAGACTGGTGTGGAAGTGAGCTTCTCTTTGAGTGTTTCAAAGCTTGCTTGACATGCAGGAGTCCAAAGGTATTTCTTGCCTTTCTTGAGGAGATCGGTAAGAGGCTTTGCAATCTTCGAGAAGTTTTGAACGAAGCGACGACAGTAACTGGCCAAACTAAGGAAACTCCGGACTTCTTTGACATTTATGGGTGGAAGCCAGTCCATAATTGTCTTAATAGTTTCTGGGTTGACGGCAATGCCCTTGGCAGAGATGACGTGACCAAGGTAGGTGACTTGAGGCAGCCAAAACTCACACTTGGAGAACTCTGCATACAGGCGGTTCTCACAAAGCTTGTTTAGGACACAACGAAGGTGTTCTTCATGTTCTTCCTTTGACTTAGAATAGACTAGAATGTCATCCAGATAGACCACAATGAACTTATCAAGATACTCCATGAAAACCGAGTTCATAAGCCTCGAGAAGGTGGCAGGTGCATTGGTGAGTCCGAAAGACATGACCGTGTACTCATACAGACCATAAAGGGTGGTGAAAGCTGTTTGGGGAACATCTTCCTTGCGAATCTTGATTTGATGGTAACCACTTCTCAAATCAAGCTTAGAGAATAACACAGCTCCAGCTAGCTGATCGAAGTGATCATTAATCCGCGGAAGGGGATATTTATTCTTGATTGTTTTAGCATTGAGTGCCCGATAGTCAACACAAAGTCTATCAGTCTTGTCTCGCTTCTTCACAAAGATGGTTGGACTATCCCAAGAAGAAGTACTGTGCTGAATGAAACCCAACTTCTCTTGTTCATCCAACTGACGTTTGAGTTCAGCCAACTCAGTAGGACCCATTTTATAAGGCCGCTTGGAGATAGGAGCGGTACCAGGTTCAAGTTCAATGACAAACTCGACCGCACGATCGGGAGGCATACCTGGCAACTCTTCAGGAAAGACATCTGGGAACTCACAGACTACAAGAACACTCTGAATACCTTCCATAGCATCATCATTCAGAGCCGCCAAAGAATAAAGCTGAATTGCAGGAGTCAGACTTGGAGAATAGACTATATGGCCTTCAGTAATTTTCAGAGAAACCGAACGTTCAGCACAATCAATCACAGCTGCATTTGCTGTTAACCAATCCATGCCCAAGATAACATCAATATCAGAATTTCCCAGAATAATTAAGGAAGCCGGAAACGAAGAGCCACCAATCTCAATTTGATTGCCATGGCTGATATGAGCAGCCCTCATGTTTGACCCAGGAGATTGTACCACAAGACGATGCAATAAAGAAACCATAACCAGATCTTGCTCATGCGCAAACTTGTGAGAAACAAAAGAATGTGAAGCACCAGAATCAAACAAAACTCGTGCAGGGACTGAGTTAACATGAAGCATACCCATCACAACTGCAGGTGCATGCTCAGCTTGAGCGGCGTTGACACAGTTGGCACGAGCAACCGTAGACCCAGGCTTAGTGTTGATGTTGAGAGCCCAAGGTGGAGGTGCACGAACCATAGAAGAACTTGCCGCAGGTCTTGGAGGTGGTGGTGGAAGAGCTTTGTTGTTCATAGGACAATTCCAGTGCTGATGCCCAGTGTTTCCACAAGTATAGCAAGCACCAGGTGGACGTGGAGAAACGTAGCCAGGGACACCGCCTGGCGCTCTAGGGTAGTTGTGGATGTAGCCCCTGGGAGCCGCAGTGAAGGAGTTTGCTGGCCTTGCTGCGTAGCTTGACGGTCTTGGTGGAGCAGGGAGCAACGGTGGGGTGTTAGGAACCCAGACACGACGCTTAGAAGGAGATGTCATAGCAGAAGAACTTGCTGCATCACGGCTGTGTTTCTTTGACTCCTCAACCACTTGCCTACTTGCTTCTTCCTGCAGAGCTGTGTGTTGGAGTTTGAGAAAAGATGCCGGCCTTGCATGAGTGATTGCATATTTAATGGATGCATTGAGGCCTTGCCGGAACCTCTTTTGCTTTTTCTTGTCATCAGAGATCTCATCACCACCATAACGAGAAAGGTTCATGAAGTTTCTGATGTAGGTATTGACATTGTCAGTGCCCTGCTTGAGGTTGAGAAACACTTCCTTCATCCTTTCCATGACAATTTCTGACAGATATTGCTCTTTGAAAGCAGCAGTGAATTGCTCCCAAGTAGGCTAAAAACCAGAAAGATCTGTCTTGAGGTAATTTTCCCACCACAGAGTTGCATCTCCCTTCAGAAGGTGAGTGGCACATTTGACCCATTCTTGCTCGGGAACATCCGCAGTCATCAGCAACCTTGACACTTCACGCAGCCAATCATCCGCATCAAGTGGCTGATCAGACACCTCAAATTGACGTGGGTTGAACTTGAGAACTCTTGATGTCTCCTCGCTTGGGAGGTGGAGGTAACGGAACAAACTCATTCCTCCTCACGCTTTCCTCGAAGCGCTGCTGGTTCTGCTGCATAGTGCCCAAAGCATTTGCAATACTTGCCAAAGCAGCCCCAAGTTCAGGTGGTATGTCCTCCTCAGAACGGCGTGGTGGTGCCATCCTATGATTGATATAAAACACAAGTCAGTACTGTAATGGAGAATGATAATAATCCAAAATAGTACCAAAATGGAATTAACCAAGCTTAAAGGATGCAATTCACTGAGATGATATTAAAATATCAACAAAGTTCAAGGCAACTAGAAGATATTAAGCATAACGCACAATACTGAACAAGGAATGTGGTACACAAACTACAAAGAAAAAAATTTCCGCAAATTGCGGCATTAAAATACCACTATATGCGCAAAACCACTTAACGAATCAAGATTAGTAACTCTACTAGTTCAATATACAAGAGCAATGATAAAAGTAGTGGTATGGTCGCGACTCCATCCCGCACTCAAATCATTACTCCGCACATGAATCAGTAGAACACATATCCCAACACCTTCTTCTTAAGATGAACCTAAAGATTGGTAACTACGAAAAAGAACACACCAACAAGATAACGTCGGATAACAAAGAGTAAGATAGATCGCATCGGTATACAACGAATCAGAATAGATCGCGTCGGTTTACAAAGGCCTGTCGGTATGGAATGTACCAACAGTTGATAACCAAAAGGCAGACGATGATAACATTTGGATGCAACAGATAGACAAGGAATTCACACACACACAACCTATGGTACTACGGAACCCAGAACACGTGAATCCTAGTTTGAATTTTTAGAAGAGGATTGAAAACGTTACACTTCCTTACCAGAAAAAAGGGTGGGTGGGTGGGTAAGAAGAAAAATGGAAGCAGTCCTACTCTCACGTTTTGTTTTTCCCTAGTATATATAACTACCAAAAATATTTGCTAGACTGACAACGACCATTTTGGCTAAGACCCTGAAGGGCGGGATGGCTCTGATACCAATTGTAACTACCTCGGTGAATTACGCTCTTAGTTACATGTCTGGATGAAAGAAAATGGTTAAAATAGTACTGTGGGGCCCAGGGCCACTCACGGTAGACCTTTCGGCCGTCCTAACCACTTTCAGAACATCGGGACAAGAACGAGCGGCGTAATCGGCAGGCGAAGGGATCAACTACATACACAAATGAGTATGTATGCAAGCCACATACAACAGTCCTTAGAGACATTCCATCTAAAAAGAAATAGAAATATTGCAATGCCATATGGCAAGATTCAAATATCCTAGATAGAGATAATAATTTAGGATAGCTCCTCATACAACAAACATCAGAGTATCAGGCGGAAGCGGAAACAAGATCCGGGTACGGATAAGAAGCAAATCGGCATAAGATGCCACATAATTAAACACATCCCGCCCACAGATCTCACGGGTCCCCGTTCCCGGAATCTCTACACCGAGTGATCGTTGCCAACATCATCTGTCTCTTCCACCCAGTATCCATCTTGCGGGTACACCTGTTCATCTGAATCAAACAATTTATCGTCTGAGACCCTAGGGGTACTCAGCAAGTCTTTATGCCACTAAAGGGGACACAACCTGGGGGTGACGCAATTGCAGCAAAAAATCATATCTAACAATTCTATAGATACTCGCTAACCATCCGCCTAACCAATGATAGACGGATGTCCGTGAATTAAGAACAACAGTTATAACAGTATAATTAACAGATCCATCCTCCTCCTCGCTTACCAACGAGGAAGCGGACGAACAACCCCCATCACCCGTTGGTAGTTTTATTAACCATTCCATGAGTATTGCACTATTTACTAGTCAAGGTCTTAGTCAAATTAAATGCGGTACTTTTAGTTATACTTGTCTATGATCGAGAAACTATGCTCCAAGTCGTCCATAACCGCGGACACGTCTTTCAGAAAGATTTACCCTGCAAGGGTGCACGAATAGCAACACTCACTCGATCAACCTCGGAAAAACCAAAACAAAACCCAACGAGGCATTCATGACAAAGCAATCATAGGATTCAGAAATATTTCAGGGAGCCACCCCATTAAGCTACACGCAACGAAGTTGGCCGGCTCCGAGACGGACCCGAGGTTTGTGTGGACGGCGGTAAAAGACTGGGAACCCGAAAATGTGACTGGGCTTGTCGATACAGCGAAAACGTGTCACGATCCAAAACAGTACATGTGCTCCACGCACAATCTTTATAAAACAGTAACATGGCATAAGTACAGGATAGTAATAAAGCCCCAAACTGATTGTGGCCCCAAGAAATAAGAAGGAATCAAGCTCTGGCTCAGGGGGGTCCATAAGGCCTCCCGGATGTGGATAGTGCGAATAAACAAGGAACAGGAATCAAGTACTCGGGGTCCTACGGGACACAAGTGAGCATGAAAAACCAAATAGCAGATATTGCTCACCGGTGCCTCTTTCATTAGTTATCCCATTACTACCCAGGTTAAGTTGTTTAGGTACCTCGTTATCCATCAGACACTCACATACCCTACACATGCTTTTCGCTCAAACAACTCCTGTAGTAATGGCTCATGGGATGGAGGAACAAGCTTCGGTGGGATTTAAAAGTAAAGGCTATGCAGTACTTGGGATTCAATTTAATGCAATCGTGACTCAATGATGCAAGAATAAGATAGAGGCAATAGGTACTATATGTATGCAAGCATGTGGTAGTGCTTACCTGGCAACTCAGTTGAAGCGGGAGATGGATCTTTGTAGTACTCCTGTGATTCCTGGTAATTCTCCTGCTGGGCGTCTATTCGAAGAAGAACCAAACAAACAAGGGCCAACATAAATAAATTGCACAAGCATATGAAGTAAAATGCGACAAGCAAACAAGCATGCCATGATGAATGATGCACAATTTACATGGCATTAAAGTAGCATGGCATGGTGAGGTGTGGGGTACAAGAATAAAGCGTTTTATTATTTGCTTAGTCAAGTTTTATTACCATAAACAGTTCAGATTTTCAATAATGACATGATGCATGCTTCAATTCAGAACAAGGACTGCATAGATAGAACGGGCTCGTCGCGCTGATCGATTTAAACATATTATTTGCCAAATTTGGAGTTATAGAATTAAAGTTATTAATTTATTAAGAAAAGGGCATTTATTTGTAATTTTTAATCAACTCGAAATTTCAAAGTGCTCAAATAATATTTTGAATGGCATATTTGAATTCTTCACATTTTGCTGATTCAAAAACATATATTATATGTATTGTTTGGATTTATAATTTGAAAGTTATTTAAAATCTGATTTGAATTTGAATTTAAACAATTTTGAATTTGTTTTGTTTAAACAGCTAAACAGGGAAACTTTTATTACTCAGCCCGACCCAGCCACAGTCGCTGACGGGTGGGCCAGCTGCTGGCGGGGACACACGCGCGCGGAAAAGCTTTTCTCACCGCGGCCTGACCTAGCTACTGCGATTGACAGGCGGGGCCAGCGACTATGGGCCCATGTGACAGCGGCTAAGAACGCAGCGGCTGACCGGTGGGGACGTACTGGACCGCGGGTTAAGTTTGCGGAAAGACGGGTGCCTTTTTGTAAAATTTAAACAGACACAGACAGGTGGGGTCTTGAGGGAGCGCGGGTTGAGCGGGAGATAAAAAGAGGGGGTTATTCGTAAATCCTACCGAGGGCATTCGGTGAAACGCCTGGTGTGGCTAGGGTTTCCAGGTGTGGCGGAGTATGTCTGGGCGGGAGAGGGACTCACCGCGGGGTGGTTGGTGGTGGCGGATCGGCTTGGGGAGCGGCAGTTCGACGACGAGGCTAGCGGCCGGCGGGATTAGGGTTTCGACGACGTCGGCGTGTTGCGGCTGCTGGGGACCTTCTCCTCCTCGCTGGCGCATACGAGGCGAAGTAGGGGACCCTTCTCGATCTCCTCGACCACTTCCACGCCGCGCACGCTGGCAGGAACGACGAGTAGGCGGTGGTGCTGGCGGTGACCGGCGAGAGGAGAAGGCGTCGTGGAAGAAGAAGAAGGAGGGAAGAGGGCAGGGCCCTGGGGATCTGGGAGAGGCAGAGGAGGCGTGGGGGAGGAGGAAAAAGAAGGGGAAAGTGCCGTGGGGATTCAGTAGAGGGGAGAAGGAAAAGGTGGCTCGGGTGCCACCTTTCCTCCTTGTCCTTTCGAGCAGGGGCTCGGCGTGAGGCCAGGGCAGGGGCAGGTAGAGCCTGATAGGTGGGGCAGCAGAGAGGAGCTCGGGGTGGGGCTAGCTCGGCAGAGAGAGAAAGAGAGAGGAGAGGGGAGGCTCGGGTGAGCTAGACTAGGGTTAGAGAGGGTGGCTCGGGTTAGGGTTTTTAGTTGGGGTTGGGGGTAGATGGGGTGGTAGCTGAGGTGGGGCCAGCATGGTAGGGAGAGGGAGAGGTCCAGCCTCGACATGGTGAGAGGGGGAGGTGAGGTGAGGTTAAGGTTAGGGTTTAGGTTAGAAGTAGGATTAGGGTTTAGATTAGAGTGTGCAGGTTTTAAAACATGTTCATAAGATCAAATCTAGATGAAAGGAGGGCTTTGGTTTAGCCTAAGGTGAGGTGAAGGTGAACCTAAGAAAAGAGAGAGGAATGGGGTTTAGGGAAAAAGGTCTCATTTGCATCATGCATGGAGGAAAATAAAAATGGTGTTGAGGAGTATATGGGGATGGTGGAGAGGGATGGAGATGATCCACAAAGAAAAGAGCCAATAAAACCAAGAGGAATCAAATGGGCTAAAGGTGGTGGTACTCTTGCATGGCCCATGCAAAATAATAAATGCCATGTTTTATTTTGTGAAAACAATAATAATAATATGGCATTATTCTTATGCATTCCTAAGAAGTGGAATAAAGGTCAAGCAAAAAGGAGTTAGGATTAGATCCACCCCAACCCACATGAGCTAAAATAAATATCAAAAGAAAAAGAATTACAAGCTCATGGGTTAATGGAATGGTGGAATTATAAGGCGGTGAAAAGAAAGGTGATGGAGTTGAATAAAAGATATGCCCCCAACTCAACTTGGGCATTAAACAATATATCAATAACCAAATACAATATCAAGAGGCAGATACAATTAATAATGCATATGAGAGAAGAATCAAAGAACAAAGGGTTTTATATGATGCTCAAGTGCAAGGTGGCATGATGACATGAGCATGATATAATTATGATGCAACAATTATATATAGGAAGTAGCCATTATATTACTAGACCAAGTAGCATTACAATTGTTAGACAATTGGGATGCTACAGTAGCCACCGCAATGGTTCCCAAGGAGGCTAGGGGGCGTCGTGGCGGAGGAGGTGGTGGTAGAAGCCGAAGTCCGGCTCCAAGGCACCGCAGCCACAACCGTCACTCAGGACGGCGATCTCTGTCACCAAGTGACACGAGACATCAGATAAACTCCAACATTGAGGCACGGTGCTATGAGAACGATGAAATCTATGTGGGTCCAAAGTGCTTCGGACAACGCATAAGAGCAACAAGATTCCTGGAAGGATTCGCTATATCAAGGCATATCCAACCCTCGACGGTATAGCTAGGCCAAATACTTGGCTCCGGGATTTTTTCCAAGCTTGCTGCATCGCCAAAGGCGGAAACAACTTGGTCGCCACCCGATATCTCCCACTTATGTTGCGGAAGATGGTGCGATCATGGCTCAATGAACTTCCAGAGAACACCATCCACAACTGGTATGACATGCAAAGTGTGTTGTTTCGGAATTTCGAAGGCACATACCGGAGGCCCTGTACGGTAGGAGACCTGCAGCGTTGCACCCAGAAAGCCAGAGATACTTGCCGATATTATCTCAAACGATGGATCGACACAAAAAACTCCTATGAAGGAGTAAATGACCAAACTGTAATTGAAGCTTCCATTGTAGGACTCCCAATTAGGTTACTAGTTCATTGCTAGAAGTGTGACAAGCTCTATGATCCAGGAGAGATGATAGAAACAGCGAGCAAGTATGCAGATGTTGATGATGACGCAGAGGGATTACTGAACACCCTAGCTGTGCCACAGTTGGCAAAACAACCAAAGCAGCAAGCTCAGAAGCGCAAGAACACCTCGAAAGAAAAACCCAATGCGGAAATGGTAGTGGTCACTGCTACTTTCGGGTCTGCAGGATGAGGAGGATGTGGCGGTGGCCACGGACACGGTCGTGGGACATCAAGATTCCAGGGTAGAGGAGACCAGCAACCTGGCAAAACCTACTCTTGGGATGACATTGCCAATAACCCATGTGTGCATCACTTAGACGCCAATGGGGGCTCGTCTCACACAAACGCCTAGTGTCGTTTTAATAACGACATCAAGAAAGATGATACTGCTGGCTACAGGGCTAAGCGGAAGAAGGGAAAGAAGAATCCCGAAAAAGATAAAGAAACCAAGGAAGATTCTGACATGGAGGAAGCTGACCCTTTAAATCCCAAGAGGGAAGGGAATAAAAATTTCCCCACAAAGAAAGACACCTACGTTACCTCCTCGCATCTCAACTAGCTAAGGTCAAGAAAGCAGTTCTGCATGAGCTCAATGCAACAGTTATGGCTGTCCCCCGATATCTAGACTGGTCGGAAGTGGCAATCACCTTTGACTGTGTTGATCATCCGCCTAAGTTGCACAGGCGACGAAAATACGCCTTAGTCATCAACCCACTTATTGATGGATATGGTTTCTTGAAGACTCTCATGGACGGCGGTAGCAGCATCAATATTCTGTATGTCGAAACGCTACGTCGGATGCGGATCTCGAAGACCCAGCTGAATCATAGCTTTGTGATCTTTCATGGAGTTGTCTCCGGAAGACAAGCAAATTCTCTGGGAGAGATCACTTTGGATGTTACCTTTGGAACTCCAAAGAACTATCAGACAGAGGCACTTTCCTTCAAAGTAGTCCCGTTCAAGAACGCATACCACGCTATATTCAGACATCTGGCTTACTGGGCTTTTATGGCTCGTATGTGTTACATTTACAATATGATGAAAATTCCAGGTCCCAACGGCGTGATCACCATCAGGGGAGACCTGAAGAAAGCGTGAGAGTGCAAGGATGGAAATGTCGCCTTTGCTGAAGTCGTGCTGCACGCCCAGGAGTACCAGGAGATCAAGAAGACCATTGATCCATCCGAGATGCCCGCAACAAAGAAGGAGGTGCAAAGCTGAATCCGTAGTTCATGGCATCGGAAGAGACGAAGAAGATGCCATTGAAGGATTATGACCCCTCCATGGTGACCCAGATAGGTGTAGGCCTAGATAGCGCATAGGAAAGCACGCTCATCAAGTTCCTCCAAGCAAATCAAGATATCTTCACATGGAAGCCATCTAACATGACCGGAGTACCTAGGGAACTTGCCGAGCACTCTCTAAATGTACACCCGAATGGTAAACCCGTCAAATAGTCCCTACGACGTTTTGGTGATGAAAAGCATAGGGAAATATCTAGGGAACTAGCCCAGCTCGAGTTAGCCGGATTCATAGAAGAGGTCATCCATACTGATTGGTTGGCCAACCCTGTAATGGTCCCTAAAAAGGACACCACTGATTTAAGGATGTGTGTTGATTATACTGCCTTGAACAAGGCTTGTCCCAAAGATCCATCCGCTCCTATGTTTTCTTGACGCATATTCTGGTTATCACCAAATCCAGATGAAAGAATCGGATAAAATCAAAACTTCATTCATAAACCCCTTCAGAACCTTCTATTTTGTTATGATGCCCTTTAGTCTCAAAAACGCAGGAGCTACGTATCAGCGCACTATGCAGCATTGCCTCCATGACCAAATAGGACGCAACGTACATGCATATGTGGACGACATTGCGGTGATGTCCAAAAAGAAGGAAACATTAATTTCTAACTTGGAGGAAACATTCGCCAATCTACGAAAATACAACATAATGCTTAACCCGAAGAAATGTTTCTTTGGAATCCCAGCCGGAAAATTGTTAGGTTTCATCGTATCTCAAGGAGGTATAGAGGTGAACTGAGACAAGATCAAGGCTATACTCAATATTTCTAGGCCGACTTGCCTAAAGGATGTTCAAATACTAACTGGCTGCATTGCTACGGTTAGTCGATTTGTAAGTCGGCTTGGAGAAAGAGCCCCACCACTCTACAAGCTCCTGAAAAAGGGCAAAAAATTCGTTTGGACTGATGAAGATCAAGCTGCACTACAATACTTGAAAGAAGTACTCTCGTCTGCTCCTATCCTTGCAGAACCGGAACCAAGGGAACCGATGTTGCTCTATCTCGCTACGACAAACAGGGTCGTCAGTGTCGTCATGGTAGTGGAGAGACCAGAGGAAAATCAGGAACACCTGGTGCAGCATCGGACTTACTACATCAGTGAGGTCCTAACTGAATCAAAGCAGTGGTATCCGCACTATCAAATGCTGGATTCTGGTATGTTTTTGGCATCTCGTAAGTTACGACACTATTTTCAAGAACATCCAATTACCATGGTGAGCATAGCTCCCATGAGAGATATAATCAACAACAATGAGGCTACAGGACGCGTTGCAAAATGGGGCATCGAGCTTTCAGCTTTCGACATTGAGTATAAACCTCGTACAACAATCAAATCCCAAATCCTCGATGACTTTGTTGCTGATTGGACAGAGACAACGGAGAATATGACCCTCCCAGAGTCCGAATATTGGACCTTATATTTTGACGGGTCTAAGGCTCGAGGGGGCTCGGGGGCTGGCGTGGTGCTCAAATCACCCCAAGGAGATAAACCTTTATATGTGTTGCAGATCGACTTCACAGCGACAAATAATATTGTCGAGTATGAAGCACTACCGCATGGAATCCGGAATGCTAAGGATATTGGCATCCAACGTTTGATGTGTTACGGAGATTCAGATCTTGTTGCTCAACAAGTGTCAGATATCTGTGATGAAAATAAGCACATGGCAGCATATAAAGCTGTCGTGGATGAATTATCTAGAATGTTCGAGGGATTCGAGGTTCAACACATCCCTCGAGCAAAAAATGAGGAAGCAAATGCATTATCTCGAATAGGCTCAGCACGGAAACAGGTCTCGGATGGCGCTTTTTTAGAGCACCTCAAAGTTCCCTCTATAAAAGGAATAGAAGAGGAATATCCGACCAAATCCGACTCACCTTTAGTAGCAGTTCTGGCTGTAATTCCCAGCTGGACTTAACCCTACCTTGATTACTTGGTAGATGGAAAATTACCCGAAGACGAACTTCTGAGCTGACAGATCGTCCAACGAGCAAAATCCTATACTATAATTAGTGGTGAGCTTTATAAGCGGATTGCATCTGGGGTCTTGCAGCGCTGTGTATCTCCGGAGGAAGGAGTGGAAATCTTACTGGAAATCCATGAAGGTGAGTGTGGTCATCATGCTGCAGCCAAATCTCTAGTGGAAAAAGCTTTCCGACACGTTTTTTTCTGTCTTACAGCAAAGGCAGATGCCGAACGGCTGGTCAAGACATGCAAAGGCTACCAAAAGTACGCAAAACAAGCTCACGTTCCGGTTGATCAGCTGCGAATAATACCTATAACATGGCCTTTCACGGTCTAGGGGCTTGACATGGTAGGACCATTTAAACGGGCTCCAAGTGGATTTACTCATCTCTTAGTGGTGCTGGATAAATTCACAAAGTGGATTGAGGCTAAACCTGTCACTAGTTATGATGGAGCAATAGCTAGATGATTTGTCGAGGATGTAATAATCTGATACGGTTATCCGCATAGCATTATCACGGACAATGGGAGTAACTTCTCTATGGGAGAGCTTGCCGCATTCTGCAACGATAAAAATATTCGGCTTGACATTGCGTCAGTCGCACATCCGCAAGCTAATGGACAAGTCGAAAGAGAAAATGGTTTAATCCTACAAGGCCTAAAACCGAGACTCGAAGCACCACTAAGGCATGCTGCGGGAGCTTGGGTAGAGGAGTTACCCTCTGTAATATGGAGCTTACGAATAACTCCAAACAGGTCAACCGGATACACACCTTTCTTCTTGGTCTATGGTGCTGAAGCAGTTCTTCCTAGTGATTTGATTCATAATTCTCCTAGAGTTGCCGCGTATATTGAAGAGGATGCTGAGATTTCTCAACAAAATGATCTCGACTTAGTCGAAAAAGTTCGCATCGTTGCTGAAATGAGATCAACAGCCTATCAGCATAAGTTACGCAAGGATCATAGCTTGAGAGTCAGAAACCAGTCTTTTAATAAGGGTGATTTGGTTCTCCGGCTTGTGCAACAAAGAAAGCACAAACTTTCCCCAGTATGGGAAGGGCCCTTTTTATTTAGCCGAATATTGCACAATGGTTCTTACTATCTAACTGATATGCGGCCAGACAAAGAAAGACTTGCTACTAAGAAAAGAAAGAGAGCCGGAGGCAGCACAAATCTGGAAGAATCAGACAGACCATGGAATATTTCTCAGCTACATCCTTTTTATTCTTAGTTTATCTTTCTTTGTAATCATATATGTGTACATGTTCAATGAGAAATAAAGTATTGGTTGCCTCATTGTTTTCTAAGAAGTTTTATATTACCATCTTATTTCCGAATGATCATGTCGCAGTCGAAAATCCCAGAATACTTGAAAGTACTTTATGCTCATGATTGTTCTGGTTTGGATTTCCGATTCTAAAATTGCTACCTTCGGGTATAAATCATAATTTTCTAGTCTATACTTTGGTTATCTATATGATTGCAGGATGCGGGTATTTTCTGAGTAGTGAATTGTTGGTACTAGAAGCTGACTTTGTTTCTGAGTTTAACTGGTTTAGCAATTGAGCTCAGTTGCTCGGCAAAGTTTCCGTGCTAAAGGTTGGCTGGCTCACGAAAGCGACAAGGCAGAAAGCCAGATAAACGATAAGTGCAGACAAAAAACACAAGTACTTATGCAAACATTTCAGGCACATAAATTTAAAGCCAAAAGTGCTAAATAGAGATAATAGAATGTTAGCACTATCAAAAGTATTATACTACTTATTTACAGACCCAAATTGTTTTCAGAATAAAACATTGTTTTGATACTCTATGATGCAGGGGGGAGGTAGGAGTTGTCGGCTCGCTGGACACATCAGGCTCGCCTTGGTATCTTTCTGAGACGTTCAAATCCGATACAGTTTGATCATCGTCGGACACTTCTTTTGTTTCTTCGGTAGGTGGAGGAGGCGTGTCTATGCGTGTGAAGAAGGGAGTCTCATAGCTGGTGAGATCAGCAACATGGCACCCATATCCGGCACAAGAGTCCATGCTAGCCTGCTCCTGTCTGTCTTCATCCACTTTGCCATACCCTCTGGTTACTTGTCAGATTTCCATGTTTCCATGGTGGCTCATAACCATGGTGAGAGTGTTCTATGTTGTGGTTCACACGTAGGACATGTTCCAGTCCTAGACAAGCTGCGGCATCTCCTTGGCATTGTCTCGCACCTCAAAGCCAGACATGCTATGCATACCTGGAACCTTGAGAACTTCGCCAATATCCTCCAAGGATTGGCGGAAATCATGAAGCAAATCGTCGACTTGTGTAAGCCGGCTAGTGCAAGATTCGGTTGAGGCCAAGTCCAGTAAGTTCAGAGGACCTACGCATGTAATGCAAAAGGTTAATAAAAAAATCCGAGCTCCAAAGAGTCGGAAAATGCAAAAAGTCAGAAAGAGGGAAACATACTGAAGATGACATCGTTGACTTTGGTCTTTTCCTCCCGAAGACTCTAGAGTTCAGCCCGGAGTGCCTCGGTGATGTCCTTCTCTCTGAACAAAGCATCATTAATATCTGAGATCTTTTTGTCCTGGGTTACGATCCTTCGATCACGTTCTTTGGTGGCCATGGAATAGGATTCAAAGACTTGAGCAATGCTCTGCTCGTGATCCGACCTCAGTTGGTCCAACTCCCGACATAAGTCGGTGTTCTCCACCTCTAGGGTCTTAAGATTCTCGGCTTCTTCAATCATAGCACAGGATTGCTTTACCGGTGCTGTAGTCAAAGGAAAAACAGTTGAATAAAAATTCTACTATGAGCTAAAGGGCAAGTTTTGAGTACTGGAATGTTTACCTTCAGCCTCATCCCTTGATACTTTCAACTGAGCATTTTCAAGCCAGAGAGCTTTGATCTCTCTCTCTCTGCTTGTTGCAGATATTCTTCAAAAATTCCTGGTTATATGAATTAACTTTCTGTAAGTCAGAATACCCAGAGTCAGAAGTTTACTAAAGACTCGGGATAATATCTTTACTAATATCAACACGAGCCTTGGGGGCTACACTAGTTCATTCTTTGGCATCCTAGGGAAGCATAAATCCGGATTGACTATCCAACTTCATGCCTGGGGGCTAGAGGATATGATATAAAATAACATAAGGAAAATGTGAGTTAGAATTCCGACTTACATATTGTTCGTGAGTGAGTTTTCTCAAGCTCACGTTCACTTCTGCATAATACTTCTCAACGAAGGTGAGTGGAATAATTGGTGGTGGCGGAAGCACATCGGCCCTTAGTCCCTCGTCGCAAAGACAAATTTGCTCAAGGAGTTTGGAGTACTTGATATCCTCCGCTTCTTGTGCCTCCTCCTCGGCAGTAATGTTCTGGCTCTCCAAGCATTGCCAAGTGAGCCGTTGGATCTCCTCTGCTAATTTCCGAGTAATGCCAAGCTTGGCAAGACCCGGATTTTTGAGAAGGTTCTCAGCAAAGACTTCTGTCGAGGGATCATTACCCGAAGAGGGTTCACCCTTATCAAGACTTGAGTCACCCATGGTGATGTCAGTTTGTGACCCAAGGATCGCTGGCTCTGCTGATTGAGCCGGATATTCTACAACGGTCAGAGATGGAGTAATCTCCGGTGCCACAGAAGGCTGAGGAGCAGAGGGAGCAGATGGTTGAGGGGCAGGAGTCGGAGGAGCTGTGGCAGGAGAAGTCAAATTTAATTTTGACTGGCGCAGAGGCTTTGATGTAGCTCCCTTCCCCTTGCCCTTGGTGAGCTTTTTAGCTCTGGGAAGGTAATAGAACAAAGAACATTACTTCTCTGAATCAATTATGGACAAAGTACAAAGGCAGAATTTGTGAGGAAAGTTACCTCTTCACAACAGGCACCTCCTTTGTGCCAATGGACACTGTCGGAACCTTACACTTCCGAGTAAGGGTTTCTGACAGTGGAACCAATTCTCCATCGTCCTGAGAAATCTCAGGGGGATATCCCTCTAGAGGAGCCAGCTCCAACTCGGGGAGCTCATCAAGCTGAAGAGACGAAAAATCTCAGTATTGTGGAAAAAGATAGTAAAGGTGAACCCATAATTCGAGTTACTGTTGGAAACTTACTGGTACAACAGGGTCATCGGCCGTATGCATGTCCAAAGACAGCTCTGGGATTTTCCTCTCGGCCCGCTCCTTGATCAGCCATTTGATCTGGGACTTGTAGTCCTTATCCGAGTAAGCATTGGGGCCGCGAGATGGAATCCATCTTGCTCTTGGTGATGGAGTGCATGAGCCTATCACCATGACATTGGAGGGGTTGGATCCAGCGTGCTAGCCAATAGTGGACTAAGTTGGATCCTTTCAGATCCTTGTGGTTCATCACGTATTCGATCCGCCTCTTGGCAAGAAGCAGATCGTCACTAAGAGCCGGTGCATCTGCGTCCCAGGATTCTTGGGGTGTGGCGGCACCGTCGACGAAAGCCGGCAAAGCAGTAGCTTTGCCGGGAGCAGGAATATCCTTATTGTAAAAGAAAGTGGACAACCACCTTTTGACCGACTCACTAGCCCTAATCCGAGGATAGACACGCTCTCTTCTAACAGAAAAACTAATAGTACTGGTAATATAGCGATTACTGGTAGTGATGGAATTTCTCCGGACATGAAAGTAAAATCGGAAAATATCTAAACTCGGCCTAATACCGAGATATCCCTCACACAAAGAGGTGTAAGAACTCATCTCTAAGATGGAGTTCGGGGGGAGATGATGGAGTTAAACTCCATAGTGATCTATGACCTCAATAAAGAAAGTTGAGGGGGGAAACTCAAACCTCTATAGAGGTGAGTGCCGAAGTGTACTCGCTCACTGTCACGGGGAGTGGGCATGGTTTGGCCATAGTGGCTCTACTAGTCACCAGCACGGAGGAGCCCCTTGTTCTCCATGATGCGGAGCTTGGCATCGTCGAGGAAGCACGGGATCCAAACCCCGCGGGTGCTCTCCGCTGCCGCTGCCGCTGCCATCGCTGAAGCCATTTTCCGGTAGGCCGGTGACCTAGGATGGGTGGCGGTGGAAGATTGGAAGGAGGCAGATAAGCTCTGTGCTCGTGAGAGACGTTGGGGAGAAGGAAACGACACAAGTGCTGGTGAAGAAGATGGAGAAAAGAATCCAAGCCACTTATATCCTTCAGCCGCGCCAAGATTCGTGTAAACGCAATAGTGAACACGCCACGCCTTGCGGAAGGAGCTGGCTAACCCTCGTGCGATGATTACGCTGCCTCGATCTCCACGGAAGGAGCTGGGTAACGATGCCTTGGTTCCGCGAAAGGTAGACCCACCAACGGTCGTGCTAACAGGAATGTCTGTCAGTGACGTGACTTGACCATGACTAGTGTCAGATTACGTCAGAGACCAAGTTCCGGCTTAGTTTGAATTTAGAGCAGGAAACCGGAATAACGTATCCATAGGTCCGACTTATTTAAGACTCGGATCCCATCTTTTCTTTTGAAGTTTCAGGAACCCTTCACGATTCTGCAAGCCGAAGATTAAGCTAGATGATGATGAAATCCGACTTTAGATCATGGAGGCTTCCGGGGGCTGCTGTTGGGGATATACTTTCTGGGTATCCTCACTATGCTCACTGACCAGGGTGGCCCACTTCAGGTTAAAGCTTTGCTTCACAGGCAGCCCAGTCAGGGAGAAGAGACGGAGTCCAGTTCGGCTACGGGAAGGCCTAGATGACTTACCGACATAGGCCCGTAGTGTTACTTGTAGTTCAAAATGTACTCTATAACCGACTCTCAGTCGTAGCCGGATAGGTCTCTCCTGTAAACCCTAGGCCGGATATCTATATAAGCCATCCTAGGGAGAGCCTTTAGGGCACCCAACCCTCACAATAGTCTACAATCTCAACTCGCATAGGCAAAACCCTTGTAACCCATCTTCCTGCTTTGTCGTATTACTGGATTGCTAGCAGGAGTAGGATTCGTCCAAAGCCGGCGGATTCGAACCTAGGAAACCTTGTGTGCTCACCGTCCCAGAATACCATACGTCTCACACCCCTCTCTTCCACACTTCTCGAGGACCACCTCATGGCGTACTAGTCATCAATCCGACGAAAAATTTCCTATGTGTTTTTAGTCTCTGTGACCATGGTTTGACGCATGGATTCACTAGAGTCTTTGCATGTCTTCTTATCCTAAGCCACATTGACCCACTAGTGTCATTGCATGTGTTCTTGGCCTAAACCACATTGATCCACATGACCACACACACTCTAGTGGATTCTGTGATATAGCTCCTGCCACACTGGTGCAACATTCCATGTGGAAGCTGCTTTCCTATGTGGTTTTGGTCTCTATGACCATGGTTTGACACATGGATCCTCTAGAGTAATTGCATGTGTTATTCTCCTAAACCACATTGATCCACTAGTGTCATTATATTTGTTTTCCCCTAAACCACATTGATCCATATGACCACACACACTAGTGGATTCTGTGGTGTAGCTTCTGCCACACTGGTGCAACATGCAATGTGGAAGTTGCTTTCCTATGTGTTTTTCTTCTTTTCGACCATGGTTTGACACATGGATCCACTAGAGTCATTGCATGTGTTGTTCTACTAAACCACATTTGATCCACTAGTGTCATTGCATGTGTTCTTCTGCTAAACTACACTGATCCACATGACCAAACACACTCTAGTGGATTCTGTGGCGCTGCTTCTGCCACACTGGTGCAACATGCAATGTGGAAGCTGCTTTCTTATGTTTTTTTGTTTCAGACCATGGTTTCACACATGGATCCAGTAGTGTCATTGCATGTCTTCTTCTCCTAAACTAGAATGATCCACATGACCAGACACACTCTAGTGGATTCTGTGATGCAACTTCTGTCACACTAGTGCAACATTCCATGTGGAAGTTGCTTTCCTATGTGTTTTGGGACTCTGTGACCATGGTTTGACAAATGGATCCACTAGAGTCATTGCATGTGTTCTCCACCTAAACCACATTGACCCACTAGTGTCATTACATGGTTCCTTTTTTGTAAACTACATTGATCCACACACACATATATTGTAGTGGATTCTATGATGCAACTTCTGCCACGCTAGTGCAACATGCAATGTGGAATCTGCATTCCTATGTGTTTTTGGTCTATGTGACCATGGTTTGACACATGGATCCACTAGAGTCAGTGCATGTGTTGTTATCCTAAACCACATTGATCCACTAGAGCCACTGATCCACTAGTGTCATTGCATGTGTTCGGTTTCCTAAACATTATTGATCCACACACACACACTCCAGCGGATTCTGTCATGCAACTTCTACCACACTGGTGCAACATGCAATGTGGAAGCTGCTTTCCTATGTGTTTTTCGTCTCTATGACCATGATTTGACACATGGAACCACTAGAGTCATTGCATGTGTTCTTCTCCTAAACCACATTGAGCCACTAGTGTCATTGATCCACTAGTGTCATTGCATGTGTTCTTCTCTTAAACCACATTGATCCACTAGTGTCATTGATCCACTAGTGTAATTGCATGTGTTCTTCTCCTAAACCATATTTATCCACTTAACCACACATACGCTAGTGGATTATGTGGTGCAGCTTCTGCCACACTGGTGCAACATATAATGAGGAATCTGCTTTCCTATGTGTTTTTGGTCTCTTTGACCAAGGTTTGACACATGGATCTACTAGACTCTTTGCATGTGTTCTTCTACTAAACCACATTGATTCACTAGTGACATTGATCCACTAGTGTCATTGCATGTGTTTTTCTCCAAAACCACATTGATCCACATGACAACACACACTCTAGTGGATTCTATGGTGCAGCTTCCGCCACACTGGTGCAACATGGAATGTGGAAGCCGCTTTCCTATGTGCTTTTCATCTGTGTGACCATGGTTTTACACATGGATCCACTAGAGTCATTGTGTGTGTTGTTCTGCTAAACCACATTGATCCACTAGTGTTATTGCATGTGTTCTTTTGCTAAACAACACTAATCCACATGAGCACACACACTCTAGTGATTATGTGGTGAAGCGTTTGCCACACTGGTGCAACATGCAATGTGGAAGCTGCTTCCCTATGTGTTTTCCGTTTCAGACCATGGTTTCACACATGGATCCACTAGATTCCTTGCATTTGTTCTTCTCGTAGACCAGACTGATCCACATGACCACACACACTCTAGTGGATTCTGCGATACAACTTCTATCACACTAGTGCAACATTCCATGTGGAAGCTACTTTCCTATGTGTTTTGGGTCTCTATGACCATGGTTTGACAAAGGGATCCATTAGTGTCATTACATGTGTTCTTCTCATAAACCAAATTGATCCTCTAGTGTCATTACATGTGTCCTTTTCGGTAAAGCACATTGATCCAAACGCACACGCATAATCTAGTGGATTCTATAATGCAACTTCTGCCATATTGGTGCAATATGCAACGTGGAAGCTGCTTTCCTATGTGTTTTTGGTCTATGTGACAATGGTTTGACACATGGATCCACTAGAGTCATTGCATGTGTTCTTCTCCTAAACCACATTGATCCACTAGAGTAATCGTTCTACTAGTGTCATTGCATGAGTCCTTTTTTGTACACCACATTGATCCACACACACACACTCTAGTGGATTCTATGGTGCAGCTTCTGCCAAACTGGTGCAACATGCAATGTGGACGGTGCTTTCCTATGTGTTTTTGGTCTCTATGACCATGGTTTGACACATTGATCCACTAGTCATTGCATCTATTCTTATCCTAAACCACAGTGATCCACTTGAGTCATTGATCCACTAGTGTCATTGCATGTGTTCTTTTTCCTAAACCTCATTGATCCACATACACACACACACACACACTCCAGTGGATTCTGTCATGCAACTTCTACCACACCATTGCAACATACAATGTGGAAGCTGCTTTCCTATGTGTTTTGGGTCTCTATGATCATGATTTGACACATGGATACACTAGAGTCATTGCATGTGTTCTTCTCCTAAACAACATTAATCCACTAGTGTCATTGATCCACTAGTGTCATTGCATGTGTTTTTCTCCTAAACCATATTGATCCACTAGAGTAATTGATCCACTAGTGTCACTGCATGTGTCTTTTTTTGTAAACCACGTTGATCCACACACACTCTAGTGGATTCTGTGATGCTACTTCTGCCACACTGGTGTAACTTGCAATGTGGAAGCTGCTTTCCTAAGTGTTTTTGGTCTATATGACCATGGTTTCACACATGGATCCACAAGAGTCTTTGCATGTGTTCTTCTCCTAAACCACATTGATCCACTAGTGTCATCGCATGTGTTTCTCTCCTAAACCACATTGATCCACATGACCACACAAACACTAGTGGATTCTGTGATGCAGGTTCTGCCACACTGGTGCAACATGCAATGGGGAAGTTACTTTCCTATGTGTTTTTGGTCTCTGTGACCATGGTTTGACACATGGATCCACTAGAGTATTTGCATGTGTTCTTCTCCTAAACAACATCGATCCACTAGTGTCATTGATCCACTAGTGTCATTGCATGTGTTCTTCTAAAAACCACATTGATCCAGATGACCACACACACTCTAGTGGATTCTATAATGCAACTTCTGCCATACTAGTGCAATATGCAACGTGGAAGCTGCTTTCCTATGTGTTTTTGGTCTTTGTGACCATTGTTTGACACAAGGATCCTTTAGAGGCAGTGCATGTGTTATTCTCCTAAAACACATTGATCTACTAGAGGCATTGATCCACTAGTGTCATTGCATGTGTTCTTTTTCCTAAACCACATTGATCCACACACACACAAACAAACTCTAGTGGATTCTACGATGCAACTTCTACCACACTGGTGCAACATGCAATGTGGAAGCTACTTTCCTATGTGTTCTTGGTCTCTATGACCATGATTAGACACATGGATCCACTAGAGGCATTGCATGTGTTCTTCTCCTAAACCACATTGATCCACTAGTATCATTGCATGTGTTCTTATCCTAAACCACATTGATCCACTAGTGCCATTGCATGTGTTCTTCTCCTGAACCACATTGATCCACATGACCACACACACTCTAGTGGATTATGTGGTGCAGCTTCTGCCACACTAGTTCAACATGCCACATGGAAGCTTCTTTCTGATGTGCTTTGTGATCATGGTTTGACACATTGATCCACTAGAGTCTTTTCATGTGTTCTTCTACTAAACCATATTTATCCACTATTGTCATTGATCCACTAGTGTCATTGTATTTGTCTTTCTCGTAAACCACATTGATCCACATGATCACACACACTCTAGTAGATTCTATGGTGCAACTTCTGCCACACCGGTGCAACATGCAATGTGGAAGTTGCTTTCCTATGTGTCTTTCGTCTCTACGACCATGGTTTAACAAATGGCTCCACTAGAGTCATTGCATGTGTTGTTATGCTAAACCACATTGATCCACTAGTGTCATTGATCCACTAGTGTCATTGCATATGTTCTTCTGCTAAAGCACACTAATCCACATGACCACACACACTCTAGTGGATTCTGTGGTGCAGCGTCTGCCACATTGGTGCAACATGCAATGTGGAAGCTGATTTCCTATGTGTTTTTGGTTTCAGACCATGGTTTCACACATGGATCCACTAGATTCCTTGCATGTGTTCTTCTCCTAAACCAGACTGATCCACATGACCACACACACTCTAGAGGATTCTGTGATGCAATTTCTGTCACACTGGTGCAACATTCCATGTGGAAGCTACTTTCCTATGTGTTTTGGGTCTCTCTGACCATGGTTTGACAAATGGACCCACTAGAGTCATTGCATGTGTTCTTCTCCTAAAGCACTTTGATCCACTAGTGTCACTACATGTGTCCTTTTCCGTAAACCACATTGATCCACACACACACACTAGTGGATTCTATAATGCAACTTCTGCCATATTGGTGCAACATGCAATGTGGAAGCTGCTTTCCTATGTGTTTTTGGTCTCTGTGACCATGGTTTGATACATGGATCCACTAGAATCTTTGCATGTGTTCTTCTCCTAAACCACATTGATTCACTAGTGTCATTGATCCACTAGTGTCATTGCATGTGTTTTTCTATGAAACCACATTGATCCACATGACAACACACACTCTAGTGGATTCTATGGTGTAGCTTCTGCCACACTGGTGCAACATGCAATGTGGAAGTTTCTTTCCTATGTGCTTTTCATCTCTATGACCATGGTTTTACATATGGATCCACTAGAGTCATTGCATGTGTTGTTCTGCTAAACCACATTGATCCACTAGTGTCATTGCATGTGTTCTTCTAGTAAACAACACTAATCCACATGACCACACACACTCTAGTGATTCTGAGGTGCAGCGTTTGCCACACTAGTGCAACATGCAATGTGGAAGCTGCTTTCCTATGTGTTTTTGTATCAGACCATAGTTTCACACATGGATCCACTAGATTCCTTGCATGTGTTCTTCTCGTAAACCAGACTGATCCACATGACCACACACACTCTAGTGGATTCTATGATACAACTTTTGTCACACTGGTGCAATATTCCATGTGGAAGCTACTCTCCTATGTGTTTTGGGTCTCTATGACCATGGTTTTACAAATATATCCATTAGTGTCATTACATGTGTTCTTCTCCTAAACCAAATTGATCCACTAGTGTCATTACATGTGTCCTTTTCCGTAAAGCACATTGATCCAAACACACACACACTCTAGTGGATTCTATAATGCAACTTCTGCCATACTGGTGCAATATGCAACGTGGAAGCTGCTTTCCTATGTGTTTTTTGTCTAGGTGACCATGGTTTGACACATGGATCCACTAGAGTCATTGCATGGGTTCTTCTCCTAAACCACATTGATCCACTAGAGTAATTGTTCCAATAGGGGTGCTTCGGCGATAGCTCCATCGACAAAGTCAGGATACGTCTCTAGACGGTTAGGCAGAGGAATGTATGGGCCGTAAAAATATGTAGGTTTCCAATTCTTACAAGACTCGTGGCCCACGATGTCGTGGAAGCGCCGGCTAGTCCGGATCTTAAAGCTAGTTGTTCCACAAATCCGTAGTTCCTCTTTGGACTCTACAAACTCTCTCTTGATGGTAAAAAAGTAGACAAATAGATCTAACCTAGGCTTGAGTCCTAGGCATCCTTCGCACATAGCTATGAAGTCGCTAAGTACGAGGATGCTGTTGGGAGAGAGATTGTGGGGAAGTACCCGGAAATAATGAAGGACGTCTAGGAAGAAGTCGGAGACTAGCAGGCTTACGCCATGTACCAACTGAGCGTTGAGGTATACCTTCCCTCTGGCTTGGGGAGAAGGAGTCACCTCGCCGGACGGTGCTATCCGCCAGACCAAACCCTCCATCGAGGGGAGATACCCCACATCGATGAGTTCTTATAGATCTTCGGCGGAGAGGTCAGAGCCCCTCCACACTCCCTTGTGGGAATCACTTTCTTCTTCTCCAGCGTCTGGTGCCGCCCATCTTCGGTCACCGCCGGTGGTTTCCACCACGGTGGAGGTAGGGACGACAACCCCCTCCTGTGGGATAGTCACTCCCTAGGATGGCTCCGTGGAAGCATCGGGAGTCGTCGTCGTTGAGGGAGCAGGTCGGCTGGAGGCCATTGTGCAGACGGTGGAAGGTGGAGGGGGTAGGAAGCTCTGGTTAGGGTTTTCCGTCGGAAAGCTTGAACGATCGTGCAGCTGGAGGAAGATGAAGGCACGGGGAAGTATGTGGGTAAAAGTAAAAGCCTAAGCCGCAGTTAGTATATATAGACCCAGCATCAAGATTCGTGCATAAAGATCCAACAGATGAAGTGTTGCTGACATGGAGATGAGCGTGCACGGTAATTTCACCACGTCCTCTGTCTTTGCCACTTCAACGTTTCGGATTTTGCGTGTGTAAAAATAGCTAATGATTAATTCACTGCCTTCTGTGAGTTTCGAGGTAGTGTAGGCTATAGCCTACGTCATCTTCTGACCGTTGTAGTGGAGAGGTCACATCTGAAGATTCAATCGAAGACGAAAGATATCCGGTTCTAGAAGCGAAGATTCAAAGAATCTCCGACTACATTACGAAGACGGATAGGACTGCAAGGTTCTTTGGGAGAACTTCGAGATATTGCTTGACGGATTGTCGACATCATCTAGACAGAGTATTCAAGACCAATGGGCAAGCCGGCGCAAGATCTCAAAGTCCTCTGGGGGCTACTGTTGGGGATATGCTAAATGGGTATCACCATAGCATGTCTCTAATTCAGCTAACCGGGTGGCCCACAGTTGGTAGCATGGCCCATAGCCTGCTGGACAGCCCAGTTATACGGATCCAGAAGGGAGGCCCTGGTCGGATGAAGGAAGGCTACGTAGGAGTCACCGACATACTCGGAGACTTGGAGTACAAGACATGAAGACTTATTAGTATTAGTATAGGACTCTTTACCTTGTTTGGCAAGGTCCTTTCCTTGTAACCCAGGTTCTGGAGCCTTTATAAGCAGGACATGTGGGAGCCTTTAGGGCACGATGTCAGATACGATACACAACACCCGCGCACAGCGAGCCGATCTCTGTAACTCGGCGTATTGCCATTATAGTGATTTATAGCAGGGGGAGAGTTCCACCACCATTGTGGGACTTGAACCTGGGTAAGCTGTGTTACCTCGTACCAGCCAACTCCGTGCCTTACCCTACATCTCTAAACACGCTCTGTGAGGACACCTCCATGTCGTACTCATCGGCAATACCACGACAGGATTACTTTCTACCAACTATCTAATAGAGGTAAAACATTGACATAACAATAACACAAGATAAAACAATTATAATGTGAAATGGTATGGCTCTATTCATGGTGGTCTCCATCTCCACAAAGCTTGTAATTCAACTCGTGCCAGCTCTTGTCACGTGCCGCCTTGCTCCATGTAGCCGACTTGTACATCGATTTGCATGCCATTCGGGTTCTCCAAATAGCTATACTAGCTAGTAAAGTAAATTGCATAGTGAACCTGACATGTAGGTCATTATACAATAAAATGACATCACCTAGGCTCCAGCCGGCTAACAAAAACTATAACATGCAGATCCCGCATGGATGACACACATCACATGCACATAAACCATACCATTCAAAACATCATCCTGCAAAAACAAGTTATGCATAGATACGATATCTATTGGTGTTGGGAAACTCGCAACGACATCTAAGGCGCTATGACAGGGTGAAGACGGCGGTCCCGAACATGGATTTCTTCATCATATAAAACAATTTTACCCAAATCCGATCCGTACTCTAATTTGATCAAACTATTTCATATTCGATCAATGCATCTAGATTTTCGTGTCACCGTCTACCTCGGTGGTGGAAACTGACTGGTAGGGGTATGTCGTTCTACGACCTCAATGGTATAATCATGAAAATGAGATCATCCATTCCCCTGAGTATAGTTGAACCAATCAACCTCGTACAAAACCAATCTATCTCAAGATCGACCACCAAAACTTTAATTAGATCTAATCTAACGCCAACTGCATATCACATATGCACGATGTCGAGCCTAAAACCAGAAGCTATCGCTCTTATACCACTGTAGGACCACGCAAAGATAAACAAAACGTTTCCCCTACGCGGTGCTCCCAAAAACTAGCCCAGGTGATAGGCCACGAGATTTACCACTAGACGCGCAGGTGTGCATAATTGATGAAGCGCGTTAGTTGATGCCATGCCGAACGATCCCACGTACAACATGTCTATATCCTCTTGAACTCCTTTGTCTCCAGTGCGGCATGTGAAAGGCCTCTACCGGTATCCACACGTGTTGGGAATATTCCCTAGAGGCAATCATGTATGATGTTATTCCCAATGTATTCATAGAGTTATTGTCCATGTATGAACTACTGATATGTATCATTGAATATGTGATTTGATTGTTGAACTATATATTCATGTTGTTCATAGTAATTGTTCTTGGTCATTGAGGTTGTGTTGGACACACAACTTAGACTAATGTGAAAGTTGGCTGATGACTCAGTTCCACCTGTCATGGGCATGGAGATGCTATTCCGACTTACACTGATGCGACTAAAGAGTTTAGCGAATCGGACTGACCCACATTTGAGATGCGACAAGCATGATGTCATTTGTAGTCTCAAGCAATCGAATCCTTTGAACTGAGGTGATTGCATGATCCGAGTTGTGGATCACCAACTTAGATTCTATCAAACGATGTTCCATAAATGGGCAGTTATAAAGTTACAGTTCAGGACAGTTGTGAAGCAAGTTGCGTGACGTGGATTACCAAGATGGGATTTGCCCCTCCATAATGGAGAGATATTCTCTGGGCTCTCTCGTGTGATATGATTCGGAAGCTTGGCTATCCGTGACTTGGTTAAGTGTTAACCAAGGAGTCAAACAAAGTGTTAGTCCAGTGAATCGTATATCACAGAACAAGAAGAGAGAGTTGAGCTATTAAAGGGATGGCAGCAACTCGCCTATAGCTTGACAAGATATGTCGTGAGGCACAGGGACTTGGATGAAAGTCACATTGAGAAAGGTTTGTCTTATGACTTTACGGCGCTTCGGAGTTGGCACGTCTTGCTAGAGACCGCTACTAGCTATCGACTCGGAGTGGTGACTCGTGTCGTGTCCAGGTGTACGTGAACCTACAGGGTCACACACTTAAAGGAAAGGAGCCCATGTGGATTTGGTCCATGTGGAGATTGGGGTACGGTCGAGATGGGCCTCAAGCGTTGAGCCCAACTAGGAGTGCATATAAGTGAAGGGACAAGCGATTGTCCGTGACCTAGCCATGACTTTCTCCACTTCCATTTCGGGCTAGAGAGGATCTAGCAGTCCTCTGCCTAGAGCTCCACACATACATGAGGAGCTCCAGGGAGAGGACTAATAGATCCTATCTAGCCCGAAATGGGCGTGTAGAAAGTGATGGCTAGGTTAGGGACTATCCCTTGTCACTCCACTTATATACACTCCTAGCTGGACTCAACGCTTGAGGACCATCTAGGCCATATCCCAATCTGCACATGGATCGAATCCACATGGGCCCCTTTCCCTTAAGTGTGTGACCCTGTAGGTTCACGTACACCTGGACACGACACGAGTCACCACTCTGAGTCGATAGCTGGTAGAGGCATCTAGCAAGACGTGCCAACTCCCAAGCGTCATAAAAGTTAGAAGACGAACCTTTCTCAATGTGACTTTCGTCCAAGTCCCTTTGCCTCATGACATAGCTTGTCAAGCTATAGGAGAATAATCATCATCCTTCAAATAGCTCAACTCTCTTCTCGATCCGAGATAAGTGATTCATCTTACTAACTCTTAGTAGACCGCCTCGGTTAACACTTAACTGAGTCGTGCGTGGCCATGCTTTCGGAATCATATCTTTCGAGAGGGACCAAAGAAGATATCTCCAGTCGGAGGGGCAAAATCCCATCTTGCTCATCCGCATCACGTAGATTGATTCTCAGCCGGCCTGAACTCTTGGTTTATAATTGCCCTTTGATGGAACAACGTTTGACAGATCCTAAGTCAGTGATACACAACTTGGATTGTGCAATAACCTCAGGTCTAAGGATTACATTGATTGAGACATACAAATGATGACTTGTTAGTTGCATCTCAATATGGGTCACTCCGACTTGCTAACCTCTCTAGCCGAGTCTGTGTAAGTAAGAATATCATCACCATCCCGATGAGAAGTGAAAACGAGTCATTGGCCGCCCTTCACATTAGTCTAAGTTGTGTGTCCAGCACAACCTCAATGACAAAGGTCATTTAGTATGAACAACATGAATATATAGTTCGACAACCGAATCACATATTCAATGATAAATATCAGTAGTTCATACAAGCACAAGAACTTTATCAATACATTGGTAATAACATCATTCATGATTTCCTCTAGGGCATATTATAAACAGTCTCCCACTTGTACTAGAGTAAATCATCCGACATCACATGTCTAGGAATCTAATTCATATAGCTCTCGGTGCGCCTCATGCTTTCGCTGTGGTAGAGGCTTTGTCAATGGATCCATAATATTTCCATCCATGTGTACCTTGCATAACTTGATATCACCTTGATCCACGAACTAGCGAATCAGGTGGTACCGCATGTGTATATGTTTGTGGTGTTGTATAGGTTCCTTGGCTTGTGCAATAGAACCATTGTTATCACAATACACGTCTAATGGATTGGATGGGCCCTGAACTACACCAAGATCCATGAGGAAGTTCCTCATCGAAACATCTTGTTTTTCCGCCTTCGAGGAGGCAATATACCTAGCCTCTGTCGTAGACGTAGAAACACTCTCTTGCTTGGAACTCTTCTAGCTCACAACCCTTCCATTTATAACAAACACATATCCAGATTGCGAACGAGAATCATCCGAGTTAGTGAGATAACTCGCATACGTGTAACACCTAACACTGAGTTCATCCTCACCTCCATAAACTAGGAACATATCCTTAGTCCTTCTCAAGTACTTAAGAATATTTTTAGCCGTTCTCCAGTGGATTTCTCCAGGGTCAACCTAGTATCTGCTCACAACACTTAGAGCATAGGAAACATTCGTCCTTGTACAAATCATAACATACATGATGGATCCGACTGCAGAAGCATACAGAATCGCACTCATTCGACTTTGCTCACCATTTTTCGAAGGACACCGAGTCTTGATAAGTTTTACACCATGGGACACTGGTAACAACCCCTTCTTAGACGATTCCATGTTGAACTTTTTCAAAACTTTGTCCAAATATGTACTTTGACTCAATCCAATGAGTCGCCTAGATCAATCTCTATAGATCCGGATTCCTATTATGTAAGTCGCCTCACCCAAGTCCTTCATTAAAAACTCTTTTCCAATGATTCCTTGGTTTTTTGCAATATCTGGACATCATTTCCAATCAGTGATATGTCATCCACATATAAGATAGAAAATTTACCTTGTTGTAGCACCTCAGTAAAACCACTATTTGAAAATCGCTTGTTACTTCTATCGTTGTGCATCATCATGATAGCATGCTCATGTCATCATGCCAAATTGCATTTGAGCATCATCATCATGCATATGTCTGTCTAAAACTATTTTCTAAAAGCCTAGTTTGTTTTCTAATTACCCCCTTCCCTATTACAAATTAAAACCCCGATCTCTTCCGGATATATTTTTTGTCTAAAAATAATTTACAAAAGCTCTTTTAAATAAAACAAAACAAATATATAAATACAAAAAAAATTTTACCGGAGGACCAAAATCCCAACAAGCTCGTAGCCTACTACCCGGCTCAAACTACCTAAACCCTAATTCCCCATCCCACCGACAGCCCAGCGCCGCGGTCAACCATCGCCCGCGCGAGCGGACCCCGCCATCCCGCGCTTCGGACACGTTCGACACACCTGGTATAAGTCCCTGCCTCGCTCCTCTCCCCATCTAACCCGCTACCGCCACCCAGACCCACCACACGCCCAACGCGACCGACCGTGCCCCACCCTTGGTTGCCCGCTCGCCCGATCGAACCCCACCCTCCTATCACAATCCCCGCGGCCTTGATCTCCCTTGGATCCCCTCGCCCACAAGCCACCCGACCCTGCTCCTTATCTCCTCTTCGTCCCGCACGCCAGGAGCTCACCACCACGTTTGATCGTCAACATCGCAGCGAAGCTCCACTTCTACCAGACACTGCCGCCTTCCTTCTCTCATCGATGTCCCTCTATGTCGCCCCGCGAGCATCTCCAGCGAGCCCCGGGAGGGGCCTCGATGTTCCTCTCCTTGCGGCCCTCCTCCCCACCTCTAGCAGCAGGTCGCTTATGTGCGCCTCTCGTAGAGCCGAGCCGCCCGCCGCCCCACCATCACCTTGCCGCGTCGCCTCTGCTTCCAGGCGCCTCCTCTCGTCCACCTACCGCCGGTGCCCGCTTTCCCTGCTGCAGCGAGCCTCATGCTACCGCCGCCCGCGACACTGGCCTCTCTTCGCCACGGCGAGCCGTAGCCCGGCAGGCCCTGCTCCGCTTCCCCACTAGCCAGCCTCCTCATCGCTGCCCTGTAGAGTCACCTCCTCGAGCCGCTGTCACCCGGTCCTCTGCACCGCTCCGCGTCCTCCTCGAGCAGAGAAGCTCCTTCGCTATACCATCCTGTGAGCTGCCGCGAGCGGGCCTTGCAGCGACGATGCCGCCTCTGCCTACAGGTCTCCTTCCTCTGCCCCGGTGCGCTCTCGCGGCCCCACCTTGGATCCGGCCGCGCTAAGCTTACCAGCTGCCACGCCATGCTCTGCGACCCGCCATCCCGTGGCCTCTATGTTTTCTGCCCGTGTGTAGCCATGTTGTAGGATCGGGTGCTGCTGTTTTTGGCAACTATTATTGTGTCTGTTGCTGAAGATGTGAACCACCAAGTTCGTCACCGCCCCTTATCCCGTCGACAAGTTCTTCGCAAAGGACCAAGACCAACTACCAAACATGAGAGCCCGTGACCGACGTGAGTAGGTGAACCCTGAAGACCTTACCAAACCCAGTGGCACTTGACGAACCATCGACAAGACCTCCATCACGGATTACAAGTACCACGACATGGACCCGAAGGACACCGAATACCAAGCTCTCCTTCACGGACCGGGAGGTTCAGGAACTCCCTCTCGGATCCAAAGACTGATCCCGGTGAGACTGAACCTAAACCACATCGCACCAAGACCGTCGAACCGATGTGTGATCCCTTTTCCCGAGACCCCTATTTTATAAATGACATCTATCTTGTTGCATAATTAAATTATTCATGCATGCATACATATTTTGTGGGTACGGGTTATTTTGTTTATTCACCTCATAATTAAATATGGAGACCATATGCGGGCTATTTTAGTCTTATATTGCCTTCATTTAAATTGATGTAGCTACCAGATGACATGATTTGCCTTGGTAATACAACATTTAAATTGCGGGGTAACTGAACAACATGAACCTTCTAATTAATTGCCGGGACCCCGGTTCCGCTTAATATTACCTAGTTGCATCGCATCTTTGCCATGTCATACATGCATCATGCCTGATCTTCTGCCGTAGTATTAACTAGTGCATCCGGTGTGTCTTCTAGTGGTCTGCTTCTTCACAGATTAGGCCGATGAGTGGATGCGAGTGTCGACCCGATCTTCGGTGAACCTTCGGCAGTGTTTTCCAAGCGAGCAATCTCCCCCTTTCTACCTATTTTGCATTTATAGTCTTTACTTCCTCCTGTTGATCTATTGCTATTCTTGTAATGATGCTTTAGTTTCCGTGCACCATTTATATTCATGCAACCTCTATATTGCATTGGACACATCCTATTGCCTGTTGTTTGATAGACAGTTGGCCTTGTGAGTCGTAGTTGCTTGCTCAGGTGCTGCTTCACGTCGTTGTCGTTCCATCGTTGTCGGAAGGTTGACACATGCTTAATGGTGGATATGATCATGACTTTCATTTCAAATGATTATTAAAATGTTGGGAATATACATAACTAATGCAGAGGCACTGGTGGGCAATAGATAATATTTGGTTTTTAACCGCTCACTTGTGTCCCGTAGGCCCCGAGTACTTGATACTTGTTCCTTGACTATCGCACTATCCGCATGTAGGACCATGAATCCCCTTAGCCAGAGCTTGATTCATTTCTTATTTCTTGGGGACACAAATTAGTTTGGGGCTTTATTACTATTCGGTAGTTATGCCATGCTTTACTGCTTTATTTACGATTATGCCAGGAGCACATGTACTGTTTTGGAACGTGGAATGTTTTTGCGGTATCGACAAGCCCAATCACACTTTCGGGTTCCCAATCGTTTACAGCCATTGACACAAACCCTGGGTCCGTCTCGAAGCCGACCAACTTCGCTGTGGGTAGCTTAGTGGGGTGGCCCCCTAAAATATTTTATGAATCTTGTGATTTCTTTGTCGTGAAAGCCTCGTTGGGTTTAATTTGGTTTTTTCGAGGTTGATCGTGTGTGTGTTGCTATTTGTGCACCCCTGCAGGGAAAATCTTTCTGAAAGCCGTGTCCGCGGTTATGGACGACTTGGAACACAGTATCTCGATCATAGACAACCATAACTAAAGTAGTGCTATAAATTTGACTGTAACATGTCTAATAATCAGTTTCACTACAACATAATGAGTATATAAAAGTGCCAACAACTGCTGGATTTGGGATGTCTCATGCTAATTGTATCTGACTAGTAAGTAACACCACTACAACGGAATGGTTAACTAAAACTTCCCACTACTTCTGATATCAGGATGACTCATGCTATCTATACCTGACTAGTAAGTACTACAACTATAATGAAATGAATAAAACTGCCAACTGTGTGAGTTCCTCGGTTTGACTTCCTCGTTTGATCTCGAGGGGGATATACCAGGATGGGTATGATTGGTGTTATAATAAGGATGGATCCGCATAGGTCTTTCTTACCCCTCTCTAATAGCCGATAGTTATATTGAGTCTCTATAGATTGTTTAGTGCATGTTGCGCTGCCGCTTCAGTCCACCATACCTATGTAGGCAAGAGCCGCCGAATTCTAGACTAGCCGTGTACTAGCCTCAGTACTGACCGCTCCCTTCTTCCTTTGCCCTTTGTCGGCACCCCTTTTTGTTTAACAGGTATAAGTTTGACGTCGTTAGCAGGGTTACCCTTCCGGCTTGGCCTGGGCAGGGTTATGGACACCATTGGTTATTCTTCAGGGCTCTTAGCCCCATTTGCATCTTATCCGTACTTAGATGTTGTATCGTTTTCAAGGTGATTTGGATCTTTGTATTATATATCTGTATTCTAGACTCATGGAGTCGTTGTTGTATATATATGTTATGTGGGTTCCATCATGGACTAATGCGTAATGATATTACTTTGTTTTCCACCCGCATGCAAGTGCCTAGAGGATATCTTTGAATCGTTTCTATGTGGGTTTGGTGGAATCGCTAAAATTTGCATTGGGCCGATTCGAGGGTGTTACACTTGCTCTCACTAAACTTCTTGTATAAACAAGAATCATGATCACTCATGATGAAGCCAAACGATTTGACTACCTCATCAAAGCGAATATTCCAACTCCGAGATGCTTGCTTCAACCCATAAATGGATTTCTAAAGCTTGTATACCTTGTTAGCTTTTTAGCCAAATCGATAAAACTCTCGGGATGTATCATATACATGTCCTTGGTTAAATTTCCATTAAGGAAATCCGTCTTTACATCCATCTGCCATATCTCATAGTCTAAATAGGCTGTTATAGCTAACATGATACGAACTGACTTAAGCATGCTACGGGTGAGAAAGTCTCATTTAGTCAACTCCTTGAACCTTTCAGAACCCTTTCGCGACAAGCCGTGCTTTATAAATAGAAATATTTCCATCCATATTAGTTTTCTTCTTAAAACCCATTTGCATTCGACGGGTCTTACACAGTCTGGCTGATCAACCAAGTTACAAACTTGATTTTCATCCATGGACTTTAACTTGGATCTCATGGCTCCAAGCCATGACTCAGAATTGGATCCCACCATTGCTTCCAAATAAGTTGCTGGTTCATCATTGTCCAACAGTAACACATTATGAACACTTTGCAATCCGGCCAATCTCCATGGTGCAGGTGCAGTTGCCGGCTCAGCTACCATGACTGGCTCATCATCCAAGGCTTTTGCCGACTCGCTACTAGCTGGTTCCTCTCGAATTTCTTCAAGATACAGCATACTCCCACTGACACCCCAACTGAGAAACTCTTTCACAAGGAAGACACCGCTCCGAGCAACAACTACTTTGCCATCTTCTCGGTTGTAGAAGTAGTAACCCAAGGTTTACCTCAGATACCTCATGAAAATAGACTTATCTGACTTGGCCTTGAGCTTGTCCGACTAAAGTCGCTTGAAAAAGGCTTCACAACCCCAAATATTAATAAAAGATAGACTCGGATTCTTGCAAGTCCACATCTCATGCGGTGTCTTCTCTACCGACTTTGATGGTACTCTGTGTAGTGTGAATGCTTGTAACACCCCAGTTTTAGTTAATCTTATATTTAGGGTTGTTTGTGCATTCATGAGCATCATATTTTAAAATACGCATTGAAGAAAATAAAGACAAACCCCTAAAACCCTAGTTTCCTCCCTCTCTTGAAAATCCTCTCAAATGGTTTTCATATCTGGAAAAGTTCAAAAAGTGTGGAGCCCAAATTGAATATAAGGGCCCCTACAATATTTCCTATAATTTCATAAAGCCTTTGGTATTTTTGAAATACCCAAAATAGGTTTGTATTTGAAGTTACAAAAGAGAAAACAGAAAACAATTTGGAAAATGGTTTTCTAAAAAAATGGAGCAGCAGTAAGTAGGCCACGCAGCCCAGCAACCTGTCTCTCTTCTCCCGCCCTTCTCTGCCGCCTGCATAGCACCCCTGCAGCCCAGCCCATGTACCGGTTTGTCCTCTATCATCTTCATACCCAACGGCGAGCACCTCCATGTCGCCTCCTCCACCGTCGATCCGCGCCGCTCTCTCACCACCATATGTCGCAACCGGAGAGGGACAAGACCCCCAGCATCGTGGCCATCTTCTCCAGTACCTCTTGCTCGCCCTCTCCCTCACGATCCCCTCGCCGTTCCCGACCACCCCTTGACCATCTGGAACCACCACGGGATCTGCCCCTATCTAGTCCGACAGCCATTTCATAGTGGCGCTGCCGCTATCTAGTCCACCATGAAGCCCCGGTTCGAGCGGGCCAAGTCACACAGCCCTGCACGCCCTCTATCACCGCCCCGCACCACCGTCTGGTGCGCTGTCCGGCGAGCCGACGTGTCTCCCGAGTGGAGTCTGCGTGGCCGCCGTGTGGGTCTGACGTGGCCCGTGGCCCATAGGTCAGGCACAGTGGCTAGACCCATCCCCTGTGATAAATATCTCTCACCCGGTGTTGATGTCAGCCCTGTGTCACGCCGATGCAGTAAAAGTTTAATAGTTTCAGAAATGGTTTTAATCTTATAAATTCAATGATTAATTATTTATAACTCAGAAAAATATGTATAATATATAAAAATGTTAAGAAAAATTAGATCTACACAATAGACTCAAAATCATGCATTGTTCAGCAATTTTCTAGACAAGTTTAATTATAGAACAAAGTGAACCCATGTAGGTGATTCCGAGGTCTCTCCTGTATTAGGGTTTGTACCCCTTGGATGCCGCTTAAATTTCCAAGCATGCTATAGGGTTACATTTCAACTCCATTTAACTTGTCATATCATCATCCTTGCTTGAGCATTGCATCGATGCCATGTGTTGATTGTTTCCCTTTCTTTCCGGTGTTTGCTTCTTCCCGGTAGAATACGATATCGATATCGAGATCGAAGACCAAGATCAACACCATCGAAGATCGACGAACAATACTTTACAATCTATAATCAAGTCAAGTACAATATATCTGAAGACCTGCTTATTGGTTAACAGGGAAAGGCAAGCATAGCCCCACACATAAAAGAATCCTATGCTTTCAAAGTATTTCAATTCTGCCATGATACATAGATAGAGTATCCTATCGGTTGCATCACTCCTTTTGAGCTTATATTACCTGATCCACTGCTCCTAGCATAACTAGGTTTGGTGTGTGTGCACTGCTAGAGTTATTGTTTGTGTCTTGCTTAGCCATGCTTAGCTATCAGTGCTGGTTCATCCAGATGATGTAGCAATTGCAGAGAATCTATTTTGACAGGAGAACATGATGAGATGAGACAATTGGTAAAGGTTAAACATGCTAAGGCTTGTATGGGAGGTCACGGTGGGATACGGTTTTTGTAGTCCCATGCTCGCCACTACTAGGACCCGAGTTTTTGGCTTTGGAACCGAGACGAGCGTACAGCCACATGGGGCCTGGAAAACCTCACGTGTAACTAGCTTCACTAGTAGATTCCATGAGTCGCATAGTTCGTGCGTTCCATTAGACATATGCATAGAAAATGTTTTTGAAGATTTGACGGGTGAAGGTGCATCATAACAGGTAGGTAAGCGTGGCCGGGGTTGCTTGGGGTGGATAGAGCCCTTGGTAAACCAACCTCACCCACATCTCTAGGGACCGACTTCGGGATTTGACCCGTTATGGAGGAACCATCCTTAGGGCGTGACTCATGGCCTCGGCGATGGCAAGGAAAAGGTCATGTCCAACCACCCTCTGCCTGCCTTCCAAGGAAGAGGGTTAATTGTTATGGCATTAAGAGTCGGTTGGTACGTGTGCGTAAAGTTTTAAACCCCTATAGGGTTAAATCTTTTTGAAAAGCCATGTTCACGGTTATGAACGCTTGGTGACCGAATTCTAAGATCATAGAGAATATTAACCTAATCGTAAAACTTGCAGTTTAACATGTGACTAAGGATGCTTCCTCATGGGTACGAGGGGTGATCCTAGTGTGAGATGAGGATTACTTGGTGGATATCAGAATATGATGATCAATTCTTTGGAGATGTCGCTCTCTTATACCCTTTTAAAATATTCTGATTAGATGAGCTTCTTCTCCCTCTTGTTTTACAAAACAAAGATGGCTTTATGCAAAATAACCCCACCAGTCATAAGTCTTGTGAAGTACACCCTATACTCACCCTTGCTTTGTTGATACTTTTGTAGAAGAGTAAGTGTTCCACTAAAGATAAGTTTGTTACGACATCGACACCGACGAGTAGCTTGGGGTTCCCGGCAGGCAGCCTGGAATCTATGGATTGGGACCTCATCATTATGATTTAGGCCTCTTAGGCCATTTGTTAAGTTTCCTATACTTAATAACATAATTTGACTTCCGTTATTTGATGTTTGTGGTCAGTGATTTCTGCTTGTAACATTTTGGTTCTTTGCTCAGTTATGAGCTTGTTGTTCTAACTTTTTATGTCACATGGTTACTGTTGTGTTACCGATTTCTCACTGGATATCCTCGAGTTCTAGGTTAAGATTATGTCAGGCTAAGGTTTGGGATTTGTTTAACCTTGATCCTGGGGGTGTTATAGCATTTAGTATTTCTTTAACCCTGATCATCGAGTACTTGATTCATATTCCTTGACTATTCGCGCTATCCACATACGGGAGACTCTATGGACCCCCCTTTGCCTGAGCTTGATTCACACTTTATTTCTTGGGGCCACAAATTAGTTTGGGGATTTATTACTATCATGTACTTATGCCATGCTTTACTGCTTTATTTACGATTGCGCGTGGAGCGCCTGCACTGTTTAGGAATCCCGTGCCACGTTTACGCTGTATTGACAAGCCCAGTCACACTTTTGGGTTCCCAGTCATTTACAACCGTTGCCACACACCGTAGGTCCATCGCGGAGCCGACCGACTTCCTAATGGCTAGCTTATTGGGGGTCCCCCTGAAATAATTTATAAATCCAGTAAATGCATTATCTTGAGGCCTTGTGGCGTTTTATTTGGTTCTTCACGAGGTTGATCATGTGTGTGTTACTATTTGTGCAACCCTGCAGGGTAAATCTTTCTAATAGCCGTGTCCACGGTTATGGACGACTTGGAGCACAGTTTCTCGATCATAGACAAGCATAACTAAAGTACCTCCTTTAATTTGACTGAGACATGACTAGTAAATAGTGCAATACTCATTGAATGGTCAATAAAATTGCCAATGGATGGGATGTTCTTCTGCCTTCTCGGCGGTAAGCGAGAAGGAGGGCAAGCGATGTTTACGTATGTTGCTTATATAACTGTTGTTACTAATTAATGAGCGTCCGTCCATCTATGGTTAGCCAGATGTGTAGCGTGTCTCTATAGAAATTTGTAGATATTATCTATCGCTGCTATTGCGTCACCTCCAGGTTGTTCCCTTTAGAAGCATTAAGACTTGCTGAGTACCCTTAGGGTATCGCACGATAAATATTTGGTTTAGATGGACAAGTATACTCTCATGAAGGCTACTGGGTCGAAGAGACCGATGATGGTGGCAAAGATTGTCTGGTGTAGTGATTCCAGGGATGGAGACCCGTGAGATCTGTGGGCGAGATGTGCTTATTTTCATGCATCTTATGCCAATTTTATTCTTATCCATACTTGGATCATGATTTCCACTTCCGCTTGATACTATGTTGTGTGATGTATGAGGATGTATACTAAACTATTATATCTATCTAGGATATTTGGATCTTGTCGTATGGTGTTGAATATTTTTGTTTCTAATGTTTTAGATGGTGTGGCTCTGATGTCTATTGTATGTCGCTGACATACATACTCATTTGTGTCTGTTTTGATCGCTTTACCTGTCGATTACGCTGCTCGCTCTAGTCCTAATGTTCTAAAAAGTGGGTGGGATGGTTGGCTGGTACCGTGCCCTGCTCCACGTGGTGGGCCTACTATGTGTGGCTGCGCGACCCCACGATAGTATGTCTTGTCCACTTTTGGTTCATCCAGGCTTCAGCTTAGAGTGTAAGGTCCAAGGTATTAAATAGGGAGGACTATATCCGTCGATCACATCATCCATGTGACTCGTTCTTGATCTTTTGATCTCCATGTTCTGAGGCCAATTCTATACATGCGAGGCTCACCAACTCAACCATAGTGTATTCGTTGTGGATACTTGGCTTGCACCCACTGTATGCAAACACAGAGATGTCTAGCACCCGATCATCACGACCTTCTTCATAACTGCGAAATTTCTTGGTGGCTACGCACTAATGGGAGAACAGTTTTGTTGGTATTGATTAGTTTGTGATATGATATGGCTATCTTCCCGCTCCTTGAACTCCATCATGCACTCCGACATGATCTCCATTAGGCCATGAGTTTGACACCAAGTCCATGCTGCCACTGGACTTGTCGTTCATCATCGTGATGCCTACTACTATACTACTTAGTACTAGGCAAGTAAGCTACCATACATTTTCACGACTCTAACCATATCACATCACAGAGCCTTCCCTGCAGCATAAAGTTCGACACCTCTACTTTATCTATTATAGTTTTTCCGTGGCGGTAAGGCTTTCGCAATAGAACCGTTTCTACCTACAAACTTCCAACCACAACATGGATCCAATATTTATCTCTACTACACCCCTTCCGGGGCCTTCCGTTGTAGATGATATATCAAATACTGTGAGAGAGATAGCCACCCGTTAGCTAATTATACGGCACAAGCCGTATGTCAAGCATGGAGCCTGTCTCGCGTAAGGTCAGTCTGGGCCGCTACATCTCATAGTGCCACGATATAAACAAATACACGTGGGAAGGTAAAACCTAGAGTATCAATTCCCACACTCTACATGTGTCTATACGTACTAGCATACTACGTACAAATTGGCTCTGATACCAGTGAAGGGGCTTCGTAGTAGAAAACAAATTTTTTGCTACGTTGGAACGCCAAGCGCAGAAGATCTATCTAGGAAGTAATGAATTAATAGAGGAAGACAACGGAATCATACCCTTCAAGCCCTGAGCATGTTACGCTCATGAAGGAGTGTGGTTGATGTAATCGTACCTTTATGACCTCAAGGTCACACAGCTCCTCGCACATCACCCCTTGTCAAGGTCCTTGCACGACGGTCAGGTCGCTACTCTTGGTAGCTCCCACCGAGTTATCACACACATACTATGAAAGACAATGACTCCCGGGCTCTGATCCTTTCCAAGGTCGCGGAAGTAGATTTGCTAGTTCGATTCCCTACAGGACAACATCGTGCTATCACATCCCAAGATTTTAGAAATTGGGACTAGAAAGAAAATGCATTTGCATTGCATCAATTTCAATCATAATTTTTTTGGATTGCAAACACTAGTTTTAAACCCCTATGTTTGAATTGCTAAAATGCTTCTACATAAGGAATACACATGGATTTTTGAAATCACTATTTTGAAGTAGGCAAATTAGTGCCAAAACTGATCCTATGTTGATCCTCTGGTTTTTTAGAAAATTTGAAGACAAAAACTAAGACAATTGGATAATTTAGGAAAAAGATATGAAGGAGAGAATAAAATAGAAAAGGAAAAAGGAAAAGAACAAAAAAATATAACTACCCTAGCTAACCGGACTAACCTAGCCGAGCAGACCCAGCCCACCTGGCCCACCTACCTAACACAGACACACATCTGACAGCAGCCAGCGCCCCGCCACTCCCCGCTTGTGCGCTCGCAGTAGATAAGTAGCATGCTGGCCCCGCTACCGCACAGCAGGCTAGAGTCGCTACCTCCTGCCCGCACCCCCAGTGGCCCAATAACAGCCTGACTGCAACTGCATCGGCAGCACGCACCCTCCCCTGTCACTGACCAGCGAGACCCGCCCACGGTCTCCTCATTCCTTGCGTCGGTAACCAGGGCGAACATGGGACGAACCCCAATCGATCCCCCATCAAATTCGGTCGATCTCTCCCCCATCGAGCATGCAACCACCCCTATAAAACCTTCTGCATTGTCTTCTTGTTTTTCCCGAATCTATTTGAAATCCTAGCATCAAAACGGAGCCACTTGATCTCACCCGCCATCGCTATCAAGAAGAGCTCAACCTCGAGGTTCCCCAGACTGCTAGCTCCTCCCGATTACCCCAATCCTCTTTACCTATCTTTTCTTCATAGCCTCACCGCTTTTCGTCTTCATAGGAACACAAGAGCAGCCAAAATTTGTCACCAGAGCTTCACCAACACAGCGGAGGTCCAGCCGCCAGCCAACATCGCCCAAGGAACCTTACGACTACGACGTAACCACCAGGAGAACCACCAGACCCCACCGTACCTCGTGGACCTCGCCTCCGACCCCCAGGACCACCGGAGCACTATCGAGCTCCATCGCTGATGGGGATATGCCAAATGAGGTATGACCAGCAGGACATTCTGACTAGACCAAGGACCTTGCGAGTGGACCTATAGGACAACGACTAGAATGCGACTAAGGAGCAAGCATGGTGATTCGAAGCTAGAGGCCTAGAAGCATAGCTGAAGCCCGGTCAGATTAGGTCATATCCTTTGGATCCTTGACTAGTTTGGTTGTAAATACTATAAACCCTAGCGAGGTACCCCTATATAAACCTCCCTAGGGTTCCCTTTGTACTCACGTTCCATCATACACCCCTACCAGCGACTCGTTGCCTAGCCGCTGAACTCGCCACCCCTGAAACTCGCTCGCTACCAATACAATCTAGCAGGAGTAGGTCTTTACCCTCCGGGGGACGAACCTGGGTAAAATCATGTGTCTCCGCCCTCATCTCGCTTCGCTGATGGCCACCAGCTCTTGCCCTCAATTCTATCAATTGCTAATCTAGTAGCGAATGCCGTGGTCATTCCCACGACAGTGGCGCCCACCATGGGGCATGGACGGTCCGGCCTGAGTTCTACAGCGAGACCCTACACGCAAATCGATTAGCCGATCGCCACCGGCCGCATGATCGCCAGCTGCGGGATCTTGTAGATCCTGCTCAGCAGATACATCCCGACGTCGCGCCCGATCACGCACAGCACGGTGATGCCGGTCGACACCATCAACCTGTTCCTCGGCTTCACCGACGCAGTCGACCCAGCGGGAACGATGATCGTCGGCAGATCGCCACCACGCTACGATCTGCTCTCGGAGGACCAGATCTGCTCCATCTAGCGCCTCCCTACTGAGTACAACTCGGCCGCCAACAACACGGCAGGGACTGATGCCGCCACGGATGACGTGACTCTCCACGATGACGCCGACTCGGTGATCCCTGCCTCGGCCGCCGGATCCATCACCGCCACATCATGGGAGGACTCCATCACGTGGGTCTCCAACCCTGAGGACTTTGAGGACCCCTCCATCCTCGGGATCTTTGACTCCAACTCTGGGTCGGAGTCCCCCGAGGACTTCCACGCGAGATCCAATCGCTTTAACACGATCTACATGGCGGGAAGCATGAGTGCCCCGCTAGAACCATTCTCCACACCAATCCCGTTGACCGAAATGGTGATGGAGGTGGAAGAAGCTCGCCTGTGACTAGAAGAGGCAAAAAGCAGGGAGCCAGCCGACCACGAGAAATTCCGCCTTGAGCGGGAAACGACGCAGGAGCTATCACTCTACCATCAACGCTGCATCAGGACCCGCCTGAACTCCAACATCCAGGGCCGTGTCCTGAACTTTGATGATGAGGGTGACCTCGTGCACACGGCTGAGCGCGAATACTGCGAGAATGCGCCACCCGGCGGTAGCAACCGCCCACCACCCGGTGCACCGGCGACTGGAGCCTCACCGCCACCCATAGGTCGCGTTCCCCCGCTGGACCAGCCGCGAATCATCATCTCGCCACATGCCCGTGATGCCAATGGGCTACCATTGTACTCCACTCCAATGGACAACATCATCGCGGCAGATGACACAGTCGCCCACCTTGACATCCAAGGAGAGGAGAGTATCATTTTGCGGCCCAAAAGTTGGGGTGCCATGGCAATGTGGTACCCAAGTTGCCTGTAATCAGCCGCGATGACTACAGTTGGCGTGCCAAATACTCAGAGGGTCTTTTCGGCACAAATTCAACTTTAAGTTTCAATACAAAATATCAGGCTAATGACCATCAAGTTGGGCCCCCTATTAGTTCTTGCCGTTATGTCGCTCCCGTCGCTTAGACAGGGTGGCTGTCACGTAGGCTTGCAACGCTGACACAGTGGATAGGACAACATGACCGGCCTAGTGTATTGACATGACAAAACAGGGCACATAGATCGTCGTTATAATTATTTTTTGTTTACTCAGAAGCTGGAATGGCCACCGCCACGCGTCTCTCCTTTGGACTTTCGTCCCCGTTGTTAACCACTACCTTAAAAGCACATTGACGGTTCCACCATTCCCCTGCCTCGCAGAAACCACTCTTCTTCTTCCTATCATCTGTCTTTTTCCCGTCTTCTCCTTGACGCCATGAAAGGTCGTGCACTCTAGAGACAAGCTTCACTACCCATGACAATAAGAAGATAGACGTCATCTACACCAACGAGGAGGAGACAGTGGTGCGAGTTCTGAGTATGTACGAGGGTTGGCTTTAGAAAGACGAGGAAAAGTTTGTGGGATTGGACCTCGAGTACACCCCGGAGGACCCATATGATGGGAGTGAAGTCGCCGTCGTTCAACTGGCCATGAGGAAACACGTCCTCGTCTACCACTTCTCCCGGTTTGTAGATCTACTCTCTGTAGCTAACCGCTTTTAGGGTTTTCTCCTCTTGTTCTGTATCCATTTGCTCATCTTGCAACGACTGGATTTTATTTAGGACCAAATAAATTATGACAAGACAATGTTGAGAGTCTTGATCTTGCATTTACTAAACTTTTAAAAATTATATTCAGATGATGATCTTGCATAGACAAAATATTTGTAGTTACAAATTTTGGTGATGACAAACTACATACTTTTAGGACTGATAGGATTTGTCCGGCGCTGCGCCAGTTCCTTCTAGAAAAGTGAATTATTTTCTACATTGTCGACAATACAACTGATTTTTCGAAATTTCATCGAGAGGGAATTACAATTCATGTGCACAACTGGATCGATATTCAGAGTCTTGTCAAGATCCTAGGGGGCTCGAGGAAGGATGGAATGGCATCACTCGCAACTAAAATCCTCGATGAGTCGTATGACAGAATGAAGGCAGATTTCCCTACAGATAGGCACGATTTCTAGGACGAGTGGCCACTGTCTGATATAAACCTGAAGTATGCAGCCATAAATGCTTACGTGACCTACCAGTTGTACAAGAAGATCCATTTTTTCTACGTTACCTCGTGTTTTTCCCTATTTGCAAGAGGGAAGACGAGCTTAGGGGAGCCCTTTGTAGAAAATGCAGAATAGCTGAGTTTGAAGCTGCATACGTAAAGAAAATGGCTGCATCTAAAGCAGCTGATAGAGAGGCTGCAGAAGCATCTGAAAGAGAGCTTGCAGATGAAGCAGAAGCACATGACAGAGAGGCTGCAGCTGAAGCAGCAAACAGAGAGGCAGCATCTTCTAGCGGCAACAATTAGGCCTGTGATGCACCACTAATTGTGCTGCAGGATGCAGAAGATAGGGAAGCCAAGTCAGATCCCAGGTGGGACGAAGCATTTCGTTAGCTGTGGAGTGCCAATAATGTAAGATCCACCTGGAATGATCGCAGTTGGTCGCCTAGGAACGATGGCAAGCGCCTCAAGTGGGCTGATGAGAAGTGAATTAAATTTTACTCGTTTGTGTTATGTTTCTATTTTGTGGAACTCATTTATCTTGTCAAGATGTCTAGCACCTCAAGTGAGAGTAGTAAAATAAATTTTACTTCTTTGTGTTATGTTCCTATATGTGTCTTGTAGCTTGTCAAGATGGTAGCTCATTAACTAGAAGTTTGAAAGAGTACTTTTTTCCTCTCTCGCTAAACAAATATGTTTCATTTTGCCCAAATTGGTAGCAAATCTAGAGAAGATTCTCTCTTCGATAATTCGTTCCCTTTTGGACCTCTTTTTTCCTCCGATCTGGTAGCAAATATAGAGCAACAAATCACACCAGGCAGAATACATTCATTCAGAAAACAAAACAAATGTAGATATAGTTATGCGCAGCTAAATAGGATATAGCGATAGAAAGTATGTTGCTTAACGAGGTTCGATGCATTCAACCAGAAATAGGATAAAAGCAAAATATAGAAAATCAAAAGAAGCTGCTTAGCAGCAGCAACAGTAGACACACTCAACCCCTCCTTGCATGCGCATGCGCCTGCGCCTCCTCCCTCCGGTGCTTCCTCCACTTCTTGTTGCCCAGTCCCTTGATCTTGGGGGCCTTGGGATTGATTGGAGGCATGCGACCCTCTTCGATGGCCACCCGCTGGAGGTTTCGGAGGTGAATGCCGAGAGCCTGGTGTTCAGAGATGTAGGCGTTGACGTTCACGGTATGGCCGCCATTGTGGGTGCTGGAGCTCGGGCCCTCTACATGCTTCACTAAGGAGTTGAAGTCGGTGCCGGAGAGACTCGCCCAGCAGAAGGCGATCCCCTTGCAGAAGGGGCAACTGTAGTTGCCGCCAGCGAAGAAGGTGTTGTACTGGCCGGCCTGCAGCCTCCTCAGCACCTGACGAGTCTTGGTGTGCCTGGACTCGTCATCGCTGCAGACATCGCTGCCGTAAACCTGTTGGAAGAAAAGGAAAATGGGAGAGTAGATGATGTAAGAAGATTGAGCAATCGAAATGCGAACAAGAGAATCCTAATAAACCATGATCTAGCATCCAACGATGGGTCGTCGATGCCGGTGTCGTAGGGGTTCAGCGGAGCGATGTACTCATCTGGATCGTAGGGCCCCCTGAAGAGTTGGATTTGCTCGTGACCAGCGGGAGCCTCCTCGCCGGTGGGGGGCTCCTCGTCGGCGGCTATGTCGGTAGCGGGGACGGGGGCCTTGACGGGAACGACGGCTGCCATCGATGCCTCGACGGGGGCCTGGACAGGGATGGCGACTGCTTTCAACGCGTCAAGAGGGACCGGCAAGGAGACAGGGGCCTCCTTGCCAGCGGCCTCGGAGGCGACGATTGCCACCATATCCTCCTCCGCCATCACCGGCACGGACGGGGTATTCTCGGGAGTTTGCAGATGCTCGTGGGACAGTGGAGAGGGTTGCGTGGGGAGAGTGAGCGAGAGTGAGAGTGGGTGTGCGGAGAGGGGCTCTATAGTTAAGGTGAATGGAAGCAAGGCACGTTTCGTTGCACCACCGTGCAACGCGCCGTGTAGTCTACTGCACCGTGCACCGCGACACGCGCACGGTACGTCACTTTTTTTCCCGGGCCATGCATGGCAATTCTATATTGAGCCGCATGCAAAGGGAGCATACACAATTTGTATGTACGAAGTTTGACATGGCCCTAAAATTGGCGATAATTCAAAGTGGAAATGTAGAGGGAAAGGTAGGTGGCTGTACGGCGAGATTTGTGGGGTTGTGCTAGATCAGGTAGAGGGATGTGTTGATGACTACGAGTGACTCGATGAAGGCGGAGACGTTAGGTCTCATCGAGCTCAGCTCTTCGGCCTGCGGCTAGCGCGTGCAAGTTTCTTACGGTGGGGCCCAGTTGGAAGTGAGATTGAGAGCCGCTGCATAAAAAATGGGATATGTCTTATTAAAATCAAGTGGCAATAAATTGCAGCTGTCCATCGATGACCGTGCACTCGATGACGCATGTGTTGTGGCGTAGTAGTAGCAGCAGTAGGCTTTTCACACTTTATTAAACATGACATGACCAGTCGACGACTTTTTCCATGGACGGCTTCATGTTCCTTCTTGTAGAAGTCTCGCTGAGGGAGACGTCCGTGCTGTCTCACGTTGTACTGTGAAGGGCACGACGTGTGCAACGATCATTGTTGGATCGCATAGAATCAACAATTGGTGCGCAAGATCTGTGTGACAACTGTGACAACCAATCAGGAAGTAGCAGACAGAATGAGCACAGGTTTGGGCTTCTACGAAAGATAGAGAGTGGGGGCAAAACTGAGTAGTATAAAAATGGAAAGTGAGTGTCTTGTACAATGAAATACATCGTGGCATACATCAAATTATGCCAAGACAGATCGACTAGAGTTCATTGGATGTGTATTCTTCTCATAAACCACATGGACCCACTAGAGTTCATTGCATGTGTGTTATTGTCATAAACCACATGGATCCACCAGTGTCATTGAATGTGTGTTCTTTTCATGAACCAGATATGGATCCACCAGAGTCATTGCATGTGTGTTCTTTCAATAAACCATAGCTAGAGTCATTGCATCTATGTTCTTTTCATTAACCACATATAGAGTCATTGCATGTGTGTTCTTCTCACAAACCACATCAAAAATCATTGCATGTGTGTTCTTCTCACAAACCACATATGGCTCCACCAGAGTTCATAGCATGCCTGTTCTATTCACAAACCACAACTAGAGTCATTGCATGTTTGTTCTTCTCACAAACCACACATGGATCCACCAGTGTCGTTGCATCTGTGTTCTTTCCACAAACCACATCTAGAGTCATTGGATGTGTGTTCATTTCACAAACCACATATGGATCCACCAGTGTCATTGCATGTGTGTTCTTTTCACAAACCACATCTAGAGTTATTGCATGTGTGTTCTTCTCACAAACCACATATGGATCCACCAGAGTTCATTGCATGTGTGTTCTTTTCACAAACCACAGCTATAGTCATTGCATGTCTGTTCTTTTCACAAACCACATAAGGATACACCAGAGTCATTGCATGTGTGTTCTTTTTCACAAACCACATCTAGAGTCATTAGATGTATGTTCTTTACACAAACCAAATATTGATCCACCTTGCATATGTGTTCTTTTCACAAACCACACCTAGAGTCATTCCATGTGTGTTCTTCTCACAAACCATAGCTAAAGTCATTGCATGTCTGTTCTTTCAATAAACCGTAACTAGAGTCATTGCATCTCTATTCTTTTCATTAACCACAGATAGAGTCATTGCATTTGTGTTCTTCTCACAAACCACATCTAGAGTCATTGCATGTGTGTTCTTCCCACAAACCACATATGGATCAACCATAGTTCATTACGTGTTTGTTCTTTTCACAAACCACAGCTAGAGTCATTGCATGTCTGTTCTGCTCACAAACCACACATGGATCCACCAGTGTCATTGCATGTGTGTTCCTTTCACAAACCACATATAGCTCCACCAGTGTCATTGGATTTGTGTTCTTTTCATGAACCACACCCAGTATCAGTGCATGTGTGTTCTTCTCACAAACTACATATGGATCCACCAGTGTCATTGCATGTCTATTCTTTTCATTAACCACAGCTAGAGTCATTGCATGTCTGTTCTTTCCACAAACCACATATGGATCCACCTAGTGTCATTGGATATGTGTTCTTTTCATGAACCATAGCTAGAGTCATTGCATCTGTGTTCTTCTGACAAACCACATAAGGATCCACCAGTGTCATTGCATGTGTGTTCTTCTCGCAAACCACACATGGATCCACCAGTGTCATTGCATGTCTGTTCTTTTCATTAACCACAACTAGAGTCATTGCATGTCTGTTCTTTCCAGAAACCAGATATGGATCCACCAGTGTCATTGGATGTGTGTTCTTTTCATGAACGACACAAGTGCCATTGCATGTCTGTTATTTCCACAAACCACACATGGATCCACCAGTGTCATTGCATGTGTGTTATTTTCACAAACCACAGCTAGAGTCATTGCATGTGTGCTCTTTCAATAAACCATAGCTAGAGTCATTGCATCTCTGATCTTTTCATTAACCACAGATAGAGTCATTGCATGTGTGTTCTTCTCACAAACCACATCTAGAGTCATTGCATGTGTGTTCTTCTCACAAACCACATATGGATCCGCCAGAGTTTAGTGTGTGTGTTCTTTTCACAAACCACAGCTAGAGTCATTGCATGTCTGTTCTTCGCACAAACCACACATGGATCCACCAGTGTCATTGCATGTGTGTTCTTTTCACAAACCACATATGGATCCACCAGTGGCATTGGATGTGTGTTCTTTTCATGAGCACACCATGTATCATTGCATGTGTGTTCTTCTCACAAACGACATATGGATCCACCAGTGTCATTGCATGTGTGTTCTTTTAATTAACCACATCTAGAGTCATTGCATGTCTGTTCTTTCCACAAACCACATATGGATCCACCTAGTGGCATTGGATGTGTGTTCTTTTCATGCACAACACGTAGTGTCATTGCATGTGTGTTCTTCTCACAAACCACATAAGGATCCACCGATGTCATTGCATGTGTGTTCTTCTCACAAACCACACATGGATCCTCCAGTGTCATTGAATGTCTGTTGTTTTCATTAACCACAGCTAGAGTCATTGCATGTCTGTTCTTTCCACAAACCACATATGGATCCACCAATGTCATTGGATGTGTTTTCTTTTCATGAACCACACCCAATGTCATTGCATGTCTGTTATTTCATAAACCATAGCTAGAGTCGTTGCATGTGTGTTCTTTTTCACAATAAACATAAGGATCCACCAGTGTCATTGGATGTGTGTTCTTTTCATGAACCACACCTAGTGTCATTGGCTGTGTGTTCTTTTCATGAACCACATCTAGAGTCATTGCATGTTTGTTCTTCTCAAAAACCACCTAAGGATCCACCAGTGCCATTGGATGTGTGTTCTTTTCATGAACCACACCCATTGTCATTACATGTGTGTTCTTCTCACAAACCACATAAGGATCCACCAGTGTCATTAGATGTGTGTTCTTTTCATGAACCACACATGGATCCACCAGTGTGATTGCATGTGTGTTCTTTTCATGAACCACATGTGTAGTCATTTGCATGTCTGTTCTTCTCATAAACCACATATGGATCCACCAGTGTCATTGGATGTGTGTTCTTTTCACAAACTACAGCTAGAGTCATTGTATGTCTGTTCTTTTCCCAAACCATAGCTAGAGTCATTGCATGTCTGTTCTTTCCACAAACCACACATGGATCCATCAGTGTCATTGGATGTGTGCTCTTTTCGGGAACCACAGCTAGAGTCATTGCATGTGTGTTCTTTTTCAGAAACCAGAAAAGGATCCACTTGTGTAATTGGATGTGTGTTATTTTCATGAACCACAACCAGTGTCATTGCATGTGTATTCTTTTCATTAACCACAGCTAGAGTCATTTCACGTATGTTCTTTCCACAAACCACATATGGATCCACCAGTGTCAGTGCATGTCTGTTATTTTCATGAACCACATCTAGAGTCATTACATGTGTGTTCTTCTCACAAACCACATAAGGATACACTAGTGTATTTGGATGTGTTCTCTTTTCATGAACCACACCCATTGTCATTGCATGTGTGTTCTTCTCATAAACCACACATGGATCCACCAGTGTCATTGCATGTATGTTCTTCTCATGTACCATAGCTAGGGTCATTGCATGTTTGTTCTTTCCACAAACCACATATGGATCCACTAGTGTCATTGGATGTGTGTTCTTTTCATGGACCACACCAGTGTCATTGCATGTCTGTTATTTCCACAAACCATACATGGATCCATCAGTGTCATTGGATGTGTGTTCTTTTCACAAACCATAGCTAGAGTCATTGCATGTGTGTTATTTTTCACAAACGACATATGGATCCACCAGTGTCATTGGATGTGTGTTCTTTTCATGAACCACACCCAGTGTCATTGGATGTCTGTTCTTTTCATGAACCACAGCTAGAGTCATTGCATGTGTGTTCTTCTCAAAAACCACATAAGGATCCACCAGTGTCATTGGATGTGTGTTCTTTTCATGAACCATACCCAGTGTCATTGCATGTGTGTTCTTCTCTCAAACCACGTAAGGATCCACCAGTGTCATTGGATGCGTGTTCTTTTCATGAACCACACATGGATCCACCAGTGTGATTGCATGTGTGTTCTTTTCATGAACTACATATGGACTAATTTGCATGTATGTTCTTTTCATGAACCACACATGGATCCACCAGTGTGATTGCATGTGTGTTCTTCTCATGAACCACAGCTAGATTCATTGCATGTATGTTCTTTCCACAAACCACATAAGGATCCACAAGTGTCATTGGATGTGTGTTCTTTTCATGAACCACACCTAGTGTCATTGCATGTGTGTTCTTCTAACAAACCACACATGGATCCACTAGTGTCATTGCATGTCTATTCTTTTCACAAACCACACATGGATCCACTAGTGTGATTGCATGTCTATTCTTTTCACAAACCACATATGGATCCAACAATGTCATTGGATGTGTGTTCTTTTCATGAACCACACGCAGAGTCATTGCATGTCTATTCTTTTCACAAACCACACATGGATCCACTAGTGTCATTGCATGTGTGTTCTTTTCATGAACCACACCTAGAGTCATTGCATGCACAAACCACATAAGGATACACCAGTGTCATTGCATGTGTGTACTTTCCACAAACCACACATGGATCCACCAGTGTCATTGCATGTCTGTTGTTTTCACAAACCATAGCTAGAGTCATTGCAACTCTGTTCTTTCCGCAAACCACATATGGATCAACCAGTGTCATTGGATGTGTGTTCTTTTCTTTAACCACAGCTAGAGTCATTGCATGTGTGTTCTTTCCACAAACCACATATGGATCCACCAGTGTCATTGGATGTGTGTTCTTTTCATGAACCACGCCTAGTGTCATTGCATGTGTGTTCTTTTTATTAAACCACTCATGGATCCACCAGTGTCATTGGATGTCCGTTGTTTTCATGAACCACACCCAGAGTCATTGCATGTGTGTTCTTTCCACAAAGCACAGATGGATCCACCAGTGTCACTGGATGTGTGTTCTATTCATGAACCACAGCTAGAGTCATTGCATGTGTGTTATTTTTCACAAACCACATAAGGATACACCAGTGTCATTGGATGTGTGTTCTTTGCACAAACCACACATGGATCCCCCAGTGTCATTGCATGTCTGTTCTTCTCATGAACTACAGCAACAGTCATTGCATGCCTGTTCTTTCCGCAAACCACATATGGATCCACTAGTGTCATTGGATGTGTGTTCTTTTCATGAACCACACCAGGGTCATTGCATGTCTGTTATTTCCAGAAACAACAAATGGATCCACCGGTGTCATTGGATGTGTGTTCTTTTCACAAACCACAGCTAGAGTCATTTCATGTGTGTTCTTTTTCACAGACCACATAAGGATCCACGAGTGTCATTGGATGTGTGTTCTTTTCATGAACCACACCTAGTGTCATAGGATGTGTGTTCTTTTCACGAACCATAACTAGAGTCATTGCATGTCTATTCTTCTCACAAACCACATCAGGATCCACCGGTGTCATTGGATGTGCGTTCTTTTCTTGAACCACACTCAGTGTCATTGGATGTGTGTTCTTCTCACAAACCACATAAGGATCCACCAGTGTCATTGGATGTGTGTTATTTTCATGAAGCACACATGGATCCACTAGTTTGATTGCATGTGTGTTCTTTTCATGAACCACATATGGAGTGATTTGCATGTGTGTTCTTTTCAGGAACCACACATGGATCCACCAGTGTGATTGCATGTGTGTTCTTCTCATGAACCAAATCTAGAGTCATTTCATGTCTGTTTTTTCCACAAACCACATAAGGATCCACCAGTGTCATTGGATGTGTGTTCTTTTCATGAACCACACCCAGTGTCATTGCATGTTTGATCTTCTCACAATCCACACATGGATCTACCTGTGTCATTGCATGTCCGTTCTTTTCACTAACCACAGATGGATCCACCAATGTGATTGCATGTATGTTCTTTTCACAAACCACATATGGATAAACCAGTGTCATTGGATGTGTGTTGTTTTCATGAACCACACCCAGAGTCATTGCATGTATGTTCTTTTCACAAACCACAAATGGATACACCAGTGTCATTGCATGTGTGTTCTTTTAAAGAACCACAACTAGAGTCATTGCATGTGTGTTCTTTTCACAAACCACATATGGATACACCAGTGTCATTGCATGTGTGTTCTTCTCAGAAACCACACATGGATCCACCAGTGTTGTTGCATGTCTTTTCTTTTCACAAACCATAGCCAGAGTCATTGCATGTCTCTTCTTTCCACAAATTACATAAGGATCCACTAGTGTCATTGCATGTGTGTTCTTTCCACAAAGCACATCTAGAGTCATTGGATGTGTGTTCTTTCACAAACCACATATGGATCCACCAGGGTCATTGCATGTGTGCTCTTTTCACAAACCACATCTAGAGTCATTGCATGTGTGTTCTTCTCACAAACCACATATGGATCCACCAGAGTTCATTGCATGTGTGGTTCTTTCACAATAACCACA
>OU342742.1:356752622-357165578 GCA_910589775.1 Avena eriantha
AGATCTATCTACTAGATACAGAGCAACGGGTGGACATACATCCATGGAGAACTTACCCTCGAAGACAACGAGTAGGAACTCGTGGTTGATGTAGTCGTACGCTTGCCGATCTCAAGATCGTGTGGAAGTCCGAGCGCCGCAAATCAGCAACGCATCCGTCCTTGCACACATGTTCAAGCCACCGGACAACCTCCACCTCCTCGCTCCAGCGAATCAGCGGAAGCAGCAACTCCTTCCAGACGCAAGGCCACCGGGAACATGTATCTTGCTAATCCGAGACCATGGGGGAATATCTAGAGGGGGAGAGAGATCCTTCACGAGGAGGTGTGGTTTGTGAGAGGGGAGAGGGGGGCTTTATATAGGAGGGAGGGAGACCCCTCTCCTCCCATAGCCGGCCCATGAGGGGGGGGGGACTCCTCCCCTCCTTCATTCATGTGGTGAACTTCCACTCACATAAACATGGCCTCCACCCAAAATCCCACTCACATGTATTTAATTTCCACCAAATTAAATGCAACTCTCAATTAATAAAACCCTTTTATTTATTTTATTCAGGATTTTTGTTAATTACTTTAATTAACAAACGTTCACATAAAACCCCTTGCAACATTGCAATATCACATGCAGAACCACTTTCTGCAATTTCACCCGAAACAATTCTGGTTTCTATTGAAACATTTCCTGCGCTTTGCAAACCTTTTGTCTGGAACATATGTGCTCCTAAATGGTGTCCATCAACCCTTAAGTGTGTCACCCTATGGTTCGCGAATAATGCAGACATGATTGAGACTCCTCTCAGATCAATAATCAGAAGCGGGACCTGGAGATCCATACTGACTCCTGCATATTCAACGATGACTTCTGTGATCGTGAGAACCTTTAACGTCAGCAATTTAATCCCTTTGTCTCATGATATAATACATGTCCGAGATTCGATCATCGGTATCCAAATACCTAGTTTGATCTCGTTACCGACATGCACTCTTTTCTCGTTCCCGTGATATAACATTCTAGTGATCACATCACTTGCTTGCAAGCTATCTTAATGTGATATCACCGAGAGGGCCCAGAGTATATCTATCCGTCATCGGGATTGACAAATTCCACTCTTGATCCATGAGCCTCAACATAACACCTTCATAGCACTGAACCCACCTTTATGGTCACCCTGTTACGGTGTGACATTTGATGTTATCAAGATACTCTTCCGGTGTTAGCAATTAACATGATCTCATGGTCTAAGGACTAAGACTACTTTGTATGATGTTATAGCAATATAAACATAATGACTTGATCGTAATGCTATACTTCGGATGAATGTTCATCACATCATTTCACAAATGCTGTGACCTTGTTATTAACAACATCCAATGTCCATGATCAGGAAACTTTGATCATCCTGTTAATCAACAAGCTAGTCTATAAGAGAGGCATAACTAGGAACCCTTTTTGTTTATTAAACACACATGTATTGATGTTTCCTATCAATACAATTATAGCATGCAAAATAAACTTCTATCATATACAAGGAATACATAATAACAACTTTATTATTGCCTCTCAGGGCATATTTCCTTCACTAGTGTCACTGGATGTGTTTTCTTTTCATGAACCACACCCAGTGTCATTCCATGTCTGTTCTTTTCATTAACCACAGCTAGAGTCATTGCATGTATGTTCTTTCCACAAACCACATAAGGATCCACTAGTGTCATTGCATGTCTATTCTTTTCATTAACCAAAGCTAGAGTCATTGCATGTCTATTCTTTCCACAAACCACATATGGATCCACCAGTGTGATTGCATGTGTGTCCTTTTAACAAACCACAGCTAGTGTCATTGCACGTATGTTCTTTCCACAAACCACATATGGATCCACCATTGTCACTAGATGTGTGTTTTTTTTCACAAACCATAGTTAGAGTCATTGCATATCTATTCTTTTCATAAATCACATATGTATACACCAATGTCATTGCATGTGTGTTCTTTCGACAAACCACGACTAGAGTCATTGCATGTTTGTTCTTTTCATGTACCACACATGGATCCACCAGTGTGATTGCATGTGTGTTCTTCTCATGAAGCACAACTAGAGTCATTGCATGTCTATTCTTTCCACAAACCTCATATGGATCCACTAGTGTCATTGGATGTGTGTTCTTTTCATGAACCACACCCAGTTTCACTACATGTGTGTTCATTTCATAAACCACATATGGATCCAATAGTGTCATTCGATGTGTGTTCTTTTCATTAACCACAGCTAGGGTCATTGCATGTCTGTTCTTTCCGCAAACCACATATGGAGCCACCAGTGTCATTGGATGTGTGTTATTTTCATGAACAACAGCTAGAGTCATTGCATGTGTGTTCTTCTCACAAAACCACATAAGGTTCCACCAGCGTCATTGGATGTGTGTTCTTTTCATGAACCACACCCATTGTCATTTCATGTGTGTTCTTCTCATAAACCACGTATGGATCCACCAGTGTTATTGCATGTTCGTTCTTTTCACAAACCACGCATGGATCCACCAGTGTGATTGCATGTCGGTTCTTTTCACAAACCACATACGGATCCACAAGTGTCATTGGATGTGTTTTTTTTCATGAACCACACCCGGAGTCATTGCATGTCTATTCTTTTCACAAACCACATTTGGATCCACCAGTGTCATTGCATGTGTGTTCTTTTCATGAACCATAGCTAGAGTTAATTGCTGTGTGTTCTTCTCACAAACCACATAATGATACTCCAGTGTCATTGCATGTGTGGTCTTCTCACAACCCACACATGGATCCACCAGTGTCATTACATGTCTATTCTTTTCACAAACCATAGCTAGAATCATTGCATGTCTGTTCTTTCCACAAACCACATATGGATCCAGCAGTGTCATTGGATGTGTGTTCCTTTCATTAACCACAGCTAGAGTCATTGCATGTGTGTTCTTTCCACAAACCATATATGGATCCACTAGTGTCATTGGATGTGTTTTCTTTTCATGAACCACACCTAGTGTCATTGCATGTGTGTTCTTTTCATTAAAAAACACATGGATCCACCAGTGTCATTGGAGGTTTGTTCTTTTCATCAACCACACCTAGAGTCATTGCATGTCTGTTCTTCTCACAAACCACACATGGATCCACCGGTGTGATTGCATTTGTGTTCTTTTCATGAACCACGGCTAGAGTCATTTGCATGTCTGTTCTTGTCACAAACCACACATGGATCCACCAGTGTCATTGCATGTTCTTTTCATGAACCATAGCTAGAGTCATTGCATGTGTGTTCTTTTTTACAAACCACATAAGGATCCACAGTGTCATGGGATGTGTATTCTTTTCATGATCCACACCCAGTGTCACTGCATGTGTGTTCCTTTCATAAACCACATATGGATCCACTAGTGTCATTGCATGTGTGTTCTTTTCATTAACCACAGCTAGGGTCATTGGATGTCTGTTCTTTCTACAAAGCAAATATGGATCCACCAGTGTCATTGGACGTGTGTTCTTTTCATGAACCACAGCTAGAGTCATTGCATGTGTGTTCTTCTCACAAACCACATAAGGTTCCACTAGTGTCATTGAATGTGTGTTCTTTTCATGAACCACACGCACTGTCATTCCATGTGTGTTCTTCTCACAAACCACATATGGATCCACCAGTTTCATTCCATGTCTGTTCTTTTCACAAACCACACATGCATCCACCAGTGTGATTCCATGTCTGTTGTTTTCACAAACCACATATGGATCCACCAGTGTCATTGGATGTGTGTTCTTTTCATGAACCACACCCAGAGTCATTGCATGTCTCTTCTTTTCACAAACCACACATGGATCCACCAGTGGCATTGCATGTCTGTTCTTCTCATGAACCATAGCTAGAGTCATTGCACGTCCACTGGCTTCCTTATTTCCTTCCTTCTTCCTCTTCCGCGGTGCCAAGTTTCTTAGCTTCACGTACTCTGCATCGCCAGGACAATCAGCGCCAGAATCGTGTCCAACATCATCTTTCCACTCGTTTTTACCTTCTTCGGGCAGCAAAATGACTCACCCGGCAGTCATGTTTCTAACCTTGCGGTGCTTCTTGTTAAAGAAATAGGACTGTTGGATAACTGCCCAATATCTATGGAGTAAATACTTATAAAAATTACAATTCAGCACAAACATGCGAACCCCAAGAGACTTTTGCTTACTAGGAGCTAATTGGGTTCGAGCGACCACCCTGTGCAAGAATAGAAGGGCGACTCCCAGTTGTAGCAGCTTCCACATCCAATACATCACAGTTCAGCTCAAACATGCAAGCCGAAGCATACCTTTTCATCAACCCAATTAGCTGACTGTCACGCATTAGAGGAAGCATGATGCCACGTTCATCCATGAAGCTGAACTTTGAAGTCTGCTTCGGCCATAATTCATCATGATTATGCAGAGCAGCAACCATACCAGATATAGTGCAGATCTGCGTAGGCGCTTCTTCCATCGTGATACAATGGTGTCCATACCAATTGCCCTTCACCCTTACTGATTTAGAGTCGTACCTAAAGAGGACTACTGTAACCAGGTAAGGGTGGTCCGCGGAGATCCCACTTGACAGAAAACTGTGGACAAAATATGTTTGTCAGCGTTGGTCTAACAAACAATGGTAGGTTCAGTAGCCAGCTAGCAATTATAATTAGTGGAAGTAGCAAAGAGAAGGGTAGCTCACCCGCATGTAGCTAGAACTTCTTCTTGGTAGTAGGATCTGCCATCCCCCGAGCTGCTCGGCTCGTCAGCGGCCGAGGCGGGCTAGAGCCTCGCAACGGCGGCTACGGCATGCGCCATTGGAGCTCGGGATCAGCGACTAGGCGCAGAAACTTGGCACCGGAAGTCAAATGTCTGAAGGGATCGTCCTACTTGGAGGGTGGATTTCGATGTCTCCGGTGCTAGGGGAAGGGAGGGAATAGATTTGTGAAATTGGTCAAGATATCCAATCCACTTAGTTCCTCGATTTTCCTAAGAGGTTGCCGCGTTGGTGCTCGTGCCACAGACAGATGACCGACATGTGGGTCCCGACCGTCTACTTCACGGGACAGTTTAACAGAATGTTTGAATTTGGCAGGGGTGAGATGAGTTTGCCTCGAAATGGCCCCTCTCAGTAGTTGGCAGCCCAACTTTACGAAACGCGGCAATTACAGGGAACTTGGGTACCTCCATGCACTCACCCATTAACTTTTGGGCCACAAACAAACAATCCCGAAGGAGAGGGCGCGCTGCAGATCCAGTACGCCAAGTCCCTACTCACCAGGGCCATCGAGCAGCAAGCCACGGGAGTCGTCCCACGGGGGCGGATGTATTCCCGCTCATCGACAAGCAAGGCAGCCTCAAGCGGCCACCCAATCATCACCAATGCCATCAACTACCCACCGCCCAACCCCTGCCGCACCAACCACGGGCCGCCAACCCCGCGCTCTCCACCAACGAGCCGCGACCGGCGGACAACACGATCACTGCCAACGGCCAACCCATCGACACACGAATGCACATCGTCAATAACCAGGCGTGGTGGGTGCGCTAACCCAACGACTTGAGGCACACCCTCACCAACCGCGGTGACCCAAAACCAAGGGGCTCGCTTAGCCGAGTAAGCCCCCAGTGCTTCGGACCAATGATCCGAGGCGAGAAGTACCCCACCAACTTCAACGCGCCCAAGGAGATCAAAAATACGATCCAACATATGACCCAGCGATGTGGCTGGATACTTACCATATGGCCATGGGAATCGCCGGCCACACCGACCTACTCTCCGTTCGCTACCTCCCCCTAATGATGGAGGGAGCGACCAGGCAATGGATCAACACCCACCCCACCGACAACATCGACTCGTGGGAGGAGATGTGCGACACCTTTGTCAGGCACTTCGAGGGCTCCTACACCCGCACCACCACCATCGAGGACCTAGAGCGATGCATCTAGGGGCAGCGCGAGTCAACCCACCACTGGATCCAGAGGTGGCAGGAACTATGGATCAACACCTCCTGCATCCACCCGGACACAACGATCCACTACTTCAAGAACGTGTGCCCGTACGAGCCCCTGATTGCTAAGATCAAGAGGGTCTACCGGACGCTCAACAACATCCCCGACCTCCTCGAGATCGCCAAGCAATACACGGAGGAGGATCGCAACCAGGACTCCGACGACGGAGGAAGACGCCGCACCAGCGTCCATGACAATGGGCGACAACTGAGAGAGATATGGGATTTATCTAAGGAAAAGTGCCTTAGAGAATATCTAAATTGGTTGGTTTAATCCCACTCATGGGCACCCCTTTATATATATAGAGGATGTGTACCCTACCCATTGGGTAAGCCATGCGGGACTAAAAAGACAAATGAAATAAAGGGGAAAGAGCTCCTAGACGGCTAGGCCATTGGGTAGCCGGGTGGGCCACCCCATCAGGCCTAGCAGCAACAACAAGTAACAACGGTGGTCTCCTGCAACATCCCGCCCGGGTGGACTGGCCACCTGCCCCGCGCACGACCTGCCTATTGTTGAGGCAATAGTAGCAGCTGCCCGGGTGGGTCAGGGCAGGTGGGGTACCTACAACAGCCGGTAGCATCTTCGCGCCCAGCGTGGAGGTTAGTATCTTCCGCTCGCCCACGTTGGCTAGTCAAACCAACCCAGTTCTATTTGATGTTTGATGTTTTCTAGGTGATTTCCTCCTAGTCCAATTCCCTCCAGGGTTTTGGTCTATTGGAGGAAGTTTCCCATAAATATTAATTTAAATATTTATTTAGTATAAAGTCAATTCACAATTAACATATAATAAATGCATATTATAAATTGCCATTTATCCGACACACCTTTCGGTCTTTTCCTTTCCTTCTTTCTCCGAACAACTTCAGATCTCTCCTGGAACGATTCTGTTTTATCTCTCTTATGTGATTCCATCTTATAGCAAGATATCTAAGCATCGTAGTGCCCTTAGGTGAGTTTTCATGCTGTTCGGGAATGTCATAGACATGATCTCGATCAATGATCAATAGCGAAACTGGTGTCAACACCCGGATTTTTAATCCCAGATGTCTGTTATGCCATACATCGCAATCCTAGGATTACCATTTTTGGGAGACCTAACAGATTGGATATCACAGTACATCATCCATTACAAACCATAATAAGGTCTTACACAAATAAAGGATCTCATGATCCAGTCTTAGTACAGTCGAGTAGCAAAATAAATAGCTTAGCAGTGGGGTCCATCTTTAGAGTCACAGGCAAGGCTGACGATGGGAGATGATCCTAGTTGTTGTAGCCGTCCTGCTGTCCTCCTTCAAGGTAGTCCTCCTCATAGTCTAGCCACGGGAATAGCCAGGACAAAATCCATGAGTACTCTTTAAGTACTCGCAAACTATCACTAACAAGTAAGGTAGTTCTAATAGGAATGCTAACTCTAAGTTTATTTGTAATGTTAAGTTTGAAACCTAAGTTGAGTTCAGAAACAAAGAAAGATAAAATAAATGTTGGGGGGATACCCCTGGGTAGGGTCACGCCGGGGTATAAAGGCCGAGTTAGCCGAGGTACGGCAAGGTCAAAGCAAGTGCTGGCCGAGTCACCTCAAGGTAGGCCGAATCACGGAGTAACCCGGACCGGAGGATGTCCGCCTAACTGAGTCCCGGCCGACCTATGTCGTATGCTGGTAGGATTTACCTAACTTGTATCAGGTGCCAGTGTGGCCGGATTAACCAGGCATGATCCAGGTTATATCAGGCTTGCAAGAGAAGGAAGGTATCTCGCTGGTCAAAAGGAGATCACTATACGCTGGAGCGTGAGTGAAGCGGACAGAGGCTGGGACCACCGAGGCGTGGCCGCCAAGGGTGATGCTGCCTGTGTCGGATGACGCTGGCGCCGCAGAGGCTCACGTAGCCTCTACATGGCTTACGGTGGGGAAAAGTGACCCGGTCAGTTTACTATTTTGGGAAGAGGCATATTCCTTGGAATATGCCTCCACGTATGTCCTAATTGGAGACCTAGCATCGTAGAAAGGAGGGCTAGGGCATCTGTAGAAAGGGTTGGGTTTTACTTGGTTGATCTCTAGTAGGTTCCTGTGGGCTAGCTAGTGGAGAGAGTAAGAGAGTTCCTTCTTCCTCCTCTCCCCAATACAGCTCAAGAAGCACTTGTAAACCTTGGAAACCGATTGAATACAAAGCATCTATGTGTGGAATCACCACACTATCCCTCCCTGGATTCCTCTAGTGCATATTGTCACCACCTTTAGCCTATTCATGGCATCTACCGTGACACCACCACGACAGTTGGCGCCCATCATGGGGCTAGCGGCGCTAGCAGGAGTGAAGATCCGAACGGGAAACCTCATCGGCAATGGTGAGCGCATCGTCTCCGGGCTCGTTTAGCACTTTGGAGCGCTGGACTTCGTCAGCGACAATGCTGGTTGCTTCGGCACGCGTCCTCTTCCGCGCAACGGGGTCTTCGTCAAGCTTGGCGCTCACAAGATCTACACCGATGTTGATGTGTCGTGCGTTCACCCGTGGCATGTCGTCGAGGGACGCGAGCCACCCCTTAGCGCGGCTCGCGGAGCACGTATCACTCGCTCCCCTGACCGCGCCGAGGTGATGATGACTGTGCCTGGCGCTGGCGCGAGCAAGGATCCGGTACCAGATCTGGAGGTAACACAAAAAGCACCAAGGAAAAGTAGAGGTCCTCCTCTAGAGAGGCCAGAAAATGTGTTGCAGCAGGCGATAGATAGCTTAGCAAGCCCCGTGGAAGCTGTGGTAGATCCGGCTCAGGCACAGGCTGAGTTAGAGGAGACTAGGCAGAAAATACTAGAGGGTGCGAAAAACATAGCCGCGGCTCAGCAGTCGTTCAACATGACACTGCGTGAGTATGCAAAGGCAAATAAGGTTGATGCTGTAAAAGTGAAGGGGAGAAACCTCATGAGTGAAATGAACAAAGAGGGTGATACTAGAATTGAGGAATCAGAGAACTGTCTGTCCGTGGGGCTGCCGAAGTACAGTACCCGACAAAGAACCTCAGAGCAGCAGATGCAGCTATGTGTGAGTTAGAGGGTTTGACGGTTGAAGCCCGGCAAAGACAGCAGGAAAGGGTCAATGAGTTAGTTCGGATCGCTAACAGACAAAATGAGGAGTTGCTCAGGGCTAACCCGGAAAGAGCTGGGGCTTCCAAGATCGTTTATTCAGCAGTAGGTAATCCGGAGAAATCCGCTGGAGCTGCATCGTCTCCTCATGGTGGTCCTACGAGAGAAGAGGTAGTAACCTCGGCCAGGAGGAACAAACAGATAGTCCCATATGACCCGGCAAGGGCAGGGAAAGGAAAAGCAGTGCATGGAAATGAGGATCGACAAAGTGTGAGCCGAGGTGAAGCTGGCCAAGGTAACCGCGACCAAGGCAATGCCGGTCAAGGGAACGCTGTGAACGGCAATGCCAGACAGTGCAACTCGGTGGGTGCAGGGCAACCGCAACATCGAAATATACCACAGCAAGAGCGTAGTGCCGGCCAAGGTATGCAACAGAGAGCAGCTCCACAAGAGCAAGATAGATACAATGATGATGGTTCAGAAATGGTGAATGCAGGGTATCCTAGGCCGGACTATCACGTGATAGGGTCAAGATTGGGAAGCAGGAACTTGATGCCTGACAACGCCAGGTTAAAACTAGATCGGCTTTATAGGTCGGAGCAAATTGAGTGTCAAGGTCCTTCGGGTCCAACGTGTTTTGGGCCCCGGATCATGAACGAGCCTCCGGTACCTAACTTCTAGCTACCCAGAGGGACTAAAACGTATGATGGTAGCACTAAGCCAGAGGATTGGTTGATAAACTACGCGACAACGGTAAAAATTTCTACAGGCAACTTGAGATGGGCTGTGAGATATGTACCTCAGATGTGGAAGGGCCAGCAAGGGTATGGCTAAACAATTTGCCACCCGTAAGTATCAATTGTTGGATCGATTTTTAGGAAATGTTCGTCAGTAACTTTTCAAGCATGTATCAGAGGCCCAATAGGCCACATACCCTAGCAATGTGCAAGCAGAGACCAAATGAGATAGACCGGGAATTCTTGACCTGCTGGTGCACAGTGCGAAACTCATGTGAGGGCGTGATTGAATCACAGGCCATAGCTTAGTTTGCGCAAGGGTGCAGATATGCGAGCATGTTGTGGCAAAGGTTACAAAGGGATATGCCAACTACACTGGCAGAGACGATCCGGATCGCTGATTCATATGCCTTGGGTGATCTGACTCAACCTAGGCTTGTGTCAAACGAGTCAAATGAGGAGTACTACCAGCGAGATGGAGCAGGGTTATCCCGGCGGAATGACTACCGAGGTAAGAGAAGAGATGATAGGCCGGATTACAGATATAGTTCGCAACAAGTTGCAGTTGTGAATCAAGATCAACCTGGAACAGGGAGTACTCATCGTCAGAAAACTGGAGGGCAACAGTGGACCCCGAGAAATGATGGCAAGAAAACTTGGATGCCCGAACAAAAGAAACATTGGCAAGAGAAGAAAGACAGGCTGAGGTATACGTATGAGGCAATGCTAGATCAACCGTGTAAATTTCACACGCCAAATCCGAGTAACCCAGCGGGTCACACGACTCTGCAATGTGAGTGGATGAGGAAGATAAAACAAAGTGGTTCGAGGAATACCGAGGCACCTCGGAATGATCAGCCTCAGACGGGGTTACCCTGGCAGCAATTACTCTCCAGAGCGAACACGCAACAGTTAATGTTGCCACCACCTCTGCCGAGGTATGAAAACCATGAGAGAAGGGATGTAGTGCATCAGGTGGAAAACCAGCATCATCCAGATCAAAGGTATCCCGACAATGAGGGGAGAAATGAATACAGAGAGCATCACCAGAGTTAATGTGTGTTTACCATAGAGGAAACAGATAGAAAGAGTTTGCAGCGCCGACATATGGAAGTAAATGTAGTTATGCCGACTGTGACGAGGTATATGCCTTGGTCAGATCAGGAAATTACATGGAGTATCAAGGATCATCCCAAGCTTATGCCGAGCCCTGGTTCGTATGCGTTGGTGCTGGACCGAACGTTCATTGGGCCAAATATCAATGTGAGATTCTCAAAGGTACTAATCGATAATGGCAACATCATCAATATTATGTACGTGGATATAATGCGCAAGTTGGGTATCACGGAGAACATGCTCCCGGCTAGAAGGACAACTTCCCATGGCATTGTGCCAGGCATTTCGTGTGAACCCATTGGCAAAGTCCGAGTTGACGAATTGTTTGGTACGAGAGATAACTGCCGGACTGAGAATTTGGAGTTCGAAGTTGTCAATTTGGAGAGCACATATCACGCGTTACTCGGCAGGCCAACCCTGAACTAATTCATGGCAAGTCCTCACATCAGTTACTTGAAGATGAAACAGCCTGGGCCAAATAGGGTAATTACCATAGCTGGAGATTTCCGTCACTCCATTGAGTGTGCGTCTGCCGGGTCTAACCTGGCCGAGTCACTCGTAATCGCGCAAGAAAAGAGAAAGATCCAGGAGGTGGTGGCATTGGCTCAGTACGCTCAGCAGTATATGCCGACACTGAGTAACCCGCATGGAAGTGTTTCATTTCAAGCAACGAAAGATACAAAGAAAGTGCCAGTTGATGACATGTTCCTAGAGCGCACCGTAACAATTGGTGTCGGGTTAAATGATAAATAGGAAAGCGAGCTCGTCAACTTGCTCCGTGAGAATCAGGATATTTTTGCTTGGTCCACACAGGACTTGCAAGGTGTTCCGAGGGAGTTGGCCGAGCACTCTTTGAATGTGAGACCTGGAGCAAAGCCGGTGAAGCAACCTCTCCGCCGCTTCGCCAAAGATAGGAGAAATGTCATTGGAGATGAGATAGCTCGGCTCCTAGCAGCTGGGTTTATCATGAAAGTGCTTTACCCGGATTGGCTGTCTAATCCGGTGCTGGTGGAAAAGAAAAAAGATGATCCGAATGTGGCAGTGGTTTGGCGTATGTGCATCGATTACACGAACCTGAATAAGGCGTGCCCAAAAGATCCATTCCCATTGCCAAGGATAGATCAGGTCATAGATTATACTGCTGGATGTTAACTCTTGTCATTCATATATGCATATTCTGGTTTCCACCAGATACCTCTGAACCCGGATGATCAAATAAAGACTGCGTTTATCACCCCGTATGGGGATTATTGCTATCGCACCATGCCTTTTGGTTTACGTAATGCAGGGGCAATGTACCAAAGATGTATGCAAAAATGTTTGCACGACCAAATTGGCCGAAATGTGCAAGTATATGTGGATGATGTGGTTATACAAACCAAGCAAAGCGAAACGCTCCTTGATGATATCAGGCAAACATTCGCGAACCTAAGGATGTTCCGAATGAAGCTTAACTCGGAGAAATGTACCTTCGGTGCCCTGGCTGGAAAATTACTCGAATTTCTTGTCTCCAGCCGAGGTATCGAAGTTAACCCAACTAAAATCCAAGCCATAGAGAGAATGGAACTGCCGAAGTATCTTAACGATGTCCAGAAGTTCACTGGTTGTCTGGCATCCTTAAGTCAGTTTATATGTCGGATGGGAGAAAAGGCATTGCCTCTCTATCAACTAATGAAAAAATCTGACAAATTCATATGGACGTTGCAGGCCAATGAAGCCTTCATCCAGCTGAAAAAAATGTTAGCCACTGCACCAGTATTAGCCTCTCCACTATCAAAAGAGCCAATGTTGCTCTATGTAGCCGCAACCAACCGAGTTGTAAGTGTAGTGATAGTGGTAGAGCGTGACGAAGAGGGTAAATCGGTGCAAAGTCCAGTCTATTACCTGAGCGAGGTATTATTAGCATCAAAGCAGAACTATCCTCACTATCAGAAAATGGCATATGGTGTATATATGGCAGCAAAAAAGTTGAAGCACTATTTTTAAGAACACCCCATTAAAGTGATGTGAAGCCCTCATATGTGAGATAATGGGCAACAAGGATGCAAGCGGCCGGATTGCAAAATGGGCAATTGAACTAGCCCCTTATGCTCCACAATTCGATAGAAGAGATGCGATCAACTCTCAAGTAGTAGCTGATTTCTTCGTGGATTGGGCCGAGATGCAGTACGAGCCACCATTGCCAGATCCGGACTACTGGAGAATGCACTTTGACGGATCAAAAATGAAAACCGGGTTAGGCGCCGGAGTTGTGCTTACTTCTCCCAAGAAAGATCAGCTGAAGTATGTGCTACAGATCCATTTCGTAGCATCGAACAATGTTGTAGAATATGAAGCACTTGTGCATGGGCTCAAAGTGGCAAAAGAAGTTGGAATACGTCGGATCCAGTGCTTTGGTGACTCGGATCTCGTCGTTCAGCAAGTCTCCGGGCAATGGGATGCTTTAGATGCAAACATGGCATCATACAGATTTCATGTGCAGAAAATACAGGGATACTTCGAGGGATGCGAATTTCATCATATACCTCGGGTGGAAAATGAGGCTACCGACGTATTGTCGAAGCTCGGATCAACCCAACAAGCAATTCCGCCAGGTGTAGCACTAGAGTACCTCAGAAAACCATCTATCAGGCCATTCCCGGAATCCGACTCAATTTTCATCCTGGCAGATCTGGAGCCTGGAGCTGCACCCATGGACATTGATGTGGGAAGTGGTTCAGGAAACCCGGGGACTATGCAGCGCAACCCGGCCGAGGTTATGTCGGTGGATCAAATGGAAATAGATGAGGATGTATTTCCCATGCGAGCTATACCAGCTTGGGCACTGCCCATATTTGAATTCCTGAAGGATGGAACTTTTCCCAATGAAGAGGTGCTTTCCAGGCAAATTCAGAGGCGCAGGAAGGCGTACACAATTATCAATGCTGAATTATACAAGAGAAGAGTTACAAACGACCTCCAATGACGTGTTGACCCGGAAGAAGGGCTTGACATCCTCCGAGATATACATCAAGGGGAATGTGGGCATCACACTTCATCCAGAGGGTTGGTAGCCAAAGCTTTCCGGCATGGCTTCTATTGGCCAAGTGCCTTGGAACAAGCAGAAGATCTAGTAAGAAAATGCAATGGTTGTCAGAGGTATGCAACCAAGACACATATGCCAATGTCGGAGCTCAAGACCATACCAATTACCTGGCCATTTGCCATATGGTGTTTGGATATGGTTGGCCCGTTTAAACCAGCAAGAGGGAACATGACCCACATCTTAGTCATGGTTGACAAATTTACAAAATGGATTGAAGTGAAGCCAATAAGAAAATGTGATGGAGCTACCGCCGTGACATTCCTCAAAGATATCATCTTGAGATATGGTTATCCTCATAGTAACATAATAGATAATGGCACAAATTTCGCCGAAGGAGCATTTGCGCGATTCTGCAGAGATAAGAAGATCCTGCTGGACGTTGCCTCGGTAGCCCACCCCGCATCGAACGGACAAGTGGAGAGATCCAACGGATTAGTATTATCAGGGATAAAACCCCGGCTCATTGAGCCGCTGCAAAGATCAACGGGGTGCTGGATAGAAGAACTACCAGCGGTACTGTGGAGTTTAAGAACAACTCCTAATCGATCAATAGGCTATATGCCATTTTTTCTGGTATATGGGGCAGAAGCTGTATTACCAGCCGACATAGAGCATGATTCTCCTAGGGTCACCCTATACACAGAAGCCGATGTGCGAGAAGCCCGGCAAAATGATGTTGATCTGCTGGAAGAAGCAAGAGAATTGGCATTGTCCAGATCCGCCATATATCAGCAAAATCTCCGACGCTATCATAGCCAGAAAGTAAACCCACGAGTTTTCCTGGAAGGTGATCTGGTACTCCGGTTGGTACAACGTACTGCTGGCATGCATAAGTTACCCCCCATGGGAAGGGCCATTCATTGTGAGCAAAGCATTGCACAATGACTCTTATTATCTCATCGATGCAAAACCTCAGGAGAAGAACAAGGCGGACAGGACTGGCAAGGAATCTAAGCGTCCATTGAATGTAGCTCTACTTCGTCCTTTGTACACTTAACAAATAAGTGTGTGTATCTGAGTCTCTCATATGTCGGTATGTATGCCGGAAATGAGTTTATCAATGAAATCTTGGCACCTCGAGCAGTAACTCGGGGACTGCCTTAGTAATATTATTCATCCTTTGTGTTAGTTATTTATTTTTATGTCGGCTGGCTTAAGTTGCCTCTACCTAAGATGGATTAGTAGTGTGTGAGCACCAAAAACTCAACTCTTCGACTTGCTGTTGTCCAACAAGAATTGGCTTCATGACAAGCAAGAGAACGAGTTTGGAATTGTGTAGCACACGAAAAACGACTAAGGAAAGGAACATAATCGAGCCGACGTTTATTGTTCGGACTAACCCCTTGTTTATTTTACCTTTACCATGCTGAATTATTTTGAGCTAATCCTAAAGTTTTCCAAGTATTGTTAAGTCAATTTTTGAAATTTGGTCTCGTAAGTCACAAAACCGAATCAAGGTAGACACGAGCCGAACCAGAAAATTGGAGAAACAAGAAAATGGAACTCGGGGACTACGCCCAAGTTAATCCAACATAAGCAACTTAGTAGCAAAATATGATATGTGCGCTTAATACATCTGCACCCGGCATACAGGGGATCTGATAAACTTCAAAGTGTTTGTTGGTGATCAAGGAGCAGCAGGAGGAGGTAACTCGGCACCAGCAGGTGGAACTCTGTCCTCGGCTTCAGCATCATCTTCTTCGACGTGCGAGGCTTCGTCCTCATCCTCTTCACCCGAACCATCTTCGACATATTCGCCGTCGACAGCTTCGAGAAAGCTTGGTCCCTCGTTCCATTGATGGATGGGGGCATACTGAATGAGGATATGGGCGCAAGCCTTGCGCCGAGCTATCCAATCTGGATCAGTGGACCACCTCGAATCGGTGCGCATGCGCTCCAGAAGATTTAGATTTATTTTCTCATACCATGTGAGCACATAGTGGAGGACAGTTTCAGCTCCGGTGCGTCTGACGGATTCCCTCCAGAGGTCAAGCTGGGTCTCGCACTCCATTACCTTGGTAATCAGAGCAGTGGACCCCTTCGGAGTATCTTCACCTGGCCAGAGGGCATTGAAGAACCGGACTGCTGCGTCTAGGAGACCCTTGCCGTAGTTCTTTATGATTTCAACTCAGGAGGATAAGCTGACTATCAGATCCTCCAGGTCAAGAGGAATGGAGCCAGGACCAGATGGAGTACCTCTCTACTGGCGGAACTTGGTAACGGCATTGGATGCAATGACATCGCCCTCCGGAAATTTGTGTGAAAACAAGACAAGTGAGATAGGTAAAGGAGGTTGACCCGGAGAGATTCATGCCGGCTGAAGAAAAGGAACTTACGAGAAATATGGCTGTGAATCTGGGTCAGCTCCTTGGTGCAGTTGTCACGCCTCTTCCGGAGTTGCAGAAGTTCAGCATTCGCCGACTCAAGCTTAATGTCGGCCTCCTTCAGCAGTTCTTGATCTTTGGCAATTTGGAGGTTGAGACATTCTCTCTCTTCAGTAAAATCTTGGCCAGCTTTATCCATCTCGGATTTGTGGAGCGCCTTGAGCTTTTTCATTTCTGCCTTGAGCTTGGCAATTTCATCATCCTTGGTCCGGAGGAGGGCGAGCTCATCATCCTTCTTCTTAAGTTCGGCCTGATGCTGTCCTACTTGTTTGAGAAAATGCAGCATCATATCAGGCACGGGCACACTATCTTCAAGAGATGCTGAAATAGTTTGTTGACCCAGCAAAGCCGAGGTATGAATATCTGCCGAGCCAAGAAGAAAAGGAGAGAGGGTGCAGAAGAAGACTAAGCAAAACGGACTTACCTTTTATTTGATCCAAGTTCTTCCGCATGATGGTGTTCTCAGCTTCCACTTCGGCTGCCCAATCCGAATAACAAATTAGTTCAGCGGGAAAAGACAAAGAAAGGTGGAAAAAAGCCAAGGAGAAAACTTACCCCTTTTCTCAAACTCGGCGAGAAGCGTAGAATGTTTCGAGCGCAGTGCCTTATGTGTGTCCAAGACACGCTGAAACTCAGCGCTCCGGCGATTGGTAGTCACCTGAAAAGAGCAAGGATAGCTTAGTCATATCCATATTCCTAGTGTACAAAATCCGGGCCAAGTGGAACTTAACCCGGCTCTAGGTGTGTGCATATTCTAAGTGTACAAAATCCGGGCCAAGTGGAACTTAACCCGGCTCTAGGTGTGTGCATATTCAAAGTGTACAAAATCCGGGCCAAGTGGAACTTAACCCGGCTCTAGGTGTGGGCATATTGGAAGCTACTAAGGAGATACGCTAGTACTCTAAGGAGCATCCGGACAAGTAACAAATTACTCTCCCGAAGGCTCGGGGACTAATGGTTATATCACTAATATTTAGTACATGTTAAAGAAAGGACAAGGTAGCTTACCTCCATCATCCGGCCGGCAAGGTTGATAGCCTTGGCGACTGTGTTCATCTGTGCGGCAAACTCGGCAGGCCCAAATTTCTTTGGGAGATCATCGTTATGGACGAACTCCGCCTTGTTCCAGTTATTGACAAACTCGATCAAGGCCAGAGGATAGCGCTCTCTGCTAAGCATATGGGGCGCTATCAAACCCTTGGCGTGGGCTTCCCTCCTTTCAATTTGGGCAGCAACAGGGCTGGTGTGCAATGCAAGTTGCGTGCTAGCTGGCCCGGGGGAGACATCCTTCTTCGGGGGGTCTTCTTCGGAAGCATGGACGCAAGCGTGCGCTGTCCAGCCTCGATAGATGATGCCCTAGCGGCATCAGAGGTTTTCTTGGCCTTAGGCTGCTACTAAGAAGTTGAAGTTTGTGCAACGGATTTGCCCTTAGGCACAGCCTTGGTGCTAGTTGTGTCTTCTCGCCGAGTCTTGGAAGACTCGGACGAGGCGGAAGGAGTTGGTGCTGCTGGCACTTGTGCTGCTGGCTCTGGTGCTAGCGCTGATGTTGGTCTTGGCGGGGTTGTTGTAGGTACCTCGGTGGTGGCTGGTTGCGGCTGAGCCAAAGAGGAGCTAGGAGCAACCGCTGTCTCGGCAGAACCACTTCCCCCTGCTCCGAGGTTGCCCTCCTCTGGACGAGGTGGTCTAGAACCCGGAGCAGCCACTAAACCCTCCTGAATGGGGCTCAACGGGCGTGAATCGTTGCCACGAGGGGGAGAAGGGCTATGCCGGAGGGGCGAAGCGATGCTGGATCCGCTCTGAGGAATCTCCACCACAGCCCTGCCAAATCAAATGATGAATAATAAGTTACAACAGAAGAAAAGCGAACCAAAGGATTGGACAGAGACAAAAGTAACTTACTCATCAGAGGTCAATGGCTCATTGGGCTTCCGAGCCCTCCGAGTTATGGCCTTAGTTGTAGGCTTGCTGGCGGCTTTGTCTGCGGACTTTTTTCGCCTCTTGGTTGGCTTAGGAGGTCCAGAAGAAGAAGCAGAAGCAGTTCCCCTTTTCTTTGACGCAACCGGGACAGGCTCCCCGTGGCAAGAGGAGGATCTTTGTGAATCTGCCCACCCGGGTTAGCTGATGCCGGAAAGGCGTAAGAAAGGGGGACAGCGACAAATGCTTCCATCACCTCAATGTCGGAATCATCTTCATCGTCAGGCCAATCTCTTAAGGAAGAGAATTTACCGGTGGGTCGCTTGGTCGCGTCGGGGAGTGGCAGGAACATTTCCTGATCTGGCTCCTCCTTGTCTGGGGCATCTCGATCGTTCACCCATTTGACCGAAGGCTCGGCGCCATCTTTGAGAGTTTTCTGAAGAAACGGCTAAGAGAGAAATACAAAAAGATCAGATAAACAACATACTCCGACATAGAATATATCTCGGAAAGAAATTGGAGCAGGAGAATTACCACCGGAGGAAGCATGACCTGACAGAAATGTTCAATTCCCCACTCCCAATCAGCGGAGAAGTTTTTGTCAGTGGTGAAGAGGGCCTTGACCCGGCGGAATATCTCGGTGTTTCTTAGTTCAAATGAGGAAGTCTGGTTGGTGTCAAGATGCTAGCTCATATGGCACAACTTGTGTGTGCGTTTCTAGAGAGGGGAGATCCGGTTGCGGACGAAAGTGATCATCGCATCCTTGTTGCGCAGCCCAGCATCTTTTACCTCCTGAAACCTTTTGTTGACTTGGTTCGCCATGACAGTGGGTTTCTTAGAGATCCGGTCCCACATATCCGGATTAGGAGGACCCGTAACGTAGGGGCGCAGCCGAATCAGATCTTCGTTCGTGCCATTTCTGACATAGAAGAAGGTTCGGGCCCAGCCCTTGCACGAATCAAGCCCCGTGACCCGGGGAAAGATGGACTGTTTCCAGAGAGAGATAGAAGCTGCGCCGAACTGTGTAAGATGTTTGTCCTCCGGGTCAAGCTCCTTATTTAGAATCACGTTCCAGTGAAGACCAAAAAACCGGATCTAGAGCTCTTTAGTGGGCCACAATCCGACATATCCCTCTATGGTGGAGGCAAAGGAAGAAAGGGAAGTGATGGCGTTCGCCGGAAGGTGGTGCGGTTGAAGCTCACAGATGTTGAGCCAATCGTAGAAGAAATCGCTAACGGGGAGGCCGAACCCGCGCTGGAAGAGGGAGAGGAACACTACGAACTCACCCGGATTAGGTGAGGGAGCAAGCTCCTCGGTGGCAAGACAGGCAACCACGCCCTCTGGGATGCGCCGGGTGCGATACAACCAGTCTAGGTCGTCCTGGCACACCTAGGAGCCAGCCCAGGCGCCGTGTTCGGAGTTCTTCGCTCCCTCCTCCATCTCCGCCTCCGCGACGGTGAGCTCCTCTTCGGTCATGTCCAAATCGTTGTCCTCACAGGCCTTATCGGCGGTGGGGGGCAGTGCCTTGGACTGGCACGGACCCGTGGTGGTGGAGCTGCATGGGAGTGGCGGCGATGCTGGCGCGGAAAGGCACGGGGTGGTGGCGGCGCTATCGCTGGGAAGAAGAAGAAGAAAAAGAGGCAGAGGGGCGCGAGAATGGGAAAAATACCAAGGGGCGCGCCCCTCCCCTATTTAACCATGCCCCAGCTAGGGTAGTGGGATCGCGTGGTGCAGCAAGGCCACACGGTGTGGCCGTGTATTTCCGGGTTAGCCAATTAGGGCGATCCACAAGAAGGACCACACGGCACAGAGGATCCCACAACACGACGTGGTGATATAGTTAACGAGGAGTCAGACGCGACGTGATGTGTGCAACAGTAACACCTGACATTAACTGCAGCGGTAACTAGCGTAGGCCCTTAAAATGAGGCAAAATAATGATTACCCTCCACGTGGGATGTGGGGAAGCGTACGAGAGAAAGAATGATAACCCGGATAACCAAAGGATGACTTGGCCAGCGAGTGAAGACTCGGAATGTGCCAAGGGAAAGTTAGCCTATGGAATCCGGACTATGAGATAACTCAGAAAAAGGAGCAGAAGGTTCGGAAAATTGAACCTGCCGTGGCCTTAGCAGCTGGAGCTGCTAAGACCGCACCAACTTCGGGGACTAATTTTGGGGGGATACCTCCGGGTAGGGTCACGCCGGGGTATAAAGGCCGAGTTAGCCGAGGTACGGCAAGGTCAAAGCAAGTGCTGGCCGAGTCACCTCAAGGCATGCCGAATCATAGAGTAACTCGAACCGGAGGATGTCCGCCTAACTGAGTCCTGGCCGACCTATGCTGTATGCCGGCAGGATTTATCTAACTTGCATGGAGGTACCAGTGTGGCCGGATTAACCAGGCATGATCCGGGTTATATCAGGCTTGCAAGAGAAGGAAGGTATCTCGCTGGTCAAAAGGAGGTCACTGTACGCTGGAGCGTGAGCGAAGCGGACAGAGGCTAGGACCACCAAGGCGTGGCCGACAAGGGTGACGCTGCCTGTGTCGGATGACGCTAGCGCCGCAGACGCTCACGTAGCCTCTGCATGGCTTACGATGGAGAAAACTGACCCAGTCGGTTTACTATTTTGGGAAGAGGCATATTCCCTAGAATATGCATCCATGTATGCCCTAATTGGAGACCTAGCCACCCCTATATAAGGAGGGCTAGGGCATCTGTAGAAATGGTTGGGTTTTACTTGGTTGATCTCTAGTAGGTTCCTGAGGGCTAGGTAGTGGAGAGAGTAAGAGAGTTCCTTCTTCCTCCTCTCCCCAATACAGCTCAAGGAGCACTTGTAAACCTTGGAAACCGATTGAATACAAAGCATCTGTGTGTGGAATCACAACACTATCCCTTCCTGGATTCCTCTAGTGCATATTGTCCCCACCTTTAGCCTATTCATGGCATCTGCCGTGACACCACCACGACAGTTGGCGCCCACCGTGGGGCTAGCGGCACTAGCAGGAGTGAAGATCCAGACGGGAAACCTCATCGGCAACGGTGAGCGCATCGTCTCTGGGCTCGTTCAGCGCTTTGGAGCGCTGGACTTTGTCAGCGACAATGCTGGTTGCTTTGGCATGCGTCCTCTTCTACACAACAGGGTCTTCGTCAAGCTTGGCGCTCACAAGATCTACGTCGTTGTCGATGTGTCGTGCGTTCACCTGCGGCACGTCGTCGAGGGAGGCGAGCCACCCCTTAGCGTGGCTCGCAGGGCGCGTATCACTCGCTCCCCTGACCGCGCCGAGGTGATGATGACTGCGCCTGCCGCTGGTGCGAGCAAGGATCTGGTACTAGATCCGGAGGTAACACGCAAAGCACCTAGGAAAAGTAGAGGTTCTCCTCTAGAGAGACAGTGAATCCAGATCCCTCTCAAAGATCAGTTGGCCTCCGTTGCCCAATTGGTAGAACTTGCTATATTGGGCTTCCATCTATAAGAATTTAGGATGATAAAGTTAGTGAAGTGATCCAGTGTGTCAAAGTTTTATGTAGTAAAGTAAGAATTTGTAGGAACATGAATTTTTTGAGAGAAAGAATTCCCAAGGGTAAGAGAGGAAATAGTTTTCATAAATACTCACTTTGGTTTTTGAAACTAAGTTTTTGTTCGGACGTTCATTCTAACTAGGGTCTCCTATGGTCAGGATGGCTCTGATACCAACTTGTCAACACCCGGATTTTTCATCCCAGATGCCTGTTATGCCATACATCGCAATCCCAGGATTACCATTTTTGCGAGACATAACAGATTGGATATCACAGTACATCATCCATTACAAACCATAATAAGGTCTTACACAAATAAAGGATCTCATGATCCAGTCTTAGTACAGTCAAGTAGCGGAATAAATAGCGTAGCAGTGGGGTCCATCTTCAGATCACAGGCAATGCTGATGATGGGAGATGATCCTAGTTGTTGTAGCTGTCCTGCTATCCTCCTTCAGGGTAGTCCTCCTCATAGTCTGGCCACGGGAATAGCCAGGGACAAAAGCCATGAGTACTCTTTAAGTACTCGCAAACTATCACTAATAAGTAAGGTAGTTCTAATAGGAATGCTAAATCTAAGTTTATTTGTAAAATTAAGTTTGAAACCTAAGTTGAGTTCAGAAACAAAGAAATATAAAATAAAGTTCTAGAATCACTTAAGTTGGGTAACTAGTTTCATAGTCACAACCATGTTGTGGTCAAGTCATGTCACAATTCATTTCATAAGTCATTTTGAAAACATCTGACAATGGAACAGTATGGCCACTCCAACTGTCCATAACCGGGGACGCGGCTATTCGAATAGTTTGACACTCTGCAGAGGTGGCACACTTTCACCACAAGATTCGATACATCTATCAGGGATAACCCTGAATCATCATACTTAGTATGCAGATAATCAAACATAACCTTTCCTTTACACACTCTAGTATAAGCACCTCTCCTATGAGTATGGCCTCCCAGCCATGACAATCTGTCATCCTGGGCACTGCATAGGTGGACAACATTGAGAGGTAGCCTCAGCTCAAACCTCTCCCGCGAGGGAACTAACACTAATGCATATAAACTTCCGGCTAAGCCTTACCCAATTTAGGTATTGTGGTTGTACGGTAAAATTGGCATGGTATCGCATCCGAACCCAACCATCAGTTTTTATAACAGGGCTAAGGCTCATGCCTCAACATTTTCATCATCATAAACCATTTGTGTTCCTCAACACATGTCAAAACATCTCAATAGAATGACTCATCATTCCAAGGTTTTCACAAGTCATTTTCACCAAGTATTCCCATCTAAAGTGATCTAGTTTTTGGTTTAGCTCTAAACTACTAAGTTAAGAGTGTTCACTAATATGGGGTGCTAATCTCAATCTCATGCCATGGAATGACATCTAAGTCTAACTAGATAGGTCAAGTTTTATACTCTTTATGCTACCTTTAAACAAAGTAAAGGACTTTGGTAAAGTAAAGAAAGTAAAGCTTGTAAATAAAACTTGGAGTAGGTATAAGCCAAAGGGGTACAACCAAGCATGCCTATTGCATCTTGCTTAAGTTATCTAGCTTGCAAGGTTTAGCTTGCATTGTTAATGATGGCTTGCAATATTTAGCTTGCCAATAATATCTTTCTCAGTTTACTTGAAGTTCTAGGCTTGCCTTGGTTGGTGAAGTGGTTGAAATTCTCTTCCTCCTCTTCTTGGTAGAACTCCTCCTCCTCGAAGACTTGGTCGGTACTATCGTCTATAAATACATACGGAATACACAATCACCAAACAATACTTAACTAGTCTACCTAGCACACTAAGGCACACATTTGATGATCTAGTATCATCACAAAACATCACAAGGTTTAATGAACTAGTTTCATTTATTTTATTTGAGAAAAGTAATTTCTACTCATTGAAATTAACTAAGATTTAATATTCTCCAATTAAAATATGGGATCATGTGGACACATGTCATCACCACATATTCTACTATATGGGAATGTGATTGAAAGGTTTGATCACATTTTAATAAGTTTAAGTTTAATATTTAATGATTTAAAGTGACTAGAAATGCCTATATAGCATTATTTTTGTACTAGTCCAAAGTCCATGCATGCAATCCTTAATATTATTACATATTCAGATAGGTATGGTTAAAGGTGATTTTTGAGAGTTGGAATCAACTCAAAAGCTATTATGGTTGATTTTAGAAAAATGTTTGAATGTGCAAAATTTTCTGTCTTGTTATTTTTACTAGGAGAGATCTCTAACTCTAAATGATTTAATTCCAATGGGCTTGCATAGATATTTTCATTACCTTTCCAACAAAATTGTAATTAGATAATTTGGATTTTTGTAAAACTCTCTGAGTTGATTTTTAAACTAAGGGACATATATAGTTTAAGTCTAAAAAGAAAAATCCTAATTTGAACTAACTAGGTCGCGCGGCATACTAATTGGGCTGGCCCGTGTACACTCCATAGAGCAGAGAACAGATTACAGGGGGTCCACATGTCAGTGGCTCATTACACGTGAAGTGGTACAGGGTGATACAGACCGCGGGATTAGAACAAGATCAACGGCTCACGGTCGTCGTCGACGACGGACTCATCGTCAGGGAGACTGAACCCTAGTGGCTCGGTGGGGGTGAAGTGGGGATGTACCGGGGCTCCAGCTAGTGCGGCGAGGAGGGAAAACGAACGAGTACACGACGGCGAGCTCAGGCGATGTCGCGGCAGGGGCTGAGGTGGAAGAAATCGACGGCAACGTCTCCTCCTCTGCTACAGCTGCCTCCAGTGAAATTCCGGTAGCCTGCTGCTCGAGCTGCTCCGGCGAGAGGTGGGGAAGGACTAGGGGTGAGAGGGGAGTCGAATGGTGTGGCTAGTGAGGCTGGGGAAGGCCTCCTTATATAGGCTCGAGGAGGGGACCAAGGGGGCGAGGTAGGCGGACGATGGGCTTGCCTCCTGGCGCTCCTCTACGGCTTTATGGCACAGCTAGGGGCGGTGGCAATCGGCCGGGAGCATCGCGCGCTCTGATAAACAGAGGCGGTGCTCGACGGGATTCCTTGCGACTATGGGTCGCGCAGCAATGCACGGCCGTGTCTGGCGGGGTGAGGTGGTCAAGGCGGAGCGGCATGCGCGGTCTATGGTCGAGGCGCGGTCTGTGGCGTGCTGGCGGTGCTGGTGCTCTGGCTTGCCCTGGCGTGGCGCTGCTCTAGGGAGGTCCAGTCGCTAGCAGGGTTCATGGGGTGGACCGTGGGCGGCGGTGAAGTGGCTCCTTGCTTCCTGGAACGGCGGAGAGGGGCTGGTGGTCTCCTGCGGCTTGGGCATGTTTGGCCGGCGAGCATGGCCTCAGGGTGGCGGTGAACTGTTGCCCTAGGTCATTGGGTAGGTCCTTGATGGACTGGTTTTGGTCTGGTTGGGTCTGGGGAGACCAAGATGATTAATGTGGCTCAAATGGCTCGACAATTTTTGATCCAAAACAGTATTAGTTAGGCCAGTTTGATTCTTCCCACAAGGTGCTCGACACAATGGCCGCATGAAGGAAACTTTTCAATTTTTGAAAGATTTTTGATGGAGTGGTTTGTCACATGCTTAAGCATCCGTGGTTGCTTGGGATTTCGAAATGGAGTTCATTTGGATGGTTTTTGAAAAAGTGTGATCTAGACATATGAACTAGATTCCATTTTCACTTGTCATTTAAAATTAGAGTTTGAATGCTTTTGGGAGATCACAAAGTGGGCCTTGGCACATCACTACTTGTACTAGCAAGGGGTGCAAAGCTCCACAATTTTCTCGGTTGGAAATTGAGTGCTAGGAACACCCAAAGTGGGCTAGTTGATTAAAATGGCAAAAGTGACCATTTCCTTTATTTAATTCTTTTTGATTTCTTTTTCTTTAGGATTTTCTTGGGGATGACCTAGATGATGTGGCATTCATCATAGAATCATTTGACCACCAATAGATCACTCAATGAGGGCAATTCAAAACAACTCCTATTTTAAATGCACACATATATGAATGCTTAAAGATTTTAAATGGAAAACGCTTTTGTTAACCCTCAATTGGGTAGATTTGATCTTGATTAACCTTGATTAAAGTTTTGGGATGTTACAAGCCTTCCCCCTTAAACAAAATCTCGTCCCGAGATTTAAGGAAGAAAACTAGGAACTAAAGAGATCTGGGAACTCAGTCCTAATGTAATCTTCTCGCTCCCAAGTGGCTTCTTCTTCGATATGGTTGCTCCATTGAATCTTGAGAAATTTGATACTCCGGGTCCTGGTGGTTCTGTAGGCTTCCTCCAAGATACGGATGGGAATTTCATGATACGTCAGATCCTTGTTGATATCAACAGCTCGGTGATCGCTGTTCTTGAAAACTTCGGTCTTCTCCGGCACTTCTAAGCATTTGCGAGGTAACGAGATATGGAACACATTGTGGATGGCTGACATCTCTTCTGGCAGTTCCAGTTGATAAGATACTTCTCCTCGGCGGTTCAGAATCTTGAAGGGTCCGATATATCTGGTGGCTAACTTTCCTTTCAGACTAAAACGTTGGGCTCCCTTCAATGGTGAAACCTTGAGACACAAAATCTCTGACATTAAAAGTCAGGTCTCTCCTTCTCTTGTCAGCATAACTCTTCTGTCAGGATTGGGCGGTCTTGAGGTGCTCACGGACTTTGTGAACTTTCTCTTCAGCTTCTTGGAGAATGTCGGGTCCAAAAACTGACTCTCTCCTACTTGTGACCAATTCAAAGGGGTACGACACTTTATTTCGTATAGGAGTTCAAATGGTGCCATTTTCTAACTGGCTTGATAGCTATTGTTGTATGAGAATTCTGCGAAAGGCAGGCAATCTTCCCATTTTGATCCATATTCTAGCACACAGGCTCTCAACATATCTTCTAAGATCTGGTTGACTCTTTTAGTCTTTCCATCGGTTTGCGGGTGATAAGCGGTGCTGAAATTCAACTTGGTTCCTAATCCTTCTTGGACTTTCTGCCAAAATCTTGAGGTAAATTGGGTTCCTCGATCTGATACTATGGTCTTGGGGGTTCCATGCAGACTAACAATTCTAGCAATATACAACTCTACTAGCTTCAAACTCTGGTAGGTTGTCTTGACAGGTATAAAATGAGCTACCTTGGACAGTCTATCAATGATGACCCAGATTGAGTCATTTCCCCTACTAGAAATAGGGAAGCCGGTGATATAGTCCAATCCGACGGAATCCCATTTCCATTCCGGAATCTGCAATGGTCGCAACAGTCCTGCGGGTCTCTGATGTTCCGCTTTGACTCTATGACAGATATCACACTTGGCGATGTAGCTTCCGATTTCTCTCTTCATCTTGTGCCACCAAAACTGATATTTCAAATCTTGATACATCTTCGTTCCTCCAGGGTGGATAGAATAAAGAGTATCATGAGCTTCTTGCATGATAACTTGCTTCAGCTCCGAATCTGCTGGCACACAGATATGTCCTTTGTACCATAGAACTCCTTCTTCGTCTTTGGTGACTCCAAGTACCTTTCCTGTACCAATTCAATGCTTGATTCCGTCGATACTTTCATTTACCTTCTGGGCTTCCTTGATTTGGCTAATCAAAGTGGGTTGAAGTTCAATGCTAGCTAAAAATCCTTTGCTAACTAGCTCAGTTTTAAACTGCTCCAACTCCTTGTACAAACTTGGTTGCTTCTCCTTGATCATGGTGTTTAGCCTACACAGCTATCTGCTAAGAGCATCCACTACCACATTGGCTTTGTCGGGATGATAGTGAATGTCAAGGTCATAATCCTTGATTAACTCTATCAATATCCTTTTCCTCATATTCAGCTCCTTCTAAGTGAAAATATATTTCAAGCTTTTGTGGTCTGAGTAAATCTCACAGCGATTTCCCATAAGATAATGACGCCATGTCTTCAATGCTAAAACTACGGCTTCTAAGTCAAGATCATGGGTAGGGTAGTTCTGCTCATGCTGCTTCAGTTGTCGAGATAGATAGGCGATGACCTTTCCTTCTTGCATCACTAGACATCCGAGCCCAATCTTGGATGCCTCACAATACACACCAAACGGCTTCTTGATATCTAGCATGATCAATATTGGGGCTGAAATCAATCTCTTCTTCGGCTCTTGGAAATTGGCTTCACATTTGTTGGTCCATTCAAACTTCTTGTCCTTCTTCAACAATTGGTTATGGGTCTCGCTATGCTCAAAAATTCTTTGACGAACTCGCGGTAGTATCCCGCTAATCCGAGAAATGCACGGACGTGGGTTTGAGTGGTTGGGGCTTCCCATGCTTCAACATCTCTGATCTTGGCGGGGTCAACAGTGACTCCTCCGGCAGACACAATATGTCCTAGGAATCCTACTTCTTTTAGCCAAAAGTCACATTTGCTGAACTTGGCATACAACCGATGCTCTCTAAGGGTTTCAAGGATGATTCTCAGATATTGATCATGCTCTTCTAAAGACTTGGAGTAGATAAGGATATCATTGATAAACACAACGACAAACTTATCTAGAAAATTCATGAAGATCTTATTCATGAGATTCATGAAATAAGAAGGGGCATTGGTTAATCCAAAAGACATGACCGTATACTCGTATAATCCATAATGACTAGCAAACGCGGTCTTTGGAATATCCGTTGCACGAATCTTAAATTGGTGATAACCAGTCCTAAGATCAGTTTTACAGAACACATTTGCTCCAGTCAACTGATCAAATAGATCCTCTATCTTTGGCAAAGGGTACTTCTTCTTGATTGTGACATCATTCAGCTTCCGGTAATCTGTGCACAAACGGTTGCCTCCATCCTACTTGTCGACGAACAAAACAGGCGATCTCCATGGCGATGCGCTTGGTTGAATCAAGCATGTTGCCAACATAGCATCCAACTACTTCTTCAATTCCACTAACTCTGAAGGGTTCATACTATAGGGTCTCTGGGCTATGGGTCCGGTTCTGAGATTTAGTTCAATAATGAACTCAATATCCCTATCTGAGGGCATACATGGCAATTCATCTAGTAATACGTCGGGGTATTCACAGACTACTCTGACTTGGTGTATGGTGGGTAGGGCTAGACTCTTATTGCACTTGAATTGACAGGGCAAGGTTTCAGAGATATGCTCTATTGAGACACCAGAGCTACTAGTCATGGTGATGGATTTCTTGGCACAGTCAATCAATCCTTTATGATTTGACATCCAATCCATTCCTAGTACTACTTCCAAACCTTTGGTTCCAAGTACTATTGGATTGGCGTAAAAATCTATCCCATGTATTCTAATAGGCACAGTTTTGGAAATTTTTCTAGCTTTTGTACTTGAACCGGGGATTTGAACTATCATGGCATGCTTCAAGTTGGTTTGGTGAATCTTACTAGTGCATGAAAATTCTTCGGTGACAAATGAGTGCGATGCTCCAGAATCAAACAACACTCTTTGTCATTGTATTGGGAACGGCAGTACCTGACGAGGTTAGATAGAGGTGTGGGGACTAGCAGGGACACTATCGACAGCGTCCGCAGGCGGGATTGGATACAAGCGAGCGTAGCGGGACGCGAGAAGTACCCATGTTCGGGGCCCTCGTGGTGAGGTAAAGCCCCTACTCCTGCCGGATCTGATTATGTGGACTACTCGAACTACAAGTGCTCCTCGAGCTGTATACGCTAGCTACTGCCTTAAATGTTGTAAGACCAACCCTTTCCACTGAGGCCTTGCCTCTCCTTATATAGGCAGAGAGGCACAGGTCTCACTGGGTAGTCCGACTGGCGGGCCCCACAGGCGGGTCCCAGCCGGCTAGTCATCTGCAGTGTCCAGTATGGCTTGTCTTGTCGGAGTACGAGCGGTATGGCTATCGTAGGCACAGTGGATGCCGTGCGAGCCTGTCGTCAGCACCGGCCACTGTTCCTGCGTCACCCACACAAAGTCTTCAGTATGGCCGGGTAGTTGCTAGTCTTGTCACCGTACAGGGCATACCGTGCACTGATACACACGTCGCTCTGTCCCATTGATTGAGTCCGGCTACGTCGCCGTATCCGGCTGCCTCTTGCTGATCCGGCTACCGGGGGATAGCCGGCCTGTCTTGCCCTGTCCGGCTGCATCTGTTCAGCCGGACGCAATCTGACTGTCTTGATTCTTATTCGGTTGGGGTACCTGGGGATCATCCCCCTGACACTAGCCCCCGAGCGCGTGTGGATTCCGCCTTTAGGCGAAATGTGCGCGCGCTTCCTCTTGCTTTTGAATTTGTGTCCGGCTGAGCTTGGCGGTTGCGCTACCCGTGACGTCAGGGGTGACGCCGGCCATGCGCGCACGCACCATCATTACTCTGCGGCGGGCAGCGTAACGTCCCGTCGCACGTCGCCTCAGGAAACTGCTATCCGGCGCTTCGGTTCTCGCTCCAGGATCTTCTGCGCATCCTGCTCTGGCACACGGGATCTAGGCGGCGTTTGGGGTGTGGGTTGCCCGGATGCGCGCCACGTGCCCCGTCGACGGTTGCCCTTCTAGCTCTTTAAAGGGACGCCGTGGGGGAGGCAATTTCTTTCCTTCGCTCCCCCGCTGCAGTCTCCTTCTCTCTCGTTGCTTCCACTCCTGCGCCCTTGCCCTTTGTGCCGCCCGCTCGCTGTCGTCGACGCTACGGGCCACCGTCAATCTTCCGTCGCCGCTCCCCCTCGTCAATCGGAAATGGCCGCCGACCGCGGGGCCTGGTGTGGCTCCGCCGTCACCAAGGACCAAATCACGAAGTACCGCGCCACCCGCGTCCTCCCGCCGGCGGAGGAGGTGGCGGTGCGGCTGGCACCGGCCAGGGAGACGTCGCCGCACCCGGCGGAGGGGGAGCGCGTCATCTTCCTTTCGCACTTGGAACGCGGGTTCGCCCTTCCGGTGAACCCGTTCCTCTTGACCTTCCTTGCTTTCTTCGATCTTCGCCTCCACCACCTCGGCGCCAACACAATCGGAACGTTGGCGCACTTCGTGGCTTTCTGCGAGAGCTAGCTCGAGATCCAGCCGGATCTCGGGCTCTTCTGCCGGCTCTTCCGAGTCTGGCCGCAGGTGCAATTCACCCAGGGGCCACTAGTCGTCTGCGGCGACGCCTCCATCTACTCCCGCTCGCAGACCGGCTACCCCAAATTCCTTCTTCACGATACGGTACGACTGTGGCAGCAGTCGTACTTCTACATGAAGAACCTCCCCAACGTCGACCGGATCAATCTGCCGGCCTTCCAGGACGTCGAGTCCAGCCGGCAGAACTGCGACTTGAAGTTGCACGACGACAAGGCGGAGACGGATGAGCTGCTGAAGCGCATGCGCTCGCTCGTCCACTGCCGACTGACCGGCCTGGACGTCACTCTCAGCTGGATGTCCCGGCCGATGATGCCGTTGCAGCAGCGAGCACACAAGATGTGCTACTACTCCGGCCGGCTGGACCCGACCCGGCTGTCGCGCCGCGATCCCCGCTACCACAACCTGAAGGAGTGGGTGTGGACGATCACCAAGGAACGGCTGCCAGAGAACTGGAAGTTCAGCCTGGCGCCTTATACTCGGGAGAACCGCGTGCCCCGGGTAAGCTCTTCTAACCGGATGCTCTTTTGGTGTTTCTTGTACTTGTTCTTTGTTTTCGTCTGGCTGATCTCTTTTATTCGGCAGATGTTACCTTGCATCATCCGCGAGGAGGGTGCGGTGGCCCTCTAAGAATTCACGCCCGACCTGCCCAAGCCACGCGCTCGGCGGTCCGGTGAGGAATCAGATGGGGACGGCGACGCCTTCCCTAGCCGGAATGACGAGCCGGCCGCCGACCCGCACGCGAAGGTGCACGAGGAGGAGGTCACACCGACCACGGAGCCAGCGACACGCTCCGCGACGGACGGGGAAGCGGGTGGGAGCGGCTCCCAAGAGGAGCCGGTCCGGTGCTTTGCCGCCAAGCCGTCTCGGCCGGAAGAAAGGGTCGCCTCCGGTTGTGCCCGAGTATGCTGCTTCCCCCCTCCACTTTTTCTTTCGGCGCCCTCTGCCAATTTGCCCTTTTTCTTCTTTTTCTGACTTTGCTTTGTTTTGCCTTTGCCTTCTCCTTTTTCTCTTTAGCACACTGGTTTCCTTCGGAGCCGCGAGCCTGGCACGCGCGCCAGTCGGATCGCCGCCCCGTGCGCCGACTGCGCCGACCGGCGCCCCTCCTTCTTCTGAGGCGTAGCCTTCGCCTCCCCCTCGGGCTGAGCCGACCGCCTCCGCCCAGCCGGAAGTCCCCCAGCCGGAAGCGGGGTCCTCCCAGCTGGAAGGCTCCACCGCGGGCGCGTGGGGCGCTACCGGCAAGGAGCTCGTCATCGTTGGCGACGACAAATCCGACGAGGAGCCTAGGGAAGAATGGCAGATGGCGGTGGTCGTGGCGAAGGAGTCCTTGGCCGTCAACGCCGTGGACAACGACGCTTCTTCCGCCGCCTCGCTGTCGGACCTTGCCGCCACGCTCGAGCTGGCGGTGAAGGAGATCCGGCTGCTGGAGGCCACAGCCGGCGGGAACCAGACGTTGGAGCAGAAGCTCGCTGCCGCCAACAGGACCTCCCAGAGTAAGTTCGCTTCACCCGGCTTGCCCCTTTTTTTGGTACTGATAGCCGGTCTTGTTGCAGCCATCCTTGTGTGCGCTCAACGCGAGATCGATCGCTTGAAGAAAGTCCAATTCCACTCTGCGGCTGCAGAATAAGGATTGGCTGAGCAAGTCCAATTCCACTCTGCGGCTGCAGAACAAGGATTGGCACGTGCGGGTGGACGGTCTGGAGGCCACCATCAAGGAGCGCGACGCGTCGCTCGCCAGCCGGACTGAAGCTTTCTCCCTTCTCGAGGCCCAGAACAAGGACCAAGAGAAGGAGATTAAACGGTTAGCGCTCAAGGAGAAGGCACTGGTGGAGGAGCTAATGCAGGTTGGCCACACTGCCAAGGGTGAGTCCTTTTCCCGTCCTCCTTTCTTTCCGGATCCGGTAGCCGGATCTGACTTCTCTCTTCTGACAGCTTTTTACCCTGGCATAGACCTGCTGGCCTACAACCGGCTGCAGGAGCACTAGCCAGGAGCGCAGCCAACGGCCCAGGAGCTCGTCGTTCTTCTTGGCGAGGAAGCTGCCAAGCTTCGCCAGGCGGTGCGGGATGTCTTCTCCTTCGTGTGGCCGGAGGCTCCGGTTCTGGAGACGATGGCGCAGCTAGCTTCGAAGGTGGGGGAGGTGCCGGCTGCAGTGGACCGGCTGCGAGACTTGGCGGCACGGGCCAGAGCGGAGATGGCCTTGGCCCTCATGCTCTCTTGGTACAAGGACGCCCGTGTCGTGAAGATCGACGGTGGCTTCCGTGCCAGAGCCGATCTTGCCGCCATCCGCCAGCCCCATCCGGAGCTCCACGGATCCGCCATCAAGATCGCCGATTACGTGGATCCCGATGAGGTGCTCACCGACTCGGAGTCCGTCGGTACTCCTGACATGGAGGTCTCGATGCAGCCGCCTGCCAGCGGCGGAACCAGATCAAGCTCCGCGCCTCCTCCGCCGCCTGAAGCCTCTGTCGGCCAAGAACTCCCCCGCGGCAAGGGTCCTGCCGCTTAGATATCGCCCCGGAATGCCGGGTGTATTTGTCTTGTGTTACATACTTATGAATCTTGTCCGTTTGTGCCGACTGTCTTTGACTCTAGGTAACTTATGGGAGCTTCGTCTCTCTTTTGTTTGTTAATATTGACCTTGCTTGGATTTCCTTCAACTTATGCGCTTCGAATGTTCTTTCCATACTTCGCCAGTTAACTTTATTCGGCTTACTTTGCCTGGCTACACACTTTTAGTCGGGGGACCGGACCTCCAGTGGGGGCGCGCGAGCGCACCCACTGGGTGAAGCCCCCAAGATTCGCAGTAGCTGGCGTAGCCAGGTGCTTCGAATCTTTCTTCTTTCCCAATTCTTCTACCTTTATCCGACTAGACTCATCTCAGTCGGTTGCTTTTGCCGGCTGAACACCTTCAGCCGGGGGAACTAACATTCCAGTGGGGACACGCGAGCGCACCCACTGGGTGTAGCCCCCGAGATTCGGAGTAGCTGGCGTAGCCAGGTACTTTGAATCTTCCTTGTCTTCTCTTGCTCCTGCCCTTGCCCTCACCTAGGCTCCGATCAGCCGGCTAAACGCCTTTAGCCGGTCGGGAACCACAAGATTCCACTGGGGGCACGTGAGCGCACCCAGTGGGTGTAGCCCCTGAGATTCGGAGGGCTTGATGAAGGCAAGGACTTCGAATCTTCTTTCCTTCTCCTAGATTTCGACTCTAAGTAGTCGGACAAAACGTACATACGCGTACACACATGTCCACATAGGTTAGTAGGTTAGTCTGCCAAATTGTAGCCGAAAAACAGCGTGTTTTTTTGAAAACTGGCTTGTCCCTTTCTAAACACTTAGTCGCTTTCCCGTGCGCTCTGCTGTTTTCGCTGCGTCCTTGCCGGGCAGCGGGGTTGCAGTCTGCAGGCGGAATCGAAGGGAGCTAATAGTACATTGCACACGGTACTAATGGCTTAGCGGCTGGATTGGTTTGAGCTAGTTGCTAGGCCGGGACACCCGGTCTGGCGCGTCCCCTCCCTGTTTTTCGTGTGGGATGCCTCAGGCTTTTGCTCTTGCTAGCCGGACAGCCGGGTTGCGGTCTGTAGCTGAGACGAAGAGTGGGCCTCTGACATCGTCGCACAGTACTCAGCCGGTTTGTTCACTTACCAGGCCGGGCCAGCCAGCGAGCCCCCGGGTAGGGGTTGCCGGAGCCAGAAAATCAGAACCGGAAAACAAATGCATACACATTTCTAGCAAGGAGCCCCCAAGACTTTCGTGGGGGTCCACATTTTCATTCATAGGGTTTTCGGGATACATACACTGCCTGGAGGCTAGGTGTAAAACGGGCACAGCAGGGCCGCGTTCCAGGGACACTCGGTTTCCTCGTCCGATTTGTCCATCTTGTTCTTGCGCGGCTGCTGCGCGTCGATGAGGTAGTAGGAGTCGTTGGGCAGCGCCCGGCTGATGATGAAGGGGCCCTCCTAGGGTGGCGCTAGCTTGTGCATGCCCTTCGTGTCTTGCACTAGCCGGAGAACCAGGTCGCCCTCGCGGAATGCGACTGGGCGGATCCGGCTTGAATGGTATCGACGCAGTCGTTGCTGGTACAGGGCTGATCTGGACAAGGCCAGCTCGCGGGCCTCCTCCAGGAGGTCCACTCCGTCCTCCCGCGCGTACTGGTTGGCTTTTTCGTCGTAGAGGAGCTTGCGACGGGAGTCGAACTCGATGTCGGCGGAGAGGACGGCTTCCGATCCATAGACCAGGAAGAATGGCGTGTAGCCGGTTGACCTATTCGGTGTGGTGCGGAGGCTCCACAGCACAGCCGGAAGTTCTTCGATCCAACATCCGGGTGAACACTCCAACGGCTCGATGAGACGTGGCTTGATGCCGGCTAGCACCAAGCCGTTTGCTCTTTCGACTTGTCTGTTGGATTGCGGGTGCGCGACGAAGGCGAGGTCCAGTCGGATGCCCTTGTTGCTGCAGAACCGGGCGAAGGCCCCCTTTGCGAAGTTCGTGCCATTGTCGGTGATGATGCTATTGGGGTAGCCGAAACGGTTGATGATGCCGTTGAAGAAGGTGACGACCGTCGCCCCGTCCAGCTTCCGGATAGGCTTGTCCTCGATCCACTTCGTGAACTTGTCCACCGCCACCAGCAGGTGGGTCATGCCCACGCGTGCTTGCTTGAAGGGACCGACCATGTCAAGGCCCCAAACCGCGAAAGGCCAGGTGATCGGTATGGTCTTGAGTACTGAAGTTGGCATGTGCCTGAGCTGCCCGAAGCGCTGGCACCCATTGCATGCGCGGACCAGCTGCTCGGCGTCCTCGAGGGCGGTGGGCCAATAGAAACCATGGCGGAATGCCTTGGTGACTATCGCCCTTGACGAAGCGTGGTGCCCGCACTCGCCCTGGTGGATATCCTTGAGTAGCCGGTAGCCCGTGTCCGCATCAACACATCTTTGGAAGATACCGGATACACTGCGCTTGTACAGCTCGCCATTTATGATGGTGTACATGTGCGCACGGCGCCGGATTTGCCGGGCCTCCACCTCGTCGTCCGGAAGTTCTCCATCAGCGATGTAGCTCATGAAGGGCTGTGCCCAGGATGGCACTTCCCGGATGATGAGGACGCTCTTGTCCTCCGGTTGACGGGTGTCGGGGGGTCGTCCGGGTGGTGTACCCGGAATAGCAGCCCCCGAGCCGCTAGGCGAGCCGGCAGCCCCCGGGTCTTGCGAGCCGGAAGGCGCTGCCTGGCCGGAATTGGTGCGGGTCTTCTTCTTTAGCGGCTCTGCCGGCTCCGCTCCCGCCGTTCCGTCAGCCGGAACGGTTCCTGCCCGGACGATCGAGTCTGATTCTGGAGACGGGTTGATGGATGGCTTGTGCAGGTGCTCCAAGGAGACCCCCGGTGGGATGTCCTGCCTGGTGGAGCCGATCTTGGAGAGCCCATCGGCTGCCTCGTTGTTGACGCGGGGGATGTGGTGAAATTCGCACCCGTCGAAGGAGGCGCTGATCTTCTGGATGTGGAACCGGTACAGAGCCATGTTTGCGTCTCTGGCGTCCCATTCTCCGGATACCTGCTGCACCACCAAGTCTGAATCATCGAAGCACAGGATCCGGTTGACACCGATCTCCTTGGCCAGCCGGAGCCTGTGCACCAGTGCCTCGTATTTGGCTACGTTGTTGGAGGCCTTGAAGTGGATCTGTAGTACGTACTCCAGCCGGTCTCCTTTGGGCGAGTTGAGCACGATGCCGGCTCCCAAGCCCCCGAGCATCTTTGATCCGTCGAAGTGCATCCGCCAATGGTCCGAATCCGGAACCGGTGGGAGGTATTGGGTCTCGACCCAGTCGACGAGGAAGTCCGCCAACGCCTGCGACTTGATCGCGAGCCGGGGCTCGTACTGGATGGAGTAGGCGGCAAGCTCGATGGCCCACTTGGCGACTCGGCCGGTGGCATCCTTGTTGCCGATGATTTCCGAAAGGGGTGCAGTGCACACGACCTTAATCGGATGCTCCGGGAAGTAGTGCTTGAGCTTCTTGCATGCCATGTACACACCGTAGCACATCTTCTGGAAGTGGGGGTAGTTCTGCTTGGAGAGGGAGAGAACCTCGCTGAGGTAGTAGACGGGTCTCTGAACCGGCTGAGCCTTGCCTTCCTCGGGGCGCTCCACCACCAGGACGACGCTGACGACCCGGCTGATGGCTGCTATATAGAGCAACATTGGTTCCTTACTAGCCGGCATGGCTAGAACCGGTGATGTGGATAGCATGCGCTTGAGGTCATGAAACGCGGTGTCGGCTTGCGAGGTCCAGGAGAACTTGTCCGTCTTCTTCATCAACTGGTACAACAGGAGTGCCTTCTCCCCCAGCCGGCTGACGAAGCGACTGAGGGAAGCCAGGCATCCGGTGAACTTCTGGACACCAAGCAGGTTCCTAGGCAGCTGCATCCGCTCGATGGCCGCGATCTTCTCTGGATTCGCCTCGATGCCTCGCTGTGAAATGAGGAAACCGAGTAGCTGCCGGACGGTACTCCAAAGACGCACTTGTCTGGGTTCAGCTTCATCTGGTACTGGCGAAGGTTGCCAAATGTTTCTCCCAGGTCTTCGAGGTGGGTGCGCTTCTCCTTGGTCTTGATGACCACGTCATCCACGTAGCGTGTACGTTTCGGCCTATCTGCGAGTGCAAGCATTTCTGCATACATCGCTGATAGGTGGTGCCTGCGTTCTTTAGGCCAAAAGGCATGGTTACATAGCAGAAAGCCCCATAGGGGGTGATAAATGATGTCTTGATCTGATCAGCCAGGTTTAACCGGATCTGATTGTACCCGGAATAACAATCTAAAAAAGGCAACAAATCACAGCTGGCCGTGGAATCGATGACTTGATCGATACGGGGCAAGGAGAAGGGGTCTTTCGGGAACGCCTTGTTCAGGCTGGTGTAGTCGATACACATGCACCAGGTCTTGTTCTTCTTTAGCACCAGGACTGGGTTCGCCAACCAGTCCGGGTGGTACACTTCCATGATGAACCCGGCTGCAAGGAGCCGGGTGATCTCGTCACCGATTATCTTTCTCCTCTCTTCTGCGAACCGGCACAAAGGTTGCTTGACCGGCTTGGCATCCGGACGCACGTGAAGTGAGTGCTCGGCGAACTCCCTCGGCACACCTGGCATGTCCTTGGGGGACCACGCGAAGATGTCCCGATTCTCACGGAGGAAGTCGACGAGCGCGCCTTCCTATTTGCTGTCCAAGCCGGCGCCAATGGTGACGAACTTGGTCGGATCGGAGGGGTCAAGCAAGATCCTCTTCGTCTCCTTTGCCGGCTGGAAGGCTCCTTCTCCAGCCGTATTGCTGCTAACCGGAATGTCCTGCTGGGCCATGGCCACGTTGCGCATGATCACGCGCTTCTCCTCGGCTATGATGAGGGCCTCTGCCAGCTTGGAACCGGCTGAAGCGCACTCCATCGACCGCCTGAAGCAGCCGGCGACGGCGATCATGCCGTGGGGTCCCGGCATCTTCGTCTTGAGGTAGGCGTAGTGGGGGTTGGCCATGAACTTGGCGAGGGCGGGGTGCCCGAGGAGAGCGTGGTAGGAGCTCGTCAGATTTACCACCTCGAACCAGATTGGTTCGCGGCGGAAGTTCTCCTCGGTCCTGAAGATGACGTCCAGCTAGATTTTCCCCAGCGGGGCGCAGGCTGGACCCGGCAGTACGCCGTGGAACGTCGTGGTAGTCAGGCGCAGGTCGCTTTCGCGAATGCCCAGCTTCTCCAGCGAGGACTGGTAAAGGAGGTTGAGGCTGCTGCCCCCGTCGATGAGGACGCGCGAGAATCGCCAAGTGCGCGTGTTGGAGACGATGAGGGGGTCGAGCACCATGGGGTAGCCCCTGGGAGTCGGTAGATGCTCAGGCTGATCCGCCCGGCTCCAGGTGATGGGGGTTTCCGACCAGTTCAGGTACTGGGGGACCGGAGAGGCGATGGTATTGACCTCCTTGGAGCGTCGCCTGCGGCTGTGCTTGTCGTCCTGCTCCGTCTCGAAGATGTGGTAGGCAGCGTGCGGCTGGGGGTAGCCGTTGTTGTTGTTGTCGCCATTGCCGCCATTACCATTATTGCCGGCTCCCCTAGCCGGTGTTGGAGGTCCACCCGGTGGGGGAGGCGGGGGACGAGGCTGGTTGCCCTGGTCCTTTAGCTGGCGGGTCTAGCTGCAGTTCCGGGTGGTGTGTGTAGCCGGCTTGAAGGGACCGCTATGCCACTTGCACGGGCCATCGAACATCAGGTCGAAGGTGAGCCGTGGCTTCTGCCTCCTTGCTTCATTAGCCGGCGCCTCGGGCGCGCCCTCCACAGCATTGGCCTGCCGCGCATGGTAGCGAGGCTTCTGTTGTCCGGCCTGGCGGTCCCCATGGAACCGGTTGTCGTTGTCGTTGTGTCTGGAGGATCCGGCTTCTCCAGTCGGATTGCTGGGCCGGTCGCGAGCCGTCTCCGTGGGAGTCGGACGGCCGTCCGCGTTTACTCGGAGGGGCTTCTTCATGGCGGCATCTGTCGTGGTGTACTAGTCCGCAACCGTCATGAGCTCCGCCCTGGTTTTCGGCTCGTCACACAGTACCCGGTGGCGAAGCATGGTGCCCTCTCGGGAACCCTCGATGAAGAAACCGATGTCTTGGCTCTCCAGGATGCCCTCGCAAGTGTTGCACAGCTCCGTCCACTTGGCGAGGTACTCGCGGTCGGTCTCGTGGTCGCCCTGGATGCACAAGGCCAGGTCGCGCGGGCGCCCTAGGCGCTTGTAGGTACCGTTGAAGTTGCGAACGAACACCTTCTCGAAGTCAGGCCAGGTGTTGATGCTGTTGGGCGCGAGGCTATTGAGCCATGTCCTCGCCGACCCGGTTAGCATGAGGGGGATGTAGCGCACGGCTGTGCGCTTGTTCCCGTGGGCGATGCCGACTGCCGTAGCGTAGTGGGCCAGCCAGTCTTCTGGTTTCATGCTGCTGTCGTACTTGGGGGTGTCCCTGGGCAGGGAGAATTCATCCGGAAACGGCTCGTTCCGGATGCGAGGTCCAAAACAAACCGGACCGGTAGAATCTTCCTCCTCCGTGACGCACGCTTGAGCGAGGAGCTCGATGCGGTCACGGGCATCTGGTCAATCCGGGTTGGGTGCTCCCACCCGGCCCGAGAGACGGAAACCGGCTGGTCTGGGCGCTCCGGCTGGCGGAGGGGGAGGTGGCGGGTTGCTGTTCACCGTCTGCTCCTCGCGCGGCTGGCCCCTGTTGCCAGAGCTGTGACGCCTACTGCGGGCCCTGGGCGGCTGAGGGAAGGACGCATGCTGGGTGTCGCGCGGCGGGCCCCTGCTGTTGCCAGGTAGCCTGCTTCCCCGGGAGTAGCTAAGGTCTTCCTACATCTGCCGGTTGGCACCAGCCTGCTCGTCCGCGACGCGGAGGAGCTCCTGTATGCGAGCATGCTGGCGGGCTCGCTCCTCGCCCTCCAGGCTGGGTAGTTCCTCTGCCGCGGCTCGTGCCGCGCACAAGTTCTTGATGGGCGTGCTATAGGTCGGCCATGTGAGGGCGGGCGCGGGGTCCGGTTCCCCGTCCTTTTCCAACCTACCGCCCAGCTCGCCACCCCGACCTCGTACCTCGCCGCGCCGGCTTGGCTCCGCGGTAGCCAGAGTGAGGTCGTGCGCGCGGTCGTACTCGCGCCGGGTGGTCTCGAGCTGCTTGCGGGCTGCCGCTAGCTCCATGACCTCATGGAGGAGGATCTGTCTCTCCATGCTGAAGTTGGCCTCCGCCTCCTCCGGGTTATCCCCGAGGTTAACCGCCGTCAGGAGCCAATCAATGGCATCCTCCACTGGGTTCCGGGGCTGCGGGGGAGCGGAAGTTCCGACCTCGTCCGCGCCTCGGTCCCGCGGCTGGCGGGGATGGGAGCTGGAACCGGCCATCATGACCCCTACGCCACGAGGCGCGGCGGAGGCGCCGCCGCCTGAGCACGGCAGCTCCGCGACAGAGACGATTTTCCTAGGGAAACACTCCAGGACGGTGGCAACGTAAACGGGGAGGTCGCCGAATAGCAGGACGGTGCCGTTCGCCCGGTAGGAGGTTCCGGCGAAGCAGGAAGCATTGTCGATGACGCAGTCGAACTTGCCGAGCGTGAGCACTAGGCCGGAGGCCACGCGCTCACCGGCTGAAGTGCGGGGTCCCGTGCAGAACGTGACTCCGGTCGAAGCCATCTTGCCCCACGGTGGGCGCCAACTGTCGTTGTATTGGGAACGGCAGTACCTGACGAGGTTAGATAGAGGTGTGGGGACTAGCAGGGAAGCTATTGACGGTGTCCGCAGGCGGGATTGGATACAAGCGAGCATAGCAGGACGCGAGAAGTACCCAGGTTCAGGGCCCTCGTGGTGAGGTAAAGCCCCTACTCCTGCTGGATCTGACTATGTGGAGTACTCGAACTACAAGTGCTCCTCGAGCTGTATACGCTAGCTACTGCCTTAAATGCTGTAAGACCAACCCTTTCTACTGAGGCCTTGCCTCTCCTTATATAGGAAGTGAGGCAAAGGTCTCACTGGCTAGTCTGACTAGTGGGCCCCACAGGCGGGTCCCAGCCGGCTAGTCATCTGCAGTGTCGGGTATGGCTTGTCTTGTCGGAGTACGAGCGGTATGGCTGTCGTAGGCAGAGTGGACGCCGTGCGAGCCTGTCGTCAGCACCGGCCACTGTTCCTGCGTCACCCACGCAAAGTCTTCGGCATGGCTGGGTAGTTGCCAGTCTTGTCACCGTACAGGGTGTACCGTGCACTGATAGACACGTCGCTCTGTCCCATTGATTGAGTCCGGCTACGTTGCCGTATCCGGATGCCTCTTGCTGATCCGGCTACTGAGGGATAGCCGGCCTGTCTTGCCCTGTCCGGCTGCATCTGTTCAGCCAGACGCGATCCGACTGTCTTGTTTCTTATTCGGTTGGGGTACCTGGGGATCATCCCCCTGACACTCTTGCTAAAACAAAGTTGACAGAAAACATACACAGCACTACATCTGGCGCTTCTTGGGCTTCTTAGGCATTCATGTGGAAGAGAAGGCAGTTGCAGTTGTGAGGGTTCCCTGGGGCGAATCTTCTTCCTGGTTGAACACGACGCTGCTGTTGAGCTGGGGCATTCACATTGGCAGTGGCGGCAATATTCTTAGGGAACTCTTTGGAATAGTGACCCTTCACTCCACACTCGAAACAAGTAATCTGGGACTTGTCTTTTGCTGCCACGGGACATCATTGCTTCTAGTTCTGGGTGTGGTGTTGTTGTTGTTGTTCTTGGGGGGTGCACCGTTGAATATTGGAGTTGCCGGGGTGATTGTTGTTTCCTCCGGACTTCACATTTCCTTCGCTATGGTTGGGGTAGCTGGGGCGGGACATTGGGGGTCGATTGTTCTGCGGTGCATATCCTACAGAAGGGTTGGGACGGTACTTCTGGTGACTGTTGGATCCAGCTTGGTGCATCATTCTATGCTTGCGGTTGTCATTGGCTTGGTTGATCTTTCCTTCCATCTGGATGGTAGAGTTGACTAGCTCTTCGAGATCAGCAAAACAGATGTTGATTAACACCGTTTGCATCTCATCATGCAATCCATTCAGGAATCTCTCCTTCTTCTTGGCTTCTGTGTTGATCTCATTAGGTGCATACCTAGCAAGCGACAAGAATCTGTCACGGTATTATACTACAGTCATTCTGCCTTGCTTCAGTTGTCTGAACTCATCTCTCATCCGAGTGACTAACCTTGTTGCACATGGGTGCGGTTGAACTTGGTCTTGAAATCTTCCCACATCATCACTTGACCGTGGTTCATTGTGCGGGTGCTATTCCACCATGCTCTTGCATCTCCGGCCAGATAGTGGGTGGCAAACAGTACTTTCTCGTTTGCATCCACTCCGACAACTGCTAAGTTGTTCTCCATTGTCTGCAACTAGTCATCAGCATCCAGTGGGTTCTCTGAAGTGCTAAATATTGGGGGATTAGTAATCAGGAAGTTTTTGAGTTTCGATCCATGATGATCCTGATTTCCATGGTTCTGATTTTTGTGAGCCATCTGGGCGAGCTGCTGCAGTGTTGCTAGATTAGCTTGGCGCTCTGCCCTACTAGCTTCACGGTCTGCAATGAGAGTCTGCAGAATCTACAGCATTGGGTCTTGCAATGAGCTGCTCCCTCCTTGGTTTCCACGAGTCATCTGAAGATTGAGATAGATAAAGGGGTAAGAGGGAAAGTTCTAAGGTTCATGGTTTTGATTTCAAAGCTAAAACTTTGAGTTTGACTCAGGTTTTGCAACTAACTTCTTTTCATTCATTCAGGCAAAGCACACAATACAAACTCACACACACCACAACATCAAAGGAAAACGGATGGTTTTAAGAACCATTCTGCAAGCTACGATACAATGGGACCGATACTCCTCACTCTACGATAGTGCTCTAGTGCATCTACTCATCATCGATGAAGTCAAAGTCATCATCGTCGATGTAGAATTCCACTTCATCCTCCTCTAGATAGTCATCATCATTGCTGAGGTAGGAGTCAATATCCCCTTGGATATCTTCACCTTCCTCTTGTTCTTCCTTTGCTGCAAGCTGAGCTTCTTGATCCTTGATGGTCTTCTCGAGGTCTGCCACCTTCTTGCAAAGAGGGTCGATGATGCAATCCTTCTTTGCGCGTTGACGGCAAAGAGACTGAGGATCCTTGACAAGCAGTGAGAAAGTCTGGGCCTTCTGGGCGGCAAGGGCGGGGTTGTGGTTGGCGACCTCTCTAGCATTGTCCAACTTCTGTCTGTCATATAGTAGGAAGTCGAGGTTCTCCACTTGACGCTTGAATATTGGGTGACTTGGCATCTCTAGCCGCATTCCCATGGAATCACACCTTGCATAGTGAACAAAGCCGGTTCCTTGGATTAGCTTGACACTCTGGGCACACAGACGTGCGAGAGCTTCATGCATTACCCTGGCTAATCCATCTAGCCAGTTGTTCTCTCTCACTGGGAACTGAATCCTCCCAGATACTGGTGCTTCTATCTTGCCTTGAATATCAGCAATTACTAGCCATTGCAAATCTCCTCCTGGTGGACCCAGGAGTTGATCTCCAAGAAATTCCGGATGCGGATGCTCCAAGAACTCAGACAGTGAATCTAGATCCCTCTCGAAGATCAGTTGGACTCCATTTCCCAATTGGTAGAACTTGCTGTATTGGGCTTCCATCAATAAGAATTTAGGATGAGAAAGTTAGTGAAGTGATCAAGTGTGTCAAAGTTTTATGTAGTAATGTAAGAATTTGTAGGAACATGAATTTTTTTGAGAGAAAGAATTCCCAAGGGTAAGAGAGGAAATAGTTTTCATAAATACTCACTTTGGTTTTTGAAACTAAGTTTTTGTTCGGACGTCCATTCTAACTAGGGTCTCCTATGGTCAGGATGGCTCTGATACCAAGTTGTCAACACCCGGATTTTTAATCCCAGATGCCTGTTATGCCATACATCGCAATCCCAGGATTACCATTTTTGCGAGACATAACAGATTGGATATCACAGTACATCATCCATTACAAACCATAATAAGGTCTTACACAAATAAAGGATCTCATGATCTAGTCTTAGTACAGTCAAGTAGCGAAATAAATAGCGTAGCGGTGGGGTCCATCTTCAGAGTCACAGGCAATGCTGACGATGGGAGATGATCCTAGTTGTCGTAGCCATCCTCTATCCACCTTCAGGGTAGTCCTCCTAATAGTCTGGCCACGGGAATAGCCAGGGACAAAAGCCATGAGTACTCTTTTAGTACTCACAAACTATCACTAACAAGTAAGGTAGTTCTAATAGGAATGCTAACTCTAAGTTTATTGGTAAAGTTAAGTTTGAAACCTAAGTTGAGTTCAGAAACAAAGAAAGATAAAAGAAAGTTCTACAATCAATTAAGTTGGGAAACTAGTTTCATAGTCACAACCATGTTGTGGTCAAGTCATGTCACAATTCATTTCATAAGTCATTTTGAAAACATCTGACAACGAAACAGTATGGCCACTCCAACTGTCCATAACCGCGGACACGGATATTCAAATAGTTTGACACTCTGCAGAGGTGGCACACTTTCACCACAACATTCGATACACCTGTCAGGGATAACCCTGAATCATCATACTTAGTATGCAGATAATCAAACATAACCTTTCCTTTACACACTCTAGTATAAGCACCTCTCCTATGAGTATGGCCTCCCAGCCATGACCATCTGTCATCCTGGGCACTGCATAGGTGGACAACATTGAGAGGTAGCCTCAGCTCAAACCTCTCCCGCGAGGGAACTAATACTACTGCATATAAACTTCCGGCTAAGCCTTACCCACTTCAGGTATTGTGGTTGTACGGTAAAATTGGAATGGTATCGCATCCGCAACCAACCATCAGTTTTTATAAAAGGGCTAAGACTCATGCCTCAACATTTTCATCATCATAAACCATTTGTGTTTCTCAACACATGTCAAAACATCTCAATAGAATGACTCATCATTCCAAGGTTTTCACAAGTCATTTTCACCAAGTATTCCCATCTAAAGTGATCTAGTTTTTGGTTTAGCTCTAAACTACTAAGTTAAGAGTTTTCACTAATATGGGATGCTAATCTCAATCTCATGCCATGGAATGACATCTAAGTCTAACTAGATAGGTCAAGTTTTATACTCTTTATCCTACCTTTAAACAAAGTAAAGGACTTTGGTAAAGTAAAGAAAGTAAAGCTTGTAAATAAAACTTGGAGTAGGTATAAGCCAAAGGGGTACAACCAAGCATAACTATTGCATCTTGCTTAAGTTATCTAGCTTGCAAGGTTTAGCTTGCATTGTTAATGATGGCTTGCAATATTTAGCTTGCCAATAATATCTTGCTCAGTTTACTTGAAGTGCTAGGCTTGCCTTGGTTACTGAAGTAGTTGAAATTCTCTTCCTCCTCTTCTTGGTAGAGCTCCTCCTCCTCGAAGACTTGGTCGGTATTATCGTCTATAAATACATACGGAATACACAATCACCAAATAATACTTAACTAGTCTACCTAGCACACTAAGGCACACATTTGACGATCTAGTATCATCACAAAACATCAGAAGGTTTAATGAACTAGTTTCATTTATTTTATTTGAGAAAAGTAATTTCTACTCATTGAAATTAACTAAGATTTAATATTCTCCAATTAAAATATGGGATCATGTGGACACATGTCATCACCACATATTCTACTATATGGGAATGTGATTTAAAGGTTTGATCACATTTTAATAAGTTTAACTTTAATATTTAATGATTTAAAGTGACTAGAAATGCCTATATAGCATTATTTTTGTACTAGTCCAAAGTCACTGCATGTAATCCTTAATATTATTACATATTCAGATAGGTATGGTTAAAGGTGATTTTTGAGAGTTAGAATCAACTCAAAAGCCCATATGGTTGATTTTAGAAAAATGTTTGAATGTGCAAAAGCTTCTGTCTTATTATTTTTACTAGGAGAGATCTCTAACTCTAAATGATTTAAATCCAACGGACTTGCATAGATATTTTCATTACCTTTCCAACAAAATTGTAATAAGTCAATTTGGATTTGTAAAACTCTCTAAGTTGATTTTTAAACTAAGGGACCGATTCTAGTTTAAGTCTAAAAAGAAAAATCCTAATTTGAACTAACTGGGTCGCGCGGGAAACTAATTGAGCCGGCCCGTGTACACTCTGCGGAGCAGAGAATAGATTTTAGGGGGTCCACATGTCAGTGGCTCATTACACGCGAAGCGGTACGGGGCGATACGGACTGCATGATTAAAACGAGATCAATGGCTCACGGTCATCGTCGACGATGGACTCGTCGCCGGCGAGACTAAACCCTAGCGGCTCGATGGGGGTGCAGTGGGGTCGTACCGGGGCTCCAGCTAGTGCGGCGAGGAGGGCAAACGATTGAGTTGATGACGACGAGCTCAGGCAAAGTCACAGCAGGGGATGAGGTGGACAAAATCGACAGCAACGTCTCCTCCTCTGTTGTGGCTGCCTCCGGTAAAATTCTGGCGGCCTGCTACTCGATCTGCTCCGGAGAGAGGTGGGGAAGTACTAGGGGTGAGAGGGGAGTCAAATGGTGTGGCGATTGAGGCAGGGGAACGCCTCCTTATATAGGCTCGAGGAGAGGACCGAGGGGGCGATGGCGAGCTCGTAGGTGACGATGGCACAGGGGCTATTGGCGTGGGCGAGGTAGGCGGACGGTGGGCTTGCCTCCTGGCGGTCCTCTACGGCTTTATGGCGCAGCTAGGCGCGGTGGCAATCGGTCGGGTGCATCGCGTACTCTGGCTGATAGAGGCGGTGCTCGACGGGGTTCCTGGCGACAGTGGGTCGTGCGGCGGTGCACGACCTTGTCTGGCGAGGTGAGGTGGTCAAGGAAGAGCGGCGTGCGTGGTCTGCGGTCGAGGCATGGTCTGTGGCGTGCTGGCGGTGCTGGCGATCTGGCGTGCTCTGGAGCAGCACATAGAGGATTTTGCGGCGCTGCTCTGGGGTGGTCCAGTGGCTAGCAGGGATCATGGGGTGGACCATGGGCGGCGGTGAAGTGGTGCCTTGCTTCCTGGAGCGGCGGAGAGGGGCTGGTGGTCTCCTGCGGCTTGTGCATGTTTGGCCAGCGAGCATGGCCTCGGGGTGGCGGTGAACTGTTGCCCTAGGCCATTGGGTAGGTCCTTGATGGACTGGTTTTGGTCTGGTTGGGTTTGGGGGAGACCAAGATGATTAATGTGTCTCAAATGGCTCGACAATTTTTGATCCAAAACAGTATTAGTTAGGCCAGTTTGATTCTACTCACAAGGTGCTCGACACAATGGCCGCATGAAGGAAACTTTTGAATTTTTGAAAGATTTTTGATGGAGTGGTTTGTCACATGCTTAAGCATCTGTGGTTTCTTGGGATTTTGAAATGGAGTTCATTTGGATGGTTTTTGAAAAACTGTGATCTAGACATATGAACTAGATTCCATTTTCACTTGTCATTTAAAATTAGAGTTTGAATGCTTTTGGGAGATCACAAAGTGGGCCTTGGCACATCACTACTTGTACAAGCAAGGGGTGCAAAGATCCACAATTTTCTCTGTTGGCAATTGAGTGCTAGGAACACCCAAAGTGGGCTAGTTGATTAAAATGGCAAAAGTGACTATTTCCTTTATTTAATTCTTTTTTATTTATTTTTCTTTCGGATTTGCTTGGGGATGAAATAGATGATGTGGCATTCATCATAGAATCATTTCACAACCAATAGATCACTCAATGAGGGCAATTCAAAACAACTCCTATTTTAAATGCACACACATATGAATGCTTAAAGATTTTAAATGGAAAAAGTTTTTGTTAACCCTAAATTGGGTACATTTGATCTTGATTAACCTTGATTAAAGTTTTGGGATGTTACAACCAAGATGCCCATAATGACACATATGCAGTCCACGAAACACCCTTCGTGTCAAACCTTAAACAATATATCCAATTCCCTTTGTTTTTCGATACAAGACTTGTCTGACATCTGATCATTGGTATCATAATACCTTTTTCAATGTCATTTCCAACAAGTACTGTTTTACTCGTTCACGTGAAATCTCATCCCCATGACCTAGTCATACGTTGCGCAGCTTATGGATGTACTTCACCGAGTGGGCCCAATGTATCTTCCTGTCACATAGGAGAACAAATCCCGATCTTGATGCATAGGCCTCAACATGCCCCTTTGGAATACCCAACATACATCTTTATGGTCACCAGTTATGGGCATGACGGTTCATGCAGTCAAAGCAATCCTCTGGTAATACTGATTAATATGATCTCATGGTCTATGGATTAGGACATTCCATTTCAGACAATTGCAACTGTGAACTATGTGACATGATCGTGTTGCAACAATGATTGGTGGGAAATGTCCATCACATCATCTCAGATGATATGACTTCATTGTCAGTTTTCTATAGTAGCTCCATTATCAGGAAACCTTGATCATCAGCTGCCTAATGAACTAGTTGAATAGAGGCTACTAGGGACCTGGGTTTGTTTATATACCACACATATATCAATATTTCTGGTTGCAACAATTATAGCATGATATAAAACTATTATGAATTAATGAAATACTATAATAAAACACCTTTATTATTCGCCTCTAGGGCATATATCCTTCAACCTATGCTTATCTTCATTCTGGATAAGTGAGGCTTACCTTACGTTCGAGGGCTTTCCTAACCCTACCAGCTGCCGACTTGGTATCGTTATCATCTTTCCTCTCCCCCTTAAGTCCTTCTAATTTTCTACAAACTCCTTGAACTACAACCATTGGACTCCATAATTAGGAAATTTCTGTATATATGCCTCTATATGACTTCAAAGAGGAAATCGACGGTGTACCCACACACTTGTGGATATCCAAAGTGAATTTTACAAATCACTACATATACCAAAAGTTTGTTTATATCTTATAAAATTTAATTGTCTTACCTAAGAGATCTTAAAAAACTAACACAAAGGTTCTTCCAACACTATTTTCCTTACTTTCAACTTTCAGTACAATCTCACTTTGGCAAACCCAACTTCACGAAGCGTCATGGAAGCCGGTTTCTTCAACTTAATACTTCTTTGGATCGCATTAAAAATAGGCCAAGTTTTATGCTCTTTAGAGCATACCAAGACAAATTGGTTAATCAAACCAACCAAGTATCAACTGCAGATCATAATAATGTGAATTAACTATGGATTACCCTATAGGTTCTTAACTTACTCGTGTTATTCTCTCTGAGGTTTCATAGATTGAATACCCATTATTGTCTCAATATTTCTTCTTGCACCCTTTCATGATACTTCCATGAACCTGGCAGTACTGCTTCATTAAATCCAAAGTAACAACACCTACTCCAAGTAAACCTAGGTTCATTCATTCATGTTAGTCCATACCCTTTCTACACTAATCTACCTTCTTATTGCTATCTAAATAATGATTTGGGATTGATCCTTCTTTCAGAGTAGCATTGATACTACTTTTACTTTACTTCATTCTTCATGGAGGTATTCATCTTTGCCTTTGAAACTCGTCACTCCCTTACACGAATCCCTTTCCTATCTAGGTCTATAACATTAAGCAATAACTTGATGATGCCAAATGCATTTGAACATCAAGTCAAACTTCATGTACAGATCTAGTAAATCAAGAATATCCAAGAAAACACCAAAAAATACAACTTTGGTGCATATAACACACGTTATCCTAAGCCCTAATTATAATAGTTGAGTAAAACATCTCTAGAATTCAAGATCAGATGTGTAGTATAGAACACCTCCTAGTATAGTTTTATGTTGTGATACCCAAGCTATTTAATTGCAACTAGATAACTTTGAGTAAATTAGTCTCAAATTGGCTTTGACTAACAATTACATCCACTTTGGCACAACTTACTTTTCATTGTTACGTAAACTAACCTCACATGATCTCTCCATAAGACTAACCACTTATGTTTGACACCTTGAGAATAATGATTATCGAACATATGTGACCTTTATGAGTTATATCATGATCCTACAATGTTATTTGGACTTCAATTCCAAGGTTCCTTACTAAATAGTTACCCTAATCACTAATTTATCATGATTTAAGAGCTAATATCACCATAATATAGTTATGGGTTACCTGTTCATCATGGTTTCAAAGCTAAACTCACCATGATTACCCTTTCTTATCATCTTTATATCATTAGTTCTTAGAAAAATTCTACTCCATCACATGGAATTTGTCAAGTGAATTCCACATGATTAACTTACTATTTCCTTAGTATGTTCTCTAATGGTCATGATTATGTGTCCATAATATTTACCATGTTAACTAATGATAAGATTATTCTACCTTACATGGATTACTCTGAGCCTGGTGCACCTTCAAGACTAATTCTATAAGATATTGTTTACTTAGTCATAATCTACTTTGGATGATTAGATTATTTAACATAGCTTAATGGCGTTACTTCTATGCAGAAGGACACCAAAGTGACACTTTCTCTAAGGAAGGATAGATAAGTACTCCTAAGAAAGATGATCAAACATCCTACTTAAGTGTGACAAGGTTATCCTCATGTGGATATTCATCACAAGTTATAAGAACATATGGTTTAGATAAGCTGGCTTCCTATAGTCAGTATCCAACCTACAGATCTCGTAAAAGGGTTTTAATCAAAGACAAAGCGTTTGCTCTGATACCAGCTGTGGTGACCTAGCATACCACTTCATGATGTAGTACACTATATTAGTTGACATAACACCAATGAAACACCGTTCCACTAGTATTATATCCATAAGAGCGGTACAACAGAAACATCATGGGTCCAAGACATGACTATAGATTACAACTCGACTTTTTACAAAATATCTAGAGAACATTCCTCAAAACAGTGAGGAAAAAATATATAGATGAATCTAAAAATAGCAACTCGAAGTCTATTCTAGAAATAGTTCTAATATTGGAATATATCTATGGCTTGCAATTGCTTCTATAACAATGCTCGACAAAAGTAGGTTATAGAACCTAAGGATGTATCTATACACTGGTCTTCAGCTTCGCTTCTATTCCTGCTGATGTAGTCACCAAGTTCATTGATCTCCAGTGGATCTCTTCAACTCTTCAATGTAGTCCTTCTCCTAAGTCCGTCATTGATTGCTCCGAGATCTAGCAAGGGTTAAGAAGGTACGGTTGAGTACAAGCATACTCAACAAGTTCACTAAAAAGGACCGTTTGATGCACTATCTACAGCCGTAGACCATAGGTCATAGGCTATGCAAGTTTTCATAAACATTTCTTCAAAGGTTGCCTTTATTGTGAAAAGCTATGTCCGCCAGCCTTCACAGGTTTACTAGAACTTCATGGAGTTCCTTTCTTGCCGCATTCGTAGCTACTTCCTGGATCAGGGAGTAACATGTTACAGTTCTTACACTCTGCAGAGGTGCGTTACTTCACCAATAAGAGATCAAATCCTTGTTGCACAACCGGGCAAATATTTCCCGTCCAGACTTCCTTCGGTGTGGGTCCTAGGAGATGATCCAATCCCTTCGCTTCCCTTCTCCGTGACCCCACATGCCCCCTTGGTGTACGTCATGCCCACCTTTTGTATTATAGTAATGAAACCTAAAGACCATTATAGATGATAGAACTACCGTGGGACGTTGTGGGCTCCCACCCTTTTGTTGTATATCCTATCTTGATATTACACTCACAGTCCAAGGATAACAACCACAGCCTACACATATGTTGACATGCGAAAGGAAGAACATCTAGATAACTTCCCCGTCCCATTCCAACTCTTACGGTTAACGCAAATTATACGGCTCTAGAATCAGATACGACATTGGTTGTTAAATCCTAGATGATACATTCCCATGCAATGGTGGTCATTGCCAGTCATAATAGATTAACTGATGACCCTGGATCAGTAACTAATAGTTCATATTAATCATGAAAATAGTGTGTTCTGTCATGTTTTTTAAAACAACATCATTGGTCCGGTAAGGACTAACGTTTAAAGAAGTAATATGCTATTATGCATAAGTAATGCCATGCATTTTTGTAAAATCCCAAAATAATTCCCCAATAATATGAATGAGTTAAAATTAGGTGATTTCTATAAGACTTAGTTTATCTTCAAGTTTACTTTATAAGCAAATACATCTATAAGGAATTTAAGTCTAACAAATAAGCTATGAAAAGTAAGGCATAATATTGATTGTAGTTTTAATGAAAGCTCATGTTTTAGGTTGGAGGGGCAAAAAGAATAACTTTCGAATAAAATGTTTCTTATACTTAGTTAATCACTTATTAATATTATTTGAGTATAAACTATTAGAGTTGATATAGTACAAATGACCTTGAGTGATTACACTTCTAGCTTGTTGGGTATTAGACCAAAGTTAACTATAAAATTATTAATGAACTAAAACATAATGTGTATAGGATTACTCAGTTCTAGGATTTCCCTGGGCATAACCAAGGATGTGAGATCATTCACCCCCAATGTGAGTGAATGGTAATTTCAAGACATGGTTTTCTAATATAATGATCTCAATAGTTTGTTAGGGTTTGAAATATTTGGACATGCTTAAGAATGAATTCCATTATTGAAAAGGAATAACTTTATCTCAGGTCTACTTGTTTTAGCTTTATGGAACCACATTCTATGTTTCAATAAATTATAAGTAGTCAATTAAAGGTAACAAGGATTTATGTTGATTTATAAATGACAAAAGAGAATATATCCCTTTTATTTTAATAGAAGGAAATGACTTTTAAAACCAATTATAACACTTACTGTTATAAATCCTAAAATGACTTCGAATTTTATAATTAGCATTTTTATGAAATAATAGGTTTAATTGTATACACAAAAATTGTTATTATTGATTTTAGGACTTTTCTTTATTTTCTTAAATTTCATTTAGGATTGTCGTGGTGGTGGCAAGGCAGATGCCATGGATAGGCTAAATATGGGGCCAATGAGTGCTAGGGGAATCCAGGGAGGGAGAGCCTGGTGATTCCACACACGGATGTTCTTGTATATTCTCTATCAATGGTGTTTACATGTGCTCCTAAGGCCCTCAACAAGAAGGACACGATGTCTCTTACTCCTTGTATACTAGCCCTTGAGTTCTACCTTAGACAGAGAATGATTTATCTCTTTGTCGTCATCCCTCTATATGGAGGCCCCAGTGCCCCTTATATAGTGGAACCCGAGTTACATTTCTAGGGCACAGGTGGCAGCATATTCTATGAATATGCTCCTTTCCTAAACCAGATGCTTCTTTATTCCTCTTTAACGACTCGCCCGGACTTTGGACGTAACCTGCAGCGTCATCCTCGTCTTTTGGCGTCACCATACACGTGCTACGTCATCCGGCTTTGCCCGCGTCACCTTGGTCGCCCCTGACCCGTCGGTCCTCTTCTTTACTTTACTTTGCACATGTTCCAGCTAATAAAGCCACCTTTTGACCAGCGGGGGATCCCTTCTCTTGGAAGCTAAGATAATCCGGCTAGCATATAGCTAATCCGGCTTACCCATTTACTTGCAAAACAGATAGACACGGCCGACATAAATCTTATGCCGGTCGGACCATTGTCAAGGAAATGCCCCATGGGCCGGGTTACACCGTGATTCGGCCTACCTTGAGGTGACCCGATGTAACTACCTCGGTGAATTACGCTCTTAGTTAATGCCTGGATGAACGAAAGTGGTTAAAATAGTACGGTGGGGCCCAGGGCCACTCACGGTAGACCTTTCGGCCGTCCTAACCACTTTCAGACAACGGAACAAGAACGAGCGGCGTAATCGGCAGGCGAAGGGATCAACTACATACACAAGTGAGTATGTATGCAAGCCACATACAACAGTACATCAGAGCCATTCCATCTAAAAAAATAGAAATAGTGCAACGCCATACGGCAAGATCCAAACATCCTAGATAGATATAATAATTTAGGATAGCTCCTCATACATCACACATCAGAGTATCAGGCGGAAGCGGAAAACAAGATCCGAGTACGGATAAGAAGCAAATTGGCATAAGATGCCCCATAAATAAACACATCCCGCCCACAGATCACACGGATCCCCGTTCCCGGAATCTCTACACCGAATGATCGTTGCCAACATCATCTGTCTCTTCCACCCAGTATCCATCTTGCGGGTACACCTGTTCATCTGAATCAAACAATTTATCGTGTGAGACCCTAGGGGTACTCAGCAAGTCTTAATGCCACTAAAGGGACACAACCTGGGGTGACGCAATTGCAGCAAAAGATAATACCTAACAATTCTATAGAGACTCGCTAACCTTCCACCTAACCAATGATAGACGGAAGTCCGTGAATTAAGAACAACAATTATAACAGTATAATTAACAGATCCATCCTCCTCCTCGCTTACCAATGAGGAAGCGGACGAACAACCCCAATCATCCGTTGGCAGTTTTATTAACCATTCCATGAGTATTGCACTATTTACTAGTCAAGTTCTTGGTCAATTTAAAAGCGGTACTTTAGTTATACTTGTCTATGATCGAGAAACTGTGCTCCAAGTCGTCCATAACCGCGGACACGGCTTCCAGAAAGATTTACCCTGCAGGGGTGCACGAATAGCAACACACACTCGATCAACCTCGGAAAAACCAAATCAAAACCCAACGAGGCATTCACGACAAAGCAATCACAGGATTCAGAAATATTTCAGGGGGCCACCCCATTAAGCTACCCGCCACGAAGTTGGCCAGCTCCGAGACGGACCCAAGGTTTGTGTGGACGGCGGTAAACGACTGGGAACCCGAAAATGTGACTAGGCTTGTCGATACAGCGAAAACGTGTCACGATCCAAAACAGTACAGGTGCTCCTCGCACAATCTGAAATAAAGCAGTAACATGGCATAAGTACAGAATAGTAATAAAGCCCCAAACTAATTGTGGCCCTAAGAAATAAGAATGAATCAAGCTCTGGCTCAGGGGGGTCCATAAGGCCTCCCGGATGTGGATAGTGCGAATAGTCGAGGAACAGGAATCAAGTACTCGGGGTCCTGCGGGACACAAGTGAGCAGGAAAAACCAAATAGCAGATATTGCTCACCGGTGCCTCTTTCATTAGTTATCCCATTACTACTCAGGTTATGTTGTTTAGGTACCTCGTTATTCCTCAGACACTCACATACCCTACTCATGCTGTTCTACGACTCGCATGGCTCAAACAACTCCTGTAGTAATGGCTCATGGGACCAGAACAAGCTTAGTGTGGTTTAAAAGTAAAGGCTATGCAGTTCTTGGGATTCAATTTAATGCAATCGCGACTCGATGATGCAAGAATAAGATAGTGGCAATAGGTACTGTATGTATGCAAGCATGTGGTAGTGCTTGCCTGGCAGCTCAGTTGAAGCGAGAGATGGATCTAGGTAATACTCCTGCGATTCCTGGTAATTCTCCTGCTGGGCGTCTATTCGAAGAAGAACCAAACAAACAAGAGCCAACATAAATAAAGTGCGCAAGCATATGAATTAAAATGCAACAAGCACCCAAGCATGCCATGATGAATGATGAATGATGCACAATTTCATGGCATTAAAGTAGCATGGCAAAGGTGGGGTGTGGATACAAGAAATAAAACATTTTATTATTTATTTGCCCAAGTTTTATTGTCATAAACAGTTCAGATTTTAAATGACAACATGATGCAGTCCTCAATTCAGAACAAGGATTGCATAAATAGAACGGGCTCGTCGCGCTGATCGATTTAGACGTATTATTTGTCAAATTTGGAGTTATAAAACAAAATTTATTAATTAAATAAGGAAAAGGGTATTTTTATTGTAATTTTGATCATCTCGAAAATTAAAGTGTTCCAAATATATTTTGAAGTGCATATTTGGATTCCTCACATTTTTCTGATTGCAAAACATATATTATTTGTATTATTTGGATTTGTATTTTAAAAATTATTTGAATCTGAAAAGAATTTGAATTTAAATCAATTTGAAAAGATTTGAATTAAAACAGACTCGGGGAAAAACATTTATACCCAGGAAAAATTGACCCCAGACAATGACAGGTGGGGACACCGCGGACTGGGGCCACGCGCGCGAGAAAACGCGTTATGCACGCGGACTGGGCTAGCTGCGGACGCTGACAGGCGGGCCAGCGCGGAAGGGGCCACGTGCCAGTGGGGAAAGGCCCCAGTGGCTGACTGGTGGGGCACCAGCTGGACCGCGGGTTACGGCCAGGAAAACTGGGGGTGGTTTTTGCAAGAAGGCCAGGGCGACGGACAGGTGGGGCCGTTTGGAGCGCGGGCTGCAGTAATTTAAAAGGGGAGGGGCTTTTTGCAAAACGACCACGCGCGGCTACTGTTTATCGTCTTCGCGCGTCTGGCGCTAATCCGGTGCGCGGCGCGGGGCGGGGACTCGAACCTAGGACGCGGGCGTTCGCGCTGGGGGTGCGAGCCGGTGCGGTAGTGCTAGGGGAGCTGTCTGGGAGGAGGGCGCGGGCTAGTTAGGGCTTGCGCGGCGCGGGGAGGCTGCAAACTACAACGGACGGCGTGCCCTGAGAGTGCTCGACAAAATGGTCGGCGGCGCTAGGGCGGCACGGCGAGGCGGAGGTTGTCAGGGAGGGGAAGATGCTCACCGCGGGCTCGCTGGTGGGCTTGGATCGGCGCGAGGAGCGGCGAAGCGTCGGGGAGGCAGACGCTCCGTCGGCTAGGGTTCCCTGCAGGGCGGCGAGGCGCGGGGTTGCTGGGGAGCTTCTCCTTCGCGTAGGCGTGGTCGGGGTTGTGCCGGGGGTTGTCCTGGATCTCCTCAGCCACTGCACGGTCGCGCTGCGGGGCTGGTTCGTCGGGGCGGGGTGGTTGCTGGCGGCGACCGGCGTCGGCTGCTAGTGGACGAAGAGGAAGGAGGGAAGAAGGGGGCGTCTCTGGGTGGATCTGGGTGAGCCCTGAGAGCCGTGGGGAGGGAGGAAAAGAAGGGAGAGGGAGGCGTGCACGGCAGGGAAAAGGAGCTCGGGCTTTGCCCTTTTTCCTCCTCGAGCACGTGCTTGGCCGGCTGGGCTGGCTGGGGCTGGTCCAGGGCGAGGCAGGGAGGCTGCAGGTGGGGGCTGGCATGAGGGAGAGAAGAGAGGGAGGGACCAGCTCGGGTTAGGTTGGATGGTGGCCTCGGGTTAGGTTTAGCTAGGGTTAGGGTTTGGGTTAGCTAGGGTTAGAGAGAGGTGAGGCTAGGGTGGTGGGTCAGGTAGAGAGAGGGTGGCCAGGTGGAGAGAGGGGCTTGGCATGGAGGCCAAGCTAGAGAGAGAGAGAGAGAGAGAGAGAGAGGGTTATTAGGAATTAGGGTTATGAGAAGAAAATAGATTAAATAGTATTGATTATTTTTAAGTAGTTAGATTGTAAATTTTGTGTAAGAGGCCAACACAAGAAGAACTAGAAAGGCTTGACCTTGCATGGACTAATGTGGAAGAGAGACAAGAAAGAAAGAAAGACAGAAAGAAAGAGGAAGAAAAGAATTAGGTGGAGAGGTTCTCATATGATCATACATGTAGAAGAAGAATAAAATAAAATAAAATAAAAGAATGTGGATAAGACCATCCCAAGTGGAGCATGGTGGAGGCTAGATTGATCATGAGGTGAAGGTGAAAAGAATTCCAAGAAAAGAAAAAGAAATGATTTAAGGAATAGGCTTCATGTGGTTCATGCATGAGAGAAAAAAATAAATTAAAAGAAATAGATATAGATGAGGATTTGGAATGGGGGAAGGAGAAAGATGACCCATGAAGTAAAGATCCACTTAAAATAAAGGAAAACCAAAGGAGCAAAAAGGTGGTGAAGAATGGTGCATGGCCCATGCAAAATATTAATGACATGATTTATTATGTGAAAACAATAATAATATGATGGCATTAATCTTGTGCATTTCCAAGAAGTGGAACAAAGCCAAGCAAAGAAATTTAATGAACTAGATCCACCCTATTGCACATGAGCTAGAGAAAACCAAAGTAAAGACAAACAAGCTCATGATCTAGTAGGATGGTGGAATTATAAAGTGATGGAAGAGAAAGGTGGTGGAAATGAGATAAAAGATATGCCCCCAACTCAACTTGGGCATTGAACAATATATCAATAGCCAAATACAATATCAAGAGGCAAATACAATTAATAATGCATATGAGAGAAAAACCAAAAGAAAAAGGGTTTTATATGATGCTCAAATGCAATGTGGCATGATGACATGAGCAAGATATAATTATGATGCAACAATAATATCTATGGAGTAGCCAATATCTTACTAGGACAAGTAGCATTACAATTGTTAGACAATTGGGGTGCTACACCCGATCAGCACTTCGCTTTGACCGCACCGTACCCCGGCTAACTCGGCCCTTATACCCCAGTGTTACCCTACCCGGGGGTATCCCCGTCCCCGAAGCTGGTGTGGTCTTGGAAACTTTTTTAGTTGTTAAGGCCACACCAGGTTCCCATATCCGGATCTTTCGCTCCTTAGGCTGAGTTACCTCGTTGCCCGGAGTTTCTCATCTTGCAGCCCTTTTGCTCTTTCCGAGTTATTCCTCGTTGGCCAGATCGTTTGCTTGCTTATCCGGGTTACCTTTCCTTCTCTTGTACGCTTCTCCACATCCAACATGGAGGGTAATCATCACTTGCCTTATTTTAAAGGCCACACGCATTTAATGCGCCGGTTACTGTCGCAACGTCAGGAATAACTGTTGTAAACATCTCTTCACTGCGACGCCTCGTTAACTGTAACACCATGTCCTGTCATGGGATCGCTTGATCCCGTGGCCCCTCCAATGGCCTTGTTCTGATGGGCTGCTTGGGCCGCATACACGCTCGTTGCGTGCGGCAGGTCACCCGCAAAAGATCCCACGATGCGCGCGCGGCACGGTTAAGTAGGGGGTGCAGAGCACTCCCATGGGACGTTCCCCCATTTGCGCTGAGCTCCACTGTTCTCTCTCTTTCAGGGCGACTCCGCCGCCGCCGCTAGTTTTCTCCTCCACGAGCGCCACCCCGACCATGCTCCGGCAGCGTTTCGCGCCAGCGCCACCGTTCCCATTGCTAGTTTCCACCACGGGGCCTTACGCTTCTTGTTTCCCTTCTTCTGGATACTTCTATTCCGACTACCCTGTTGGAAGCTCTGATTCCACCATGTCTGAGGCGGAGGCAGCGGCGGTGGCGCAACAGGAGGAAGGGGCGGAGGGCCGCGAAAGCGGCTGCTAGGACGGCTCCACCATCCGCGAGGAGGACCTGGCCTGGCTCCGCGCCACACGGCGCATCCCTTCCGGCTTCGCCTGCCGCCTCGCCGCCGGTGAAATTACTCCTGCCCCCAAATCTAGGGAATATGTTGTGTTTCTTTCCCATTTCTAGCGCGGCTTCGGCCTCCCCACTTCTGATTTTTTCTTAGATTTCATTTCCACCTACAAACTGCAACCCCATCACCTCCCTGCAAATTCTATCACTTCTTTGTCCTCCTTTTCCTCCGGCATTGAGGGATACCTTAGCCTCTGGCCAACTAGGGAACTTTGGATTGCGTTCTTTGGTTTGCGGAGGAACATGGTTCCAGATCCGGAGCCCGCCCCGGAGGAAAAGCACCTGGCCCAATGCGGTGCTGCCTCCATATCTTCGCGCAAGCAGTCCGTGTTCCCCCTGGTCACCGGGCTCGAATCTTGCAAGGGCTGGGCCCGGAACTTCTTCTAAGTCTGGAACACCACCAAGGAGGACCAGATCCGGTTGCTCCCTTTCAATCTTGGCCCTCCAGATGTCTTGCTTTGGGAAAGCATTCCCAAGCGCGCCATGGCCCTGGCGAATCAAGTGGTACGCCGGATCACGGAGCTGCTCAAGGAGCGTCTCTGGGGGAGGATATTATGATTATTTTCATTCGCAGCCAGGTCTCCCCCTCCAGAAGCTAGCCCACAAGATCTGCCATCTTAGCGGCCCTCCTGACCCTCACCGGACCTCCTCTTTCGACCTGGATAACTCGGCGGTTTACCGCCAGGTTAAGTCCATATTTAACGTGGAGAAGGAGTTCTCCGAGGCCTGGGAGTGGGGACTTGAGCCCTTCACCCGTACCAACCCCCCTCCAAAGGTAAATTACCCTTTTCTGTTATCGGAATCTTCCTTGTAGGTTGTTTTGTTTTCGTAACTTGGCGATTATTCTTTCAGAAATTCCTCCAGCAACCACTGGAGGATGGCGAGGTATCGGCGAGCAAGTGGTTGCCGGACCGCACCGTAGGGGACGAGGAGGAGCTTGATCCGGAGGCCTTCTTGCCTACCCCGGACTTCGTTAAACGCAGCGCTGGTAAGGCTTCTTCTCTAAAGGATTGGCTAGACGATGATGATTCGGATGTTGAAGTCCTTGAGGTACTTGATCCGGTTCTCATCTCTTATTCGCACCTTGCACATGTTCGAATGTTCAGCTAACCCGGACAATCAGGTCCATGAGGTTCCTCCCCTTGCCACAGGTGGTCGGGCCCCGACCCATTCCCAGAAGAGCGCGGCTACCTCGGCCCCGACCCCTTCCCAGAAGAGGCAAAAGAAGTCCGGGGTTAAACCCTCGGCCAAGCCTGCCGCCAAGAGCACAATTCGGAGGGCACCCAAACCTCGGGCTCCTCCCACCGCAAATGAGTAAGTCCTTTTAGCATTGCTTCTTCGGATCTTTCCTTTGCTTTCCTTTGTTTTTGGTTGGTTCTCTCTTTTTGACTCGCTGTCCTTCCTTTTTTCTAGAGCTCATGTGGATATTTCCCAGAGCGGTTCTAGCATAGCCTCCCCACTCTGGAGCAGTCCCTCTCCCCCCCCCCCTCCCCCCGCGCAACGATGATCATCGTCCACTTAGCCCTATTCAAGAGGGTTATGTGGCCGCGCCTGACCAGAGCCCACCTCGCCAAGAGGAGGGAAACGTCAGCGCGGGGTGTAGTGGGGAAGCTCGGGACACGGTAATGCCGGATCTCCCCAGCTCCTCGACCTCTGTGCCCAATGTTGAGGTGCCAGTTTCATCGGCACCGCCCCCAGCACCTCCAGTACCAGTACCAGCAGCAACAGCAACAACATCAATAGCACCAGCACCAGCAGCAAGAGCCTCCAAGCCTCCTAAGGGAAAAGCTCCATCAGCTCCCTCCGGGTCTACTCCCTCCATTGCTGATATCTTTCTACTAGCTCCTCCATCCTCATCCGGAAAAGCCAAGAAGACCTCTGGGTCAGCCATAGATATTTCTTCCGGGTCCACTGCCTCCGGATCAGAGGGCAGCCAACAGCTGGTTTTGCATACCAGCCCCGCTGCAGCTCAATCCGCCAGGCGGGAAGATCACGTGAAGGGCCACGTGGCGAACTATTCTCCGAGCGGTGAAAACTACAGTCCACTACTCCTTGAGTACGTGAAGAACTAGAACGATGCAGAATTCGTCAACCAAGGCGACCTGCCGGAGAAGTTCGGCCCTGCCGAGTTCAGCGCCCAAATGAATTCCGCTACCAAGGCTATCTCCTTGGCTGACCGGATGATGGAGGTATTTCTCTTTCTCTGCTGTTGATGTTTTACATAACTGAACACTTGTAGATATAACCCCTAGTCCCTGAGCCTCCGAGGGAATAACTTGTTATTCGGTCGGATGCTCCTCGTAGAGCTCAGCTTTTGTTCATAAAGACACCAAAATTTAGTAGATTTTTAGCCGGGTCTAGTTCCCTTGGCCCGTTCTTTATAGAATTTGAATATCCACACACCTAGAGTCGGGTTAAGTTTCGTTTGGCCCGGATCTTGTAGAGTTCGAATATCCACACACCTAGAGCCGGGTTAAGTTCCACTTGGCCCGGATCTTGTAAAATTCGAATATCCACACACCGAGAGCCGGGTTAAGTTCCACTTGGCCCGGATCTTGTAGAGTTCGAATATCCACACACCTAGAGCCGGGTTAAGTTCCACTTGGCCCAGATCTTGTAGAGTTCGAATATCCACACACCGAGAGCCGGTTTAAGTTCCGCTTGGCCCGGATCTTGTAAAATTCGAATATCCACACACCTAGAGTCGGGTTAAGTTCCGCTTGGCCCGGATTTTGTATACTTCGAATTGTTTTTACTCTGCCTTTGAACTTTGCCCTTGCCTTGCTTATTTCAGATTACCACTAACCATCACACCGCCGAGTTCTAGCGCCTGCTGGACTCCTTTAAAGATGTTCGTGTGCGTTATGGTAAACTCCTGGCGGAGTACCAGAAGAGGGGTAATTTCCCATTCTTCCTCTTCCTTGTTCGTTCAAACTACTTAGGACCCATATGAATTTCTCGTCCGAATCTTGCAGCTGAGGTTGAAGCCGAGAACATAATCATGAGGAAGAACCTTGCTGAAATTAAAGGTAAACTTAACCACTCCACATGATCATTGTATTTTTCTTGCTTTATCCGGTGGACACTTATGCTCTGGGTCCTCCGGGTTATTATGCTGTTGCAGTTGCTCTCGAGGATAGCGTCACTATGCCTGAACTGATGACTCATTCCCTCGAACAAGCAGGGAAGTACGAAGCTGAGCTGAAGAAGAAAGACACTGAGATAACTTGGCTCCAGCAGCAGGACATGGAGATGACTCGGCCGAATGCCGAAATCCCAGAGCCTTAAGAGCTCTCATCAGTCCGTGCTAGAGAAGGTTGACCAGGAGTTTGCCGAGGAGAAAGAGCGTTTAACCACGCAAATCTCCAAGGATAAGAGCCTATTGGAGGAAGCCGACGTCAAGCTTACGTCGGTTACCACCGAATACGAGAAACTCTAGGTCCATAATTCCAATGTTGATTCCGAACTTCACCGACTTCTCTTCCAGATTGCGCGTAAGTTTCCTGCCATTGCTTGCTCTTCCACCATTCGGATTTGGTCCATTTGCTCACTGTTTTTCTTATCCTTAGGAAAATTTCTAGAGAGCGATACGCTCGCTGCCTCTGCCATATGCTAGTCTCGCAAATGGCGTGGAATTCCTGCTGGCCCTGATGCCGAGCCAATCCCTTATACCACAGAGGATCTCCTAGCGAGTCTCATCGCTCGTTTTGAGGTGGTAAAGAATTTTGGTGCGGATATTGTCCCAGCGGCAACACAGATGTTCGGCTGCCTCTGGCCCAGTGAAACCATTCCCAAGAAGACCTCCGCTTTTATAGCCAAACTCATGGAATGTGACACACAACTGCATTTGTGGTGTGAATCTTCTGCACAGGCTAGGGCCGACATTGCTCTCCAATTTGCACTCTCATGGTATGAAGGAATTGACTTGGCGTTGCTCAATTGCATGCACACTGGGTCAAAGTGGTGCGAGGATCCAGAGTGGATTGCGCGCCGCCAGGCCTGTGTGAACAATCTCATCCAGTACTCCTTCTGCCATGCCTAGAATGAGGGGCCGAGCTTTCTTGATGTCGCTGACGAAGAAGTTGTCTCTAGAGCTGAAGAGGAAGGGAGTGAGAGCGAGGGCTCCGAACTAGGCGATGAGGCTAAGGATCTGGAGGAAGGTGAGGTTAACCCGGACGACGAAGCTGAAGCTAGCGCTCCTCCCCCGCACTATGGAGTACCTCCCTCCTCAGCAAATGATTCGTCTGCTGCTCTTGCTCCTTGAAAACACTTCACATTTATCAGATCCCCGGAATACCGGGTGCAGATGTACATAAATACTTTGGTTTGGTTGTGCTACAACTAAGTGTTCCGAACTAAGTTTTACTGTCGGATTATCGTAGGCGAAGTCCCCGAGTTTCATTTTCTTGTTCCCCCAATTTTTGACTCAGCTCGTGTCTACCTTGATTCGGGTTTTTCGACTTACGAGTCTGAGGTTCAAAAAATTGACTTAACAATACTTGAAACCTTGATATTAGCTCAAAATAGTTCGGCATTTTAGTGACAGAATAAACTTGAGATTAGTCAGAAAACCAATGTCGACACGCTTAAGTTCTTTTCCTTAGGTGTTTTTCATGTGCTTTGCCATTCCAAACTTGTTCTCTTGCTTTCCATGAAGCCAATTCTTGTTGGACAGCAGCAAAGTCGAAGTGTTAGGTTTTTGGTGCTAACACATTACTAATCCAACTAAGACACAAGCGACCTAACCCAGCCGACACAAAAAATACGAAAACAAAAGACAAGTACTAAAGCAGTCTCCGAGTCTCTGCTCGGGGTGGCAAAGTTTTTATTGATAAGCTCACTGCTGACATACATACCGACATACGAGTAGTTCGGATACATTCACCTGTTAGGTGTAGAAATGACGAAGCAGTGCTACGTTCCATGGTCTTGTTCTCCGTACCTATCAGCCTTGTTCTTTTGCTGGGGATGTGCATCAATAAGGTAGTATGAATCATTGCGCAAAGCTTTGCTCACAATGAAGGGCCCTTCCCATGGAGGAGATAACTTATGCATGCCAGCAGTGCGCTGTTTTAGCCTTAGCACCAAATCACCTTCCTAGAAAACTCGGGGGTTTACTTTCTGGCTATGGTAGCATCGGAGATTTTGCTGATATATGGCAGATCTGGACAAGGCTAGTTTTCTCGCTTCTTCCAGCAGATCAACATCATTTTGCCGGGCTTCGTGCACTTCGGCTCTTTGTATTGGGTGAACCTTGGCGAATCATGCTCTATGTCGGCTGGTAATACAACTTCTACCCCATATACCAGAAAGAATGGCGTATAGCCTGTTGATCGATTCCGAGTTGTTCTTAAACTCCATAGTACCGTTGGTAGCTCTTCTATCTAGCACCCTGCTGATCTTTGCAGTGGCTCTATGAGCCGGGGTTTTATCCTGGACAGTACCAGTCCGTTGGATCTTTCAACTTGCTCGTTTGATGCGGGGTGGGCGACTAAAGCGACATCTAACCGGATCTTCTTTTCGTGGCAGAATCTCGCAAACTCTCCTTCAGCGAAATTTGTTACGTTATCAGTTATGAGGCTATGGGGGTAGCCGTACCTTAGGATTATATTCTTGAGGAATCTTACTGATGTTTCCCCATCACATTTCCGAATCGGTTTCAGTTTAATCCATTTCATGAATTTGTCAACCATGACCAGAATGTGGGTCATCCCTCCTTTGGCCGGCTTAAATGGTCCTACCATGTCTAGGCACCATACAGCAAATGGCCATGTAATGGGGATAGGTTTCAGCTCCGACATTGGTAGGTGAGTTTTTGTGGCGTATCTTTGACAACCATTGCATTTCTCACCAAGTCCTCTGCTTGCTCCAAATCACTGGGCCAGTAAAACCCATGCCGGAAAGCTTTTGCTACTAAGTCCCTTGAGGAGGCATGCTGGCCACATTCCCCTTGGTGAATATCCCAGAGTATGTCGAGTCCTTCCTCCGGATCAACGCACCATTGTAGTACCGCAGTCACACTTCTTTTGTATAACTCGGCGTTGATAATAGTATAGGCCTTTGCCCTTCCCTGAATTTTCCTTGAACTTATTTCATCATCTGGCAAGATTCCCTCTTTCAGGAAATCAAAAATTGGCTTTGCCCAAGTTGGTATAGCCCAGACAGGGAATGGTCCCTCATCAACCTCCATTGCATCCACCGACATAACTCCTGCCGGATCAGTCCCCGGGTTTGCTGGAGCAGTCCTCGTGTTTGCTGCAGCATTCCCCGGATTTGTAGAGGTGCTTCCCCATTCTATCTCCATAGGTGCTGCTCCTGATCCGGGGGATGCCGGGATGAAAATGGAATCTGATTCGGGTGATGGTGTGATAGATGGTTTTCTCAAGTGCTCCAAAGCCACGTTTGGTGTAATGGGTTACCGGGATGAGCCTAGCTTTGAGAGTGTATCTGCTGCCTTGTTTTCGATCTGAGGTACGTGATGGAACTCACATCCATCGAAAAATCCGCTTATCTTCTGGGCATGGAACCTATACAAGGCCATGTTAGCATCCAGGGCATCCCAATATCCAGACACTTGGTGCACCACCAAATCCGAATCACCAAAGCATTGTATCCGACGTATCCCCACTTCCTCTGCCACTTTGAGACCATGTACCAATGCTTCGTACTCCGCCACATTATTTGAGGCACTGAAATGGATTGGAAGGACATACTTCAGTTGATCCTTCTTGGGCGAGGTAAGAACTACTCTAGCGCCTAGTCCATCTTTCAGTTTCGATCCGTCGAAGTGCATCTGCCAATAATTGGAGTCCGGCAGGGGGGTTCATATTGCATTTCAACTCACTCCACAAAGAAATCCGCCACAGCTTGTGACTTGATCGCATCCCTTCTGTCGAACTGTGGTGCGTATGGAGCTAATTCGATTGCCCACTTTGCTATTCGGCCACTTGCGTCCTTGTTACTCATGATCTCTGAAATGGGTGCCTCACATATTACCTTGATGGGGTGTTCCTCAAAATAGTGTTTGAGTTTCTTGGCCGACATATATACGCCGTATGCCATCTTCTGATAATGAGGATAATTCTGTTTTGAGGCTGATAATACTTCGCTCAGATAATACACAGGCCTTTACACCGACTTTCCTACCTCCTCACGCTCCACTACGATCACTGCACTTACGACTCGGTTGGTCGCGGCTACGTAGAGAAACATTGGCTCCTTAGGTAGTGGTGCAGCTAGGATTGGCACGGTAGATAACATCTTTTTCAAGTCTCAAAATGCAAGATCCTCCTGTGGTGTCCATGTGAACTTATCTGCCTTTTTCATCAGCTGATAGAGGGGCAAGGCCTTCTCTCCCAACCGACATACGAACCGACTTAACGATGCCAGGCAACTAGTGAACTTCTAGACATCCTTAAGACATTTTGGCAATTCCATTCTTTCTATGGCCCGGATTTTCGTCGGGTTAGCTTCAATGCCACGGCTAGATACCAAGAAAACAAGTAACTTTTCGACGGGTACGCCAAAAGTGCACGTCTCCAAGTTCAGCTTCATTCGGAACCTTCTTAAGTTCGCGAATGTCTGCCGGATATCCTCAAGGAGCGTATTGCTTTCCTTGGTCTTTATTACCACATCATCCACGTAGACCTGCACATTCCGACCTATCTGGTCATGCAAGCATTTCTGCATCCATCTCTGGTACGTTGCTCCTGCATTACGTAACCTAAACAACATAGTTTGATAGCAATAAGCCACATACAGGGTAATAAATGCAGTCTTTATTTGATCATCCAGATTCAAGGGTATCTGATGGAAACCATAATACACGTCAATGAATGACAGTAGCTCACATCCGGCGTTTGAGTCTATGACCTGATCTATTCTAGGGAGTGGGAATGGATCTTTTGGACACGCCTTATTCAGGTTCGTGTAGTCAATACACATGCGCCATACCACAACCACGTTCGGATCATCTTTCTTTTTCTCCACCAGCACCGGATTAGAGAGCCAATCCGGATAGAGTACCTCCATGATAAACCCGGTCGCTAGTAATCTTGCTATCTCATCTCCAATAACTTTCCTCCTGTCTTCTGCAAAACGTCTCAGAAGCTGCTTTGCCGGCTTAGCCCCGGGTCTTACATTCAATGAGTGCTCAGCCAACTCCCTCGGTACACCTTGTAGATCTTGCGTAGACCAAGCAAAGATATCTTGGTTCTCACGGAAGAAGTTGACGAGCTTGCTTTCCTATTTGCTGCTTAACCCGGCACCAATGGTGACGGTGCGCTCTAGGAACAGATCATCGATTGGCACTTTCTACGTGTCCTTAGTTGCCTGGAACGATACACTCCCGTGCGGGTTGGTCAGGGCCGGCATATGTTGTTGCGCGGATTGAGCCAATGCCGCCACTTCTATTATCTTCCTTTTTTCTTGAGCTATCACGAGTGACTCGGCTAAATTGGATCCGGCTGAAGTGGACACAATCGAACGCCGGAAGTCCCCTGATATAGTTATCATGCCCCTTGGTCCGGGCAATTTCATCTTAAGGTAACTGATGTGGGTAGTTGCCATGAATTTGCTTAGTGTTGGCCTACCGAGTAATGCGTGATAAGCACTTTCATGATTCACTACCTCGAATTCCAAGTTCTCAGTGCGGCAGTTTTCTTTTGTGCCGAATAACACGTCAACCCGGACTTTACCAATTTGTTCACAAGAAATACCTGGCACAATGCCATGAAAGGTGGTCCTTGTTGCTTGCAACATGTTCTCGGTTATTCCCAACTTGTGCATGGTATCCTTGTACATAATGTTGATACTGCTGCCATTGTCAATCAACACCTTGGAAAACCTCACATTGAGATCCGGTCCGATGTTTGTCGGATCCAGGACCAGGGCTTAGGTTCCCGGGCTTGGCATGATCTTCGGGTGATCCTTGATACTCCATGTGATTTCTTGATCCGCCCAAGGCATAGATCTTGACACAGCCGGCATTACTGCGTTCAACTCCATATGCCGATGCTGCAAGCTTTTCTGGTCATTCTCTTCCGTGGTGAACACACAATAGCTTTGATGATGTTCCCTGTACTCATTTCGTCCCTCATTCTCGGTGTAACCTTGGCCTTGTTGTTGGTTATTGCCTACTTGATGTACCGCATCCCTTCTTTCCAAATTCTCGTATCTTGACGGAGGTGGTGGCAGCATCAGTTGTTGTCCATTTTCCCTTGTTAGTAACGGTGGCCGGGGTGTTTCATTTCTAGGTGCATCGCTCCGAGGTGCCTGAGCATTCCCCGAACTCCCCTGTTCTACTTTCCTCATCCACTCACACTTCCGGGTTGTATGATTCGCTGGACATTTCGAACTTGGCGTATGAAATTAGGAAGGTTTATCTAGCATAGACTCAAATGTATACCTCGGCCTATCCTTTCGTTCCTGCCACTGCTTTTTCTGCTCCGGGGTCCAAGGCTTTCTCCCTTCGTTTTTCTGTTGCCAGCTCTGCCCTCCAGTTTTTTGGCGTTGACTGGCTCCGGCATTGGGTTGATCCCGGTCCACTATTGCGACTTGCTGCTAGTTATACCGATAATCTGGACGCTCATCCCTTCTTTTTCCTCCGAAATCATTCCTCCTTGATGATCCGGGGCCATCCCGGCCGTAATACTCTTCGCTAGACATTAACCGGGGTTGCGTTGGATCTCCCAAGGCATATGAATCTGCGATCCGGATCGTCTCGGCCAAGGTAGTTGGCATATCTCGCTATAACCTTTGCCACAGCATACTTCCATATCTGCACCCCTGAGCGAACCACGCTATAGCTTGTGATTCAATCACTCCTTCGCATGAGTTTCTCACATTGCACCACCGAGTCAGGAAATCTCTATCTAGCTCGTTCGGTCTCTGTCGGCACAACGCTAGGGTTTACGGCCTGTTGGGTCTCTTGTAAGTGCTTGAGAAATTGCTAACGAACAGCTCCTGGAAATCTAGCCAGCAGTTAACGCTTCCTGGTGGTAAATTGTTCAACCAAACTCATGCCGGTCCTACCAACATCTGTGGTACATATCTCACCGCCCATCTCAAATTTCCTATTGCGATCTTGACTGTTGTGGCATAGTCAATCAGCCAATCCTCTGGCATGGTACTACCATCATAAGTTCGGGTTCCTCTGGCCAGCTGAAAGTTTGGCACTGGTGGCTCATTCATGATCCGGGGCCCAAAACATGCCGGACCCAGTGGACCTTGTAACTCGATTTGTTCCGACCTATAAATCCTATCCAACTTCAACCTCGCGTCATCTGGCTGCAAGTTCCTACTTCCCAACTGTGATCCAATTACGTGGTGATCTGGTCTGGGGTATCCATCGTTGACCATAGCCGAATAACCATCATTGTATCTTTCCTGATCCGGACGTGCATGATGCTGTTGTGTCGCTTGTCCCACACTTCCTTCTTGCCGAGGTACGCGCTGTTGTTGCGTCTGAGGTAAATTTTGCCCTGCTCCCACGAGATTGCGCTGTCCGGCATTGCCGTTGGCAGCATTTCTTTGACCGGCATTGCCTTGGTCATGGTTACCTCGGGCAACCACATCTCGGATGGTACTATGGCGGTCCTCATCAACTTGCAGTGCTTTGCCTTTTCCAGCCCTTACCGGGTTATAAGGGACCATTTGCTTGTTTCTTCTCCTGGTGTCCACTACCTCTTCTCTCCTGGGATCGTGACCCAGAGACGACGCAGCTCCTCTGGATCTTGCGGGGTTATTTCTGGCCGAATGTACCACATGTGAGGCACCTGGTGGTGCCGGGTTAGCTTTTTTTATTTCTTCATTTTGTTGGCATGCAACACTCAGCAGGTGATTTACCCTATCTTGCTGCCTTTGTCGGGCCTTTCCAGTTAAACCTTCTAACTCGGACGCGGCCGCATCTGCTGCCCTGAGGTTCTTTGCTAGGGTACTATACTGATCCAACCCTCCTGTTACTATCGTAGCTGTCTGACCCGGCCTAGGCTCGTACTCCTTGTCAATCTTAGTGATCAGGTTCCTGCCCCGGATTTTAAATCCATCGATACGGTTTGCCTTAGCATACTCTCTCAAGGTGATGTTCAGCGACTGATGCAACTATGCTACCTTCTTTGCTCTGGCTAACATCTTCCGCCTAGTTTCCTCTAACTCAACTTGCGCCTAAGTCGGATCTACTACAGGTGTTATTGGCATTGCCAAGCTATCTATCGCATGTTGGAGGACATTCTCTGGCTTCTCTAGCGGAGGAAACCTAGACCTTGTATGTTTGGGCGTTACCTCTGGCTCTGGTGCCGGATCTTTGCTTGGTCCCGCATGTGGCTCGGTCATCAGGACCTCAACGCTGCTAGTGGGGCGAGCGATACGCACTCTAGGAGCGGCACTGAGAGGTGGTTCACCTCCCTCGATGATGTGCCGCGGGTGAACGTAGGACTCATCCACCCCGACGTAGATCTTGTGCGTGCCAAGCTTGAGGAAAACGCCGTTGCACGGTGGAGGGTGCCTGCCGAAGCTTCCCGCGTTGTCGCTGACATAGTCCAGCGCTCCAAAGCGCTGAACCAAGCCTGAGACGATTTGCTCGTCGGTGCTTGAGAAGTTTCCCGTCTGAATTTTCACCCCTGCTAGCATCGCTAGCCCCACGGTGGGCGCCAACTGTCATGGTGGTGGCACGGCAGATGCCAGGAAGGGAGAGCGTGGTGATTCCATGCACGGATGTTCTTGTATATTATCTATCAATGGTGTTTACAAGTGCTCCTAAGGCCCTCAACAAGAAGGAGACGATGTCTCTTACTCCCTGTTTACTAGCCCTTGAGTTCTACCTTAGACAGAGAATGATTGATCTCTTTGCCGTCGTCCCTCACTATGGAGGCCCCGGTGCCCCTTATATAGTGGAACCCGGGTTACATTTCTAGGGCACAGGTGGCAGCATATTCTACAAATATGCTCCTTTCCTAAAGCAGATGCTTCTTTATTCCTCTTTAACGGCTCGTCCGGACTTTGGACGTAACCCGCAGCGTCATCCTTGTCTTTTGGCATCACTAGACACAGGCTACGTCATCCGGCTTTGCCCGCGTTACCTTGGTTGCCCCTGACCCGCCGGTCCTCTTCTTTACTTTACTTTGCACATGTTCCAGCTAATAAAGCCACATTATGACCAGCGGAGGATCCCTTCTCTTGGAAGCTAAGATAATCCGGCTAGCATATAGCTAATCCGGCTAGCATATAGCTAATCCGGCTTACCCATTTACCTGCAAAACAGATAGACACGGCCGGCATAAATCTTATGCCGGCCGAACCATCGTCAAGGAAATGCCCCATGGGCCGGGTCGCACCGTGATTCGGCCTACCTTGAGGTGACCCGATCAGCACTTCGCTTTGACCACGCCGTACCCCGGCTAACTCTGCCCTTATACCTCGGTGTTACCCTACCCGGGGGTATCCCCCCAACAAGGATTTTAGTTGTTTTAATATTTAGTTGTATATAATTTAAATCAAACCAGTAATGTTATATTTTTCCTAGGTAGAGATTATTTTTCTGATCATTTTGATATCTATTTTTAGGATTTTCTATGTTTTTTAGAGCTTAATGAGTTCATAGGGTTATGTTGGTAATTTCCATATGCTTTATTTAGTTATTCTAAATTTGGTTTTATACTAGGCCTGGCTCACAAGTCAATCTGGCCCACATGCCAACTCGGCCCACCATGGCCCAACTGGTTGGGCTGAACCCCAGCCCAAACCACCTCCTCTCACTCTCTCGCACACACTCAAACATCCACGCACAATCCCAGGCCCGTATATCCCCCAGCGATGCCAATGGCGCCACCACCATTGCTCAATTCCGGTGACCCCTACCACTCTGGTCGCCGCCGCTAGTCATCACCAAACCTTCATCCTCTGCTACTTCTTTCCATCCCACTCGATCAAGAATTCGAGATCGTAACTGCTCGCCCCTTCTGTTGCCTATTGCTAGGGTTTCGATCAAATTGTTGTGGTGGTGCTCTGCCGCCTTGCTTGAGGTTTCCAGGAGCTCTCTCCCTGATGCTAGTGAGCTACTGGTTGCGTCTTACTGCATGCGCAGCCCCGCCGTCCTCCCTATGTCGCGGTCACCGCCTTGGTATGCGCCGCCTCTACTTCACCTCCGACAAGATATGTCTCACCCCCAAGTAGGTGCCTCCTCTTGTTTCCTTCCTCCCCCTTTCCGCTTCTCTCTACTCTACTAGGAACCTTAGGTTCCCAACAACACCCGTTGGTGCTCATAATTGAGCACATGCTCTTGTTCTATGTTCATCATGGTACAGATCGTATCTTACTGTGATGATTGATTTTTCCTTCCTAGTAATACCGGCTTTACCTTAATTGTGGCTTATGTAGCCTAGATTCCTAGTACCTAACTTAATCTATTGATGTTGTGCAAGAACTACTCCCAGTAGTTAATCCCGCTCTAGGATTACTCTCTACATATACTATATGTGGCTTGCAGCCTTATACCAAGTGAGTTGCAATGATGCCTTAATGTTCAGGTTTTTGAATCTGTTGCTGCCAGTTTGGCCATGACCTTGACACATTAGTTACATGCTCAGGTGCCTTATGTAGATGCTAGATTGATTAATTTCCTGACTATTCTAATAATATGAACTTTGATTTCGAGACCTCTACTAGGAAAATGATAGGAAAATTATACAAGATTAGCCCTATGATGACTTTTGTAATTGTATTGTGATTATTACAGTAAAAGCTTTGAATGATTCCTAGTTGAATCATTCCGGAAAAATGATTAAATTCACTTCATGATGGTTTGTAGATGATATATAATGGTTTTAGCTTTATGCATAAAGTATGCATGATGGATTGAACCTATGGTTCAGTGATAACCTTTGCCCCCTATTGGATACCTTTATACTCCTTAAACTAATTCCTAGCATATTCAATGAAGAAAATAATTTTTTTTGTGGTATTAGTTTATGAGTGCAAAGCAATGATGAATATATACTCTCTACTTGACGGCGTAACTTGAAATTGGTTCCTAGCAACTAAAGCGAGGAAAATGATATGTATTATTTGATGTTTACTTTACTCTTTATCAATCATTCATATTTAAGAGCAAGTGAGCTTTAGAAAGGTGGCTTCTGCTAGCTAGATTAGCTACTGTGGTGCCTCCCTCAGGAGTGTGCATAGTAGTGGATCCGGTTAGCATGATTTCCTTCTATTTGTCCATACCAATGATACATAAGCTGAGGCCCACTTTACAACAAAGAACAGATACAGAACTAGTGTAGCACTTCTACATTACACTAAGAGCTCCCTCTTCCATCCACCAAATCTCTTCCCTAGAATCAAAGGATAGGAACAAATGTTATTAAAGTTTTGGTGATCAACCTACTTTTGCAAAGTAGACAAGTATCTAAATCTTGCTAGTGTGCTTTCTAAGCTTGCCTTGGATTAGATATAAGTAGCTTCTTCTAGTGATGTTAGCCTTTTCTTCATAGATCTGCTCCTAATTTTTTCTTGTCCTTCTAGTGCTCCTGATCTTGTGCTTCTGGTGATCTTTCTTCTTGGCTCTACTAAGTAACCAAGGTAGCTATGATATGGTTTGCTATTGGTAGTGTACTGTGGTGATCTTGGTGGATTTTTAGGAGGTGCTGGTGTTGTGGTGCTATGAACTGAGAGTGAAAAGAATGTCTTGGTTGGCTGTTGTGGCTATCTTCTATTTCACTTACTGCTGGTACTCTTGCTCTGTCGACAACACACACTTATGCATGGTTGTGTGAGCAGCATAATAATGGCCCCTCCCAGTTTCAAGTTACTATGCTAGCTGGTGGATAATACCATGTGAAAACCTAATATTTCTTGGGTATTAACCTTCTACTCTTTTACTGTGTTATGGTGAAATTTGCGTCTTATCGTCTATGATGCTGTGCTAAGATGAAAATTATGATAAAAGAAGATTTTATTGACTTGGTGTAACTTGACCCTAATGACTAGCTCAATGATGTACTTAACAGTTCATCCCACTCTCAAACTGAGAGCACGGTTAACACAACCTAACAATTTCTTTTATTCTTTTCTCTATTTATATTATATTATTTGTTTTCTTTTTTACTATTTTTGCAGGAATCAAGACTTAAGAATAACTGAAGGTTTGGAAGACAAAAATAGTTAGGTTTTGATAGGAATTTCTATTCTTATTTGTTATAGTTTCTTTTATTTAAACTAGCACAATGCCTGTGCGTTGCTATAGGTTAATCTTCAATGATCCTCTAGTACCAAAGTAAGCAACTGAAATCAACAAACTCACAACCTTGGTGAAAAAAAACTACCTAAATAAACAAAGCTGCAGCTATTTGTATCACTCCCTCCGTCCAGAAATAAGTGACTTAGCTTTGTCTAGATTCGCATGTATCTAGACATCATGTCTATATGTCTAGATAATGTGAATCTAGAAAAATCCAAGTCACTTATTTTTGGACAATGGGAGCAGTTATCTTTACTATTAAAAAGAAGTTGGTGTTGGTAGGGTATACTTTGACACTTTGATATCAAACATTGGAACAATTAGGACCATATGATCTGCATCTGATGGTAGGTAATAATCACTTAGCTAATTACACTGTTTTGCCACAGCTAAGTGATTAAGTGGGAATACGTCGCCTCACTTTGCCTTCGTCCAACTTCCTCAGCACGTCGCCCCGCGTGTCACCCAAGTGGGCCAAGCCCAACAAATCGCACATACTCTCCGCTCGTCATCTCTCCTCCCGCACCTCGCCCCATCCGACACCGCCATTGCCACCGCACTGGTCAAGATTGCCACGACGACTCCACCACCGCACCAGCCCCGCCTACCCCTCCTCGGCCTCTACATGTCCCTGGCGAGCTCCTCGACAAGCTGTTGTCACCGTCGTCCACCTCTGGCGCTGCATATGGGCGCCGCTAGCGTGAGCTAGGGTTCCTCCACCGCTTTGCATCACCACATCACCTGGTTGCTGGCTTGACCTCTCTAAGGCGGGCTTGCCGCACGCTAGAGTTTGGGTGCAATCCGCCGGCGCCAACCACTATGGAGCTGGTGGGGTGCTGCAGATCAAGTGGTGGACACGAGGGAGAGGAAGGGAGACCACGACCTCCACGCCAGACGCTCCATCGTTTGTTGTCTGCCACTCCCCCATCATCCCACACCGACTCCTCTCACCTTGGTAGTGGACGCCTCACGCCATGCCATGGACTTTTTCGTTGGCAACATCAGCCTCCAACTCTCCGGCATCAAGTTGGAGAAGCGATCCACCAATACCGGTTCTATTTTACTCCATTTTTATCACTGCATTTTTATTCGGATTTGTTGTTCAGCAGTCGACTGATTCCTGTGTTCCCTATCAGTCGAATGTTTTCCTATTAATTAGGAAAAAACAACAAGCATCTGCGATTGATTTTGTATTTTTGTTCGCCTGCACATTACATTGTTGCTACGGACTGGATTTTGTCCCCGGTAGTTTCGCTACTCTATCTTTTTGCACCGACATTGTATGAGCTGTATTTGTTGCATGGAGAATAAGAGGAGGTACATGCGTCTTGGATGGAAAATGTATGACATCCGGGAGAACCAAGTTTAGTCATTGGGTGTTACTTGTATTTTTTGCGTCAGTTCTTTATATAGCACAAATTACAGCCCATTACATTTTAATATTGCATGATCAGGAACATGTAATTCTAGGCAAACAACACTGTAATTTTACTTTAAATTTTTGTACAAGCTGTCTGTCTACCTGGTTACACTCTATTATAATAATTTTTACATGATCTGAAACATGTAATTTTGGGCAAGCAGCATTGTAATTTTGGTCTTGAAAGTTGAAACCATGTATAGTTGATTTTATCTCTTTAAATTTCTTTGTTGGGGCTAATTGTAAGTATTATAGGTAGCTAGCTAATTGAACCAGTAGCCAGCCTATAAAGCTTGTTAATGATTTCTTCTAAAGGCTAGAAGGATTTCCCTCATGCCACATGTCCTCCTATGATTGGAAAAATGGGCTTATGACGAATTGAATATCAGTCGAGTGCCAAAAAGACTTGTATTTGAGTTTTTTCATGATATCAGGCTTCTATCTTTTTCAGACTTGTCTAAAATATAAATTCGAGTACCTAAATCAGGGGAAACCAACGTTGGTGTTAACCTCCACAAGAACTATGCATGCAATACTTTGTGTTCGGTGTGCACTATGAGCCCCATTGACATCCAGAGCTGGTGATATTTGTTGTGAGTGGTCCGACCGATGTCGGCAAGGATATATTTATCAAGGTAATATACCACGCAACATCTCACATCCTTTTTAGATCGGTGACATAAGGCTTTGTGTCTTCTGCTAGATAGTTGGACTGATTAAATTTTATACTTCTGAAAGCTTATTTGTGGTTGTTTTGATCATCTTTGTTGTATTAGTATGGATATCAGATATGTATTGGCGTGCCTATTAATATGAAAGATGTATTGTACAAACATGTGTTCTTATACCATTATTTACCAGACTTCTCATATATATCTAACTTGTGGTTGAACCATGAACGTGTTCGAGAATATAGATCATATACATTTAATATGGCGATTTGAAGTAAAGTCAAATTGCTTGACCTAGGAGGAGAGCGGAGATACAATGAATAGTATAGCCCCGGGAAGGCAAAAAGGGTGCACATGCACCACCAAACACAACATAATCTTCATGTGATTTGGGGGTGGAGGAGATAAGTTGTGGATATAGAAACAAAAAAAATCCCCTACATTGAAAGAAGCTTCAACCATTTCTTTAGCTGTGTTGGACTGTGGAAACGCACAGGCACTCAACTAGTATAATATAAAGAACATATTGATTGCACAAGGAAAGAATGAACCGCAAACTACTAACAAATAGAGGAGAGTATCACACGACCTCTAATTGCATGCTTTTTATTTTTTTGAATCACGACATGGAAATTGGAATTAATTTTCACCTGATTCTATTGTAAGGAAGAAAAGACTCTCACTGTCTCACCTCATTCACCTTTTTTATGTGAAAAGAGAGAAAAAGGACCGACTCTATATTCAGATGTCTTGTTGTGAGTTTCTCGCTCCAGTCTCAAGCTCTCATCTTGTTTTCGTTCTATGCTATCAATCGATTGAGAAGGAATGTTGGAGAGTGGATACGTCTAGGTGCTGGAGTGCACATTCACTATTAGAAAACAGACCTTTGGTCCAGGGGTATTAGCCCCGGTTTTGCTACAAAACGGGACTAATTCCCCGGTCCAACGGCTAGAACTGGCCCAGGGGGTGGAAAACACTAGCCCCGGTTCGAACGGGACCTTTAGCCCCGGGTCGTGTAATAAACCGGGGCTAAAGGGTTTCAGGCAGGCCGGGTTGGGCGTCAGACCCTTTAGTCCCGGTTTGTTATACGACCCAGGGCTAAAGGTGGACCTTTAGGCCTGGTTCTAGACATGAACCGGGGCTAAAGGTCTGACTATATCTTCTTCCCCTGCCCGAGCCACCATTCAAGCTGGTGGCGCTCCTCTCTCTCTCTCTCTCTTTCTTGCTTCAAGCTCGAGTTCATGCCCTTTTTTTCCTCAAGATTTGTCTAGATTTTGTGGTGCCCCATCTATCCAAAGGTTCTAAAAGGTGAGCAACTTCGTCCTTTGAACTCTCATTGCTATATTAGCTCATTTCATGCTCTATCTTATAGATGGATTTGTGGATGTAGCTTGGTAGTAATTTTTGCAGTCATAGCATGATATCGATGTTTAGATTCTATCTATCTTGTATTAATGTAAGGAACTCTAAGGTAAATATCACAATATGTGGATTCTATCAATATATATCTTGTTTTGGTACATAGAGTCTCGAAAATTGATTTTAGAAGCACACACATGCGTTAGTTCATCATTCTAACTAACTAGCTGGGCAAAATATCCTTCTTGGTCTACCTGCGTTCAACAAACTGAAAAATTTGTAACAAAGATAGGGTTAATTCATAAAAGCTTGATAAGAAGACATCACAATTCACATATTAGGGAGTGCCTCTAAGGCGAGCTCCTCGAAGATGTCTGAGGACGGGATCCTCAGAAATCTTCGAGAAGCTCTGCCGTAGTGGTGTCCCTGCTCTCCCACACCATCTTTCGGTTTATATCTTCTCTAGCTAAATCAGTATGCTGGTGGAGCTAACTAATTTCACATATTAGAGAGTGCATCTACGGCGAGCTCCTCAAAGATGTCTGAGGACGAGGTCCTAAGACATCTTCGAGAAGCTCCACCGTAGTGGTGTCCCTGGTCTCACACACCATCTTGCAGTTCTTCACAAGAATGCATACCTATTTATAGATTAAGCAGCACAACATAGTGTTGGGCACTGATGACATAATGTCGACACACTCACGCTGGCATAGTGTTGCCACCCACCCAAACTAGTGTCGGCATTTAATTTACTGGCTTAGTGCTGCCCACTGAGGACATAGTGTCGACATGTTGTCTCCACATCCACATTTAGTCCCGGTTGGTGCCTCCAACCGGGACTAAAGGTTCATCATATATTTAGTCCCGGTTGCTGGTTTTAGATTAGTACTAATTAATTATGATTATGTTTGATGTACCTAATTAATTATATATTGCAGATGAGCCGGCAATGGATGTACGCTGACCGACTCTCTAACGAGTTCATTAAAGGTGTGCATTCTTTTCTTCTTGTGGCCGAGGCAAACAAGCGGAGTGGTTTTATGTCTTGTCCATGTGGTGTCTGTCGGAATCATAAAGAATACTCTTCCTCAAGAGTCCTTCACAGCCACTTGTTTCGGTCCGGTTTCATGACCGGCTATAATTGTTGGACCAAGCACGGAGAAAGAGGGGTTATGATGGAAGACAACAAAGAAGAAGAGAATGACAACGACTACCCTGAATATGATGGTACTACAATGGAAGACATTGATGAAGAAAAAGATGAAGAACGGGTATCAGATCTGTCCGATGATGATCTTAGTCGGGCCGTTGTCAATGGCCAGGAAGAATGCGTAACTGAAAGGGAGAGGTTGAAGTTCAAGAAGATGTTAGAGGATCACCAAAAATTGTTGTACCCAAATTGTGAAAATGGGCACAAAAAACTGGGTAGCACACTGGAATTGCTGCAATGGAAGGCAGAGAACGGTGTGACTGACAAAGGATTTGAAAAGTTGCTGAGAATAATGAAGAAGTTGCTTCCAAAGGATAACGAACTGTCCGCCGGTACCTACGAAGCAAAGAAGGTTGTCTTCCCTCTAGGATTAGAGGTGGAGAAGATACATGCATGCACTAATGACTACATCCTCTACCGCGGCGAGTATAAGAATTTGGATGCATTCCCAATATGCACTGCATTGCGGTATAAGATAAGACAAGATGACCCTGGTGATGTTGAGGGCGAGCGCCGCATGAAGAGGGTTCCTGCCAAGGTGATGTGGTATGCTCCTATAATACCACGGTTGAAACGTTTATTCAGGAACAAAGAGTATGCCAAGTTGTTGCGATGGCACATGGAAGACCGTAAGAAAGACGAGATGTTGAGACACCCCGCTGATGGGTCGCAGTGGAGAAAAATCGAGAGAGAGTTTCCAAACTTTGCAGGTGATGTGAGGAACTTATGGTTTGGTCTAAGTATAGATGGCATGAATCCTTTTGGGGAGCAGAGCTGCAATCATAGCACCTGGCATGTGACTCTGTGTATTTATAACCTTCCTCCTTGGTTGTGCATGAAGCGGAAGTTTATTATGATGCCAGTGCTCATCCAAGGCCCGAAGCAACCCGGCAACGGCATTGATGTGTACCTAAGGCCATTAGTTGAAGAACTCTTATAGTTGTGGCAAGGACAAGGTGTACGTGTGTGGGATGAGAACAAGCAGGAGGAATTTGACCTACGAGCGTTGTTGTTCATAACAATCAATGATTGGCTTGCTCTTAGTAACATTTCAGGACAGACAAACAAGGGATACAATGCATGCACACACTGTTTAAACGATACTGAAAGTATATATTTGGATAAATGTAAGAAGAATGTGTACCCGGGGAATCGTCGTTTTCTTCTGCCCTCGCACATCCTAAGAAAGAAAGGTAAGCATTTCAGTGGTGAGGCAGACAGCCGGTGTAAGCCTATCCGCCGTACTGGTGATGATGTATTTGACATGGTGAAGGATTTAAAAGTAATCTTTGGAAAGGGTCCTGGTAGACAATCTGTTCCGAAGGACGATGTCGGACATGCACCCATGTGGAAAAATAAATCTATATTTTGGGAGCTACCCTATTGGAAAGTCCTAGAGGTCCGCTCTGCAATTGACGTGATGCACCTGACGAAGAATATTTGCATGACGCTGCTAGGCTTCTTGGGCGTGTATGGGAAGAGCAAAGATACACCCGAAGCACGGCAGGACCAACAACGTATAAAAGACCGAGACGGCATGCATCCAGAGCTGTTTGAAGGTACTGCTAGCTACGCTCTTACCAAAGAAGATAAGGAAATTGTTTTTGAAGTCCTTTACAGTATCAAGGTCCCGTCTGGTTTCTCGTCGAACATAAAGGGAATAATAAATATGGCAGAGAAAAAATTTCAAAACCTAAAGTCTCATGACTGCCACATGCGTATTTCCCAGCTGCTTCCGATTGCATTGAGGGGACTCCTGCCGGAAAATGCTCGCGTACCCATTGTGAAGCTATGTGCATTTCTCAATGCAATTTCTCAGAAGGTAATCAGTCTAGATAGTCTACTAAGGTTACAGAAAGATGTGGTCCAATGTCTTGTCAGCTTCGAGTTGGTGTTCCCACCATCCTTCATCAATATTATGACTCACCTCCTAGTTCACCTAGTCGATGAGATTAACATTCTTGGTCCTGTATTTCTACACAATATGTTCCCCTTTGAGAGGTTCATGGGAGTGTTAAAGAAATATGTTCATAACCGTGCTAGGCCAGAAGGAAGCATCTCAAAGGGATATGGAACAGAGGAGGTCATTGAGTTTTGTGTTGACTTTATTCCTGACCTTAAGCCCATCGGTGTTCCTGAATCACAACATGAGGGTAGAATTAGTGGAAAAGGCACGCTAGGAAAGAAAGCAAGGATATGTATGGATGGACATTCTCTCACTAAAGCACACTACACAGTTCTGCAAAGTTCCACCTTGGTGGCTCCGTATATCGAGGAACACAAGAATATTGTACACTCCAACAACCCGGGGAAGCCTGGTTCCTGGATTAGAGATGAACATATGAGGACTTTCGGCGGTTGGTTGCAGTCACATCTCATGAATGACACAAATGTTGGAGAGCATTTGTACTTGTTGGCCAGGTCATCATCTTCGACTATATTGACTTTCCAAGGGTACGAGATAAATGGGAATACATTTTACACGGTCGCCCAAGATAAAAAGAGCACCAATCAAAACAGTGATGTACGATTTGATGCAATAGAAGAGAATGGGCAAAAGGATACATATTATGGTTACATAGAGGAGATATGGGAACTTGACTATGGACCTTTTTTCAAGGTTCCTTTGTTTCGGTGCAAATGGGTCAAGCTGACAGGAGGCAGGGTTGAGGTAGACAAGAAATACGGAATGACAACAGTGGATCTCAACAACCTTGCATATAGAGATGAACCATTTGTCCTAGCCAATGATGTGGCTCAGGTTTTTTATGTGAATGACATGTCTACCAAACCGAGAAAAAGGAAAGATAAGCAAAAGAATACAGGATCCGATGAGCCAAAGCGCCACATAGTTGTTTCAGGAAAAAGAAACATCGTGGGGGTGGAGGATAAGACAGACATGTCAGACGATTATGATAAGTTTCATGAAATTCCGCCCTTCGCTGTGAAGGATGACCCAAGCATCCCGTTAAATAAGGAAGATGCTCCATGGTTACGAATTAGAAGAAAACCCTAACATGTGTGGATGTTGGTGATGTACAATATTATTAAACCTTTATGTTTAATGATCTTCTTATATGTATATGGATATGAACTTTCTCGATCTCAATGGGTAGTATTGCAACTTGTTATGGCCAGACATTTATTAATCTTAAAACGTAAAAATTAGTCATAATCATATCTAGCCCTGTAGTACACAGCTTCTGGGTCGTCTTCGGAATCGTCATCGTCATCGTCGTCGCTCGTAGCACGCGGATGGATCCTCAGCCCTTCCTCGTAGCACGCGGATGGATCCTCCGGCCTCGGATTCATGACGCGCGGGGGAGGGGGCTCCCGGATGACGACCCCAGTACGCCCTAGGCCTTCACCACCACCACCACCATTCTTGTGGCTATGCTACTGGTGAAAGTGCGGGTACCTCAGGCGAGGATGGTCTCCCATGGTGATGTAGTGCATCACACCGGCGATAGTCCAGTTCACCCACCACAGGTGGCGACCAGCCTCGTTGTGGTTCACTGGGGGCGGGCCGTCACCCTCGTACCTGGCGAGCTCCCTTTCCCGCCGGTTTGCAAAGAAAGCAATCCAGGTGTCGAGATTGTCGGGATCACAATGGGGATCCATCCGCTGCTCCGGCGTGAGCTCGAGGTAGAAGTGGTTCGTGATGGCCGCCTGGTGGGCCGAACCTTAAGACATAGGAGGAACAAGAACCCCTCCGGCGCTCAGCATCCAGCCAGCGGGCAGCCGGTACCCCGACGAGCATGGGTAGCTAGAGGCGCACAGCGCCTCAGTCTCCTCGAGCGTCAGAAAAGCCCAGTAAGCGGTGTCCATTGTTGTGAGAGAGAAGGTGTGGATGTGTCGATGGAAATGGCGGTCGGCCTAGATATAGAGGGACATGGCGGGAGAACATGGCGAGAAGCGGGGGAAATGGCGGGAGAAACATGGCGGGAAGCGGGGGGAAATGGCGGGAGAACATGGCGGGAAGCGGGGGAAATGGCGGGAGAACATTTCTACTATATTTTTGTGAATATTTTGCTATATTATATGTATTTTTCCATTTTAAATAATAAACTATATTTTTATTATTTTTTGTAAACATTTCTACTAACTATAATACTTGTTACATAATAGATCATTTCATTTAAGTTGTATAATAAAGTATGATAATAGATTTAAATTATAGATCTTCTTTTTCTGAAATTTTTGATATATAATACATAATTTTCTGAAAACTATAAACCATTTTTGGGTTTGGCGCCAAAAATAACCTTTAGCCCCGGTTTGTATTACAAACCGGAGCTAAAGGGTTTCGGTGCGCGGGAAGTGCAGCGGGCCGAAAACACCTTTAGCCCCGGGTTGTAATACGAACCGGGGCTAAAGGGGGACCTTTAGCCCCGCTTCATATTACAACCCGGGGCTAAAGGGGGGGTGGTATAAATACCACCCCCGCCCCGGGTCGAGCCACGACCCGGAGAGCCAGATCACATTCTTCCCAGCAGAGACGTTCGTGCCGCGCCGTCGCCCGCGCCCGTCGTCCGTGCCGCTGTGCGAACCGCCACCGCCCGTCCGTGTCGCCGTGCGAGCCGCCGCTGCCCGCGCCCGTTCTGTGCCGCCGCGCGCCGTCTACCGTCCGCCGTGCCGCCCGCACCGTCGTCTCCACGCCCCGCCGCGCCGCCTCCGCAGGTTAGTTGTTATGAGGGTGTTATATGTTGTTAATTTTGGTTTTATATGTTGTTAATTTTGGTTAATTAGTATTTAGGGTTAATTAGTATTTAGGGTTAGTTAGTATATTAGTATTTAGGGTTAATTTTGGTTAATTAGTATATAGGGGTAGTTAGTATTTAGGGTTAATTAGTATTTAGGGGTAGTTAGTATTTAGGGTTAATTAGTTTTTAGGGGTAGTTAGTATATTAGTATTAGGTTAGTATTAGTATTTAGGTTAGTACTAGGTTAGTTAGTATTAGTATTTAGGTTAGTATTAGATTAGTATTAGTATTTTCTATTAATATTATTTAGTATTAGTATTAGGTTAGTATTTAGTTAGTATTAGTATTAGGTTAGTATTTAGAATTAGTTAGTATTAGTATTAGGTTAATTTTATAGGTTAGTATTTATCTAGGGTCAGTTAGGGTTAGTTAGAATACTTAGTTAATTAGGTTTAGTTTAGTTAGTGATAGGTTTAGGGTTATTGTTATTAGGGCAATATATACTTAGTGATTTAGTTACTGTTTATGTTTTATGATTGTTTATTGCTATTATTTAGTTATGCCCCGTCCACCTCATCCGAGCCTACTGGACTCCGTCGGGGATGTCCGAGTCTGGGCTCCGCCGGGTTGGCACAGGAAGGTGCTACCTATCAGGACTCGTACCTTGGTGAGGAATCCGGGTATCATCGTCGACCCGGAGCTTCTTTGGTGGCGTCCACGAGGTCCAGGAGCGGTGTAGAGGGAGCCAGCCCGCGAGGAGGTGGTACGTCGTCGTATCAGGGAGGAGGACGAGCATGTACGGCAATAAATGTATCTTTTGGAGACTAGGTTCTCCAATATCTGGCAGGTTCACGGATCTCACCCGAGCTATTCTCCGGTGATGGTTCCTCTTCTGTGTCTGCAGAGCTCCCGTAGCACAGAACGCGGCAGCCGCGTTCGCTAGTTTATCTTAATAATGTACTTTATCTTATACTTTATCCTATAATGCACCTGAGCTATTCTCCGGTGATGTATTAATAATGTACTTTATCTTATACTTTATCCAATAATGCACCCGAGCTATTCTCCGGTGATGTATTAATAATGTACTTTATCTTAATCACTAAGTACTGTATCCGAGTTGTCACAGTTGTAATATTCTTTTACTTAATGCAATATTCTTTCTCTATATTAGTTAAGCTATGAACGGTAGACAGAATGAAGAGGAGCTTCTCAACATGATAGATGAGGGTACTGGGGGGTCTTATTATGATGGCTCCGAATATCTTAATTTGTCTAGAGGAGACGATGGTGGAGAAAATAGTGGAGACGATGTTGCTGACCATGGTGGAGACCATGGTGAAGACACCATAATAATGACAAACTCCGTCAAGGTATATAAAGCCTCTATCGATCGTTCACTATTATAGATGCACTAATTGATTCGTATATATCTACTGACGAGTGTTTCTTCTCTTAGACCTCCGCTTCTGGCCAATCTTCTACAAATACAAGAGGCCCGACACACAAGTTGCCCGCTGATGTCCGTTTCATCATTGACTTAGTCTCTCCGCAAGGTCAACCGGTGGAGCCCAAAGAAGCTGCGAATGCATTTACAAGTCAATGCGGAGTGATTGTTAGAGACAAAGTCCCGATCACCACGCGAAACTGGAACAAGCCAGGAAAGAAAAAGGATCCAGCTGGGGCTAGTTTTGTAGATGACAGAGCGAAAGATACAATGTGGAATTCTCTCATGACACATTTCACCCTACGAGTCTTCGAGACTGATGAGCTCACACAGCAAATGACGAGGAAAGTCAAGCACTTTGCTCTTAAGAAGATGGCCGAACTATTCAAGGAATGGAAAAAAAGATTGTACCACAAGTATGTCTTGAAAGAAACAACTCGTCCATTCGTTGGCCCACTAGAGTTGCAGCAAGATAACTGGGCCACATTTGTGGAATACAAGACCTCAGCACCAGCTAAGGCGATATCAGCAAAAAATAAGGAAAATGCAGCCAAAAAAAATATCATGATCATATGGGCACAGGTGGCTACAGGAGTGCCATGCCTAAGTGGGATAACGCTGAGGCTGACCTAGAGGCTAAAGGGGTCACTCCAGCTACGTCTAGTTGGCCCTTAAGGTTAAGAAATTGGGTATTCGGGCATGGGGCATCATTAGACCCAGAAACAGGCGAGATTGTTGCAGCCGAAGAAATTTCTACACCCAAGAAAGAACTTGTTAAAGTGATGAAAGAGGTTGAAGAGGGAACGTTTGTTCCTGACAAAGAGAACGATGAGCGGACAAAGCCTCTCGGGAATCCTGAAAAGGCTGGACGAACAAGAGGGTTCGGACCTTCTTATCCATGGGTTATCGGGTTTCCCGAGCACCGTGACATGTACCGAAGCCGATCGAGAAGAACAAACCAGCAAAAAGAGGAGGATACGGAGCGGTTCGCGAGGTTTGAAGCCACGCTGCAGGAGTATCGCCAAGAGCTTAATGAACTTAAAGGACTCCGATAGCAAGATCCTATACCGGACAGTACGGTCGGCCCATCGCAACGGAAAAGCAGCGTGGCTTCCACGGAGGGACACGGTAATGATACAGCGATGGATGTGTGCCCCGTGGATGCAATTAAGGAGAAGACTAGTTGTGAGCTGCATGTTGAACTGAAGAATATATCCATGAAGGTGCCGGTCGGCTTTGCTTTACCTTCTGCACCGGGAGCGACCTACCATTGCAATCCGATTCCAGCTGGCTATGCTCGTATCGGTGTGGATGAAATTCTACCTATGTGTCAGTCACTACAGCTTGACATCCCTGGGGGTCAAGGGGAGACGACACTGGGAGAAGTCACGAGTGGCTTCATTCTTTAAGAATACATCAAGTTTGCAGGCTCGACACCAGGGCCACCTTCTCCACCAAGGCAACCGTCTCCTCCCAGTGCACCGTCTCCTCCAAGTCAACCTCCAAGTACACCGTCTCCTCCCAGTAATAGTCCAATCCATGACCCCAACACGAGTTCATCTCAATCTACGCAGCCACCTCCACCCACTAACGGGCAAAAGCGGAAGAATACCACCGCTCCGTCGAGCGATAACCAATGCCCAAAGCGACAGTTGTCGCCCCTCCCAAGAGTACCGCCGGTTCCTCCCAAGAGGGCTTACGACCTGACCGATGAGGAGACCGATGCGGTCGTACGGGCCGAAGTGGATGCTCATTTTAAAAAGAAACAACCTGAGCCAGAGGTCCAAATAAAACCGGAAACCAAGGAGCACTTTAGGAAATTACTGACGTAGCCATCCCAAGCTCAGTTAAATGCGCCAGATGACTATACACGATGTCTTCAGAAGACATTGAAACAGAAGAGATCAAGCGGTAGAGCAAGCATCAAAAAAGAGGTTCCCCAGTAGGGGGAACAAGCAAAACAATCGAGTGGTAGCGGATGCATCAGAACAGACGTCCCTCAGCTGGGGAAACAAGCAAAACAATCGAGTGGTAGCCGAAGAACCAAAATAGATGTTCCCCAGCTGGGGAAACAAGCAAACCAATCGCTCCCCCCACTCCAGGTGAACATACCCAAACCTCAACTATATGAGGAAGAACCTATGGATCCGGAAACGGCTAGGATATTGGCCGAGCAATGTGGTATGCCTATTAATGAAATTATTCACGGCGATATGCCCAAGGCTGAGGTAGCACCCAAATTAGTTAACGGGGAGCCTCTGGTCAGTTCTGAGAGGCTTCGGGATATGCCAACACAAATGCGACGATTCCATGAATGGTACATGAAACAATCAAAAGAACAGCGGAATTGGCTCATACTGAAGGTTCAAAAATCGCAATTCTTCATTCAAGACGAGGTCCCTATTGAATTTACAGAATTATTTCAGTTATTCAATCTAAAGGAACTCGACAAAACTATCCTCAGTTGGTATTGTTTGTAAGTGATTACTTTATTTATGTAATTAGGTCTCTATCTAAACTTTTTCAATTCATTGCCGGTAAGTATACTCACTATATTCTTTTGTATGCTATATATAATGATGCAGAATGAAGATACTCGATTGTAAAAGAAAGGTTATCAACGGATTTGGGTACATTGACCCACATCGAGTTCATGGATGAGTTACTGACGTATGTAAACCTTGCGTAGGTACCACTGGATTCTTCTAAGCATTTCACTTGACATGGGAAGAGTTCACATCATGGACTCACTAAACAAAGACATTGAAAACTACCGCATCATTATCGATGTGCTCCAGAGGTAATTTCAACCATTATCGCACTATATCGGTTTCTTTCGTTCATCTTCTGGGATATCAAGTAGTTATTAACTCATACATTAATTTTCTTTGTCGGGTAGTGTTTGGACACAGTTCAAGAAACATGTCCGCGGTCAATGGCGTGAGGAGCTATTTTTTAAATCACTCTCGGTAAATAGTACGAGCTAAGTCCGCGCATCTATTTAATTCTAGTTTATGTGCATTTATCATGCTAGCGTTATTATTTGATTGAATTCTATTCTTGTAAAGTGCGCGAGGCAGCCACAGGGAACTAATCTATGTGGATTCTACGTGTGCGAGTTCATTCGCATCAGTATAGAGAAGCCCTCAGAAAATGTTCGAGTAAGTAAACAATATATTCACCCTTTATTTTTATTACAAAAAATCGTGTTTAGTCTAATCCATACGATCTCCTTTTTACATAGTTGGACGCAATGTGAGACAAGCTCCTACCAAAGGACCGCCTAATAGAAATCCAAGAGGAATTTGCTACATTTTTTCTTGACGAGGTCATAGACCCACGCAGAGAATACTATATAAGTAGACCCTAATCATCCATGTAATGATCTCCATGTAATCAAATAGACATGCTCCGGACCTTGTTGGGACTCCATATATGCTTGTAAGAGTAATTATATTATATTTTGCGTCAATGTGGCCAAGTACTATGTAGTATCATTCTGTATGTATACAAAAACTTGTTTCTAATGAAAACACAGAATGAAAAATAATTGAACACAAAACACAAAATGAAAAGAAAAATACAAAACCCTAAAACCCCATCCCCTGCCGCGGCAGCCAAATGGCACAAAATGCTGCCGCGGCAGGGAACCTTTAGTCCCGGTTCGTAACATGACCCGGGGCTAAATGTCCTGCCACCCAGCGCGCCTAGCAGGCCACGTGGTTAGACCTCTAGCCCCGGTTCGTAACTGAACCGGGGCTAAAGCTTGGACCTTTAGTCCTGCTTTCGCAGCCCCGGTTCGAAATCCGGGACTAAAGGCCTTTAAGAACTGGGGAAAATTGCCCGGTTTCTAGTAGTGATTATCAAGGTCCCCTCCTCGGGGGAAGGGCATGTGAGGATCTCTAGCAGAATGACCTCGAAGCCAAAGTCGCACACGTCTGCTCCTGCAGTGTATTTTCATACGATGGTGCCAGCATAAGCTACCAGAGCAGGGCAAAGTCATAGACGTGCCTGTTATCGGGTATAGCGCCAGCGTGAACATCGTGCAACACGGGAGCCGCCATGGCAGCCACCTCAACCAGAAATCAAATCAAGAAGCGGGCCTACCTTTTCTCGTGCCTCTCCTAACTTCTCTCTTACTCCGATCGCGTCGAATCTCACTTCGCACACTAGATAGATGTCGCTAGCATATCAAGAAAAGAACTGGACTCTCCGTGCAGAAGTGGGGGCGTCAGCATCAGAGACAGGGGAGCGACATAGGGCACTGGGGTCGAGCGTGGGGGCACGTGAGATAGATGATTAGGGGTGGGGTAAGATGGGGACTGGAGCTCTAGGAGGTGGAGGTAGACAAGAGGCATGATGGAGGCACCTGGGAGAGCTCACGAGCGAGGTAGGTGGAGGGGCTTCCTGGTGGCAGGATTTGTTGGATCGAGTGCATGTTGGTTTGGTTCTCCATTGGGCTAAACCAAAGGGGGCGAGCGGTAGGTGGGGTGTGTACGACCTGATTTCACAACCAGATGGACGGATCATCTATGGGGAGGAGCAGTCAGAGATGGCGGGCGGGGATTCGGGGATGACGAACGATGTGCGACGTGCGCCGGTGCCGTGGACCATTTTTTATTTAGTGGTGGCGCTCCCTGTAATATGACCCAACTTATAGGGGTAAAAGCGTCTTACAAAAGATTCACCAGACCACCAAGACCATAAGTCTTTTTTTTAAGAAAAATCATGCTGCGATTTTATTCAATACCAGCACCATCTGATGCCAACAGGTCCAAAGAATACACAGGAGGTACCCCGAACCAAGTCTTACAGTGTTTATTTTCGCATCTATCCTTAGCTAGACGATGAGCCACACTATATACAGATCGTACATGTTTCACTTTAGCGTCACCAAACAAAGCCAGCAACGCTTTCACTTATTCAACTAGGGGTCCGTGGATAGATCGATCCATCTCCTTACTCTGCAGCATCTTTACAACCCTAAGACAGTCCGTCTCAAACTCCAGCTTGCTGACCCCTATTTCAGCATCTAGTTGCACTGCTCTACGACATGCAAGAAGTTCAGCTCTCTCCGGATCCACCGCCATCGGGAAAAAATGGCTTGCTACTGCCACAAACTCGCCATGGTGATGACGGACAACCGCACCACCGCCACCTTGGCCTATATCCTTGAGAAAAGAACCATCCGTATTTGCTTTGTGCCATCCTTCTGACAGTAGGCGCCAGTGCTCCTCTTGTCGCGACTGGCATGTGGTCGGCGTGACTGAATTCACATTCTTCCACTCCTCCACATAGAACATGGCTTTGCGCGTCGTCACCATAGGATCCTCGATCTGAGCAGTGTCTCTAGCTTCATTTCTGGCTAACCACATCTGGTATATTGTCATCAAACCAACAGCTAGTTCGTCAGGGTCCAGACCTCCCATCCACTCCAGCATCTAGTTTGACAGGTCCTTCTTGTCTCTGACAATACCCGGTGGGGCCTTCAGCTGTAGCTTCGACAGTTCTCTGCTACGCTCCCACACCCTGACAACATGTGGACATCTCCAAAATCTATGGATCAGTGTTTTATCTCTATGGCAGACAACACACCTGACCCCAGGTTTGATGTTTCTCCTCTGTAATCCGTGTCCAACAACAAGGCCATTCTTAGCCAACCTCCATGCATGAATCTTCACTTTATTGGGCACATCTGCAGCCCATAATGCCAGCCGCCCTTTGTGCTCATCACACGTAGATGATGAACTAGGACGTCCTGCTGCCAAAGCTTTCATCTGTCTCTAGAGATGGTATGCTGATTTGACGGAAAAGATCCTGTTTTTGGTATAGTTCCAAGAAAGGTAATCATCTATTCCGGCTCGACCTAAGGGAATCTTCTTAATGTCTTCATAATCCACTTCATAGAAACGGTCCTACAATTTTTGAACATTCCATCCATTACCACCTGGCAGCAGTAGTTCGCTCACATTGTTAACCACCACAACAGGCTTATGGCCCAAAGGCTTATTAGCACTAGCCCTCAGGATCCAATTGTCCTCCCAAACTGAGATGTTAGTCCCTGAGCCAACCCGCCAAATGAGGCCCTTATTTAGCAGCTTCCTACCGTGGATAATACTCTTCCAGGTGAACAAAGCTGTCGTCGGGCACCCTATCACACGTGCACACAGAGAACCCGGCCTAGTAACCATCCTCCATTCCTATTTGGCCAGAAGCGCCTGACTGAAATCTTCAAATTCTCTGAAACCCATGCCTCCCTTCTTCTTCGAGCCACACATCTTCTCCCAACTTAACCAGTGAACCTTTTTCTTGCCTTTAGAAGCACCCCACCAGAACCCCGACGAGATTGACGTTAGCTTCTCGCACATAGATTTTGAAACTCTAAAACATCCCATGGTATAAGTCGGAATAGCCTGTAGGAAAGATTTCACCAACGCCTCTCTTCCCACCTTGGATAAACCCTGCCCCTTCCACCCTCCCACCTTTCCACATGAGCGTTCAGGCAAGTTCTTGAAGGCGCCATTTTTTGACCGCCGTACCACAATTGGCAAACCGAGGTACTTCTCAGAAAGAGCCTCACAAGAAATACCCAACGTGTTCATCAGATTAGTCTGGGCCTCTTCCACACATCCTCTCCCAAAATAAATAGAAGATTTTTGGAAGTTAACACACTGACCAGAACATCTCTCATACTTCTGCAAAATACTCTTGAGCGCCACCATGCTGTCATGAGCAGCCTCCATGAAGACCACACTGTCATCCGCAAAAAGCAAATGAGTGATAGTTGGTCCATCCGACCCAAACTTGATCCCCGTCAGCTCTCTCTCTCTATGCTTGCCTAAGTAAGGCTGAGAAACCTTCAACACAGAAAAGAAAAAGATATGGGGAGAGGGGATCCCCCTGCCTTAAACCACGTGAAGGCAGAAACATCTTTGATGTGCCCCCATTCAGCTTGACAGAAATCCTCACCGACCTGACGCATCTCATGATCATTGCAATCCAAGTATGTGAGAAACCCATTCTTGTCAACATTTGTTCAAGGAACGACCATTCCACTCTATCATACGCCTTCATCATAGCGAGCTTTACTGCGCACAGTGGCTTCTTCCTTTTCCTTGTCCGAATGGCATGTGTACATTCATTTGAAATGAACACATTGTCCGTGATCAACCGGCCCGGGACAAAGGCACTCTTCGGGATCAATACCAAAATGGTGTCATTAAAATCTACTGGTCATGGCCATCCACCTAGGAAATCCTGAACAACATAGCAAACAGAACCTTTTAACACAGGCCAATGCCTTTGGTAGAAGAGCGCCGGCAGCCCATCAGGGCCTGGAGCCTTAGTCGCACCCATTTGGAATAAGGCCTCCTCTATTTCCAAATCAGTAAAGGCTGTTGTCAACCCACCGTTCATTTCAGCAGAAACAAAGTTCTCAATTAAATTCAGAATTTCAGCACTGTTGTGGGATCCTTCAGAGGAATACAAGGCATGATAAAAGGCTAGTGCCATATCACGCATACCATCATTTGTTTTGCATAGCACCCATCCTCACTTCTCAATGCCCGAACCATATTTGTGCGCCTCCTGTGAGATGCTCGGTTCTGGATTTTTTTGTATTTCTATCTCCCCACTGAGCCAATCTTGACGCGAGCGCTGACGAAACATGATATCTTCGTGCTCGTAGATGTCATGAAGTTTCCGCTCGATGTCCTTCACCTACGGGGATGTGCCTGCCTCCGTCGCCGCAGAGCGCGCCGAGTCAAGCAAACACCGCAACCTCTTTATTTCTGCCCAGACTGAACCAAAGGACTTTACACTCCATCGCTGAATATCCTTTGACACATCGTGGAGCCGTCTCCACAAACCATTTATCCCAGCATCCCCATTAGCATTTTCCTCCCATGCACTTTGATCATTTGCTCATAATCATCATGTTGAGTCCACATTTCTTCACACTTAAAGCCTCTATCAATCGTCCTGTGACGTATCGTAGGCTCATCCAGCACCTTGACCACTAGGGCCATATGATCAGATTCCTCGGTGGCAATATGCTCCACCGTAGAGTAGGGGTACAACTCAAGAAACGACGTCATCACCGTTGCCCTGTCTAGCCTAACTTTTACATTATTTGCCCCTTCTCTTTTATTAATCCAGGTGAAGTCATATCCAGAGTATCCCATATCGGTGAGCTCACATTCCATCAACCAGGACCTGAACGCATCCATCGACGCTTCACTGCGGGCATTGCCACCCGACCGTTCGTGCTGGTATAGAACCTCATTGTAGTCTCCAACACAAATCCACGTGAGATTGTCTTGAGCACGCATATACCATAGCACTTTCCAGGTTTTTGACCTTAGCTTAGTCCGTGGTTCGCCATATATACCTGTGAAGCGCTAAGATTTGCCTGCAAAGGGGATTGCTGCATCTAAATAATATTGACACCATTGTCTAACCGGGACATCAATGTCATCTCTCCACCACAGTGCCAGACCCCCACTTCTGCCCACACAATCCACCACAACACCATTCGTGAAACCTAAACTCCATTTGATCTTGTCCATGTCCCTAGCCTTCTTCTTTGTTTCAGTTAAGAACACCACCGCTGGGTTGTGACACCTACACAGGTCACGAAGCTTGCCCACCGTCGCGTCTAACCCCTATCTGCGATAGTTTAGGCCAAAGAGATTCATTGGTTTCGGTGGCCTTGTGTTGCAGGGTCCATCGATGAGCTGTTTGGGTCCTCCAGTCTATCAAAAACAAAGCCTTTTCGCTGCCTCTTTCCCACTGATTCTGCCACTTCTTCCTCCTGAGCACGAGTTCTAACTGGAACCCACATCATCTTCATTCCTCTCTTCCTTGAGCCGGAGCCCTGTGGCGGCCGCTCAACTTCCCTGTCCCTACCAACTGTCTGGTTTCTAGGTTTTCTGGAATAGGTACCTGACTTGTGTTTACGAGGGGCCTGCCCCACCGGAACATCGTATAGCTGCTCATGCTCCTGCACCTGCGCCCCTGCCCCATGGCGTTTAATGGGGCTACTGGCACTCCCGGTATCATGTCTAGCTTCTCTGTCGCTAGTGCGCTAGGAGCTAGAGTAGGCTTGATCCCTACGAAAATCTTTACGTGGATGTATATCCCTGATCTGGACTCCAGGATTAGCTCTATCCATGTTCCTGAATTTAGCATCCGACGACCTGCCACTAAAAATGCCCAAGGAGACAGAGGGGCGGGCAGGTGGCGTATTACGTCGAGACCGTCCCGCCGGAGCCCGCAACCACTCGCCCCACTGCTGCACACCTTCTTTCTCCGCTGGACACCCATCAGCCAAGTGAGACAGTCTTCCACAATCAAAGCAAAAGTGTAGGATCTTTTCGTACTTAATGTCAAACCACATCCCTTCCAGTTCATCTTCAGACTCACGCAACTTCACACCCCGTGGTAGACGCTGATCAACTTACACATCAACTCTGATTCTGAGTTCTTCCCCCCATGCCATGTCTTCCTCATCTACATCCACTGAGATATAATTCCCAATCCACCCTCCAATGAGTTTGCCATAGGAAATATTCATCATGTCCAACGGCAGGTCCAAAACCTTGACCCAAACTTCCAACAAATCAAAAGCCATGTCTGAAGGTCATACCATCCACCAAATTCCTTTAGCGGAACAACCTTGAAATCAAACTGCCATGGACCACTCTCCATAGCATGCCTCTAGTCTCCCTCTGTCGTGAATCTCACAACAAAGCGATTGTCTCCTATATCCTTAAACTGAGCTTTTCCATGGAATCCCCAAGCCCGAAACATCGCTTTCTCTAGTGCTCTGATAATTAACTTGCGAGGGGAGAAAACCTTACCAACTGCCACCCATCTAGGACGAGGACCTTCGACATGCCGATATCCTTGATCACCAACCCGGTGACCTCCTTGTCGGTTAGGAGCAGATCTCCCATCTTCATCGAAAGCCTTTTAATAATAAAGACAATTGTAAATAAAATGTACTATTGTACTTTATTAATAAAGTTAGACTTTATTTCTATTTGTAATTTAAAAATTGTAAATATTTCCATATATAATTCAATCTCAAATTTTCTTGAAACTTTTTTACTCAAGTGAAGTCTTTTGTAAAGATATTGTAGCACACAATGTAATATTGTTTAGTAATATTAAAGATGTTCTTCTCCTTAATTATTTCTTTGTGAATATTAGATCTTAATAAGAATTCAGTTCTTTATTTATTATTGTAATTCTATTTATATTTCAAATTTAATTTTTTAATTATAAATATATATTTGATCATTAAATTTTTTAATGTTTTCCCCTCAAACACAAAAGATACAGTGGTAATGTCGAAATCCATCACACTTATTCTAATGTTTCCATCCGAACAAGAGAAAATTCGATCCCTCTACGATTCTTTTGGTCTTGTGTGACAATTTCCTGGATTTTCTAATGCATGAATGCAATGCACACACCTGTGGTCTCTTATTTTTTGACCTAAAACCCTAGAATGTTATATCCAATATACGAGAATGACCGAGAGTTTTGAAAGATTTCACATCTCGCTAATAATTTGCGAGCCATCAAATTAAACACAGCTTTGAAAAAAAAGACATGTGCATAGCGTCCTTTTGCGTGTATTAACTACCGTGAAAAATTATAAACTTGAGTTTTGACAACTTTTGAAAAATAGCGTAATGATGGCCAGAAAGTGCACACGTTCGTCAGATTATGTTTTTCGCGAAAGTATTAATTCCAGGTTTTATATCGATCCCAATACGGAGCCTAGGTAAGTGTCTTTGTGCGATGTTCCTGTCGCACTCAAGGTGTCATGTGTCTTGAGTGAATTGACTATAATTATGGAAGGCGAAAGAGTGTGAGTTAATAATAGAGGAAACATACTAAAGGAAGAAGCAAGAATTAAATAACATAAAAGTAAAGGTGAGAAAAGTGTCGAGGTCCCGGCAGATGAGAAGTTAGGCGCGGAGAGAAACGATTCATGGTAATTGTGAAGGTGTCAGATGAATAAAATAGAATAAGTGGTTGTGATATTTCTTATTTGTAAGTGAGTAGGCAAGCAACACATATACTAACTGGGAGTCCTCATGGACAATTCTTCCCAGTCCCAATGATCCATCTGCCTGTTACCATAGTAATGACCAGCACATTAATTAAGGTATTATGACCAGATCAAGGCTTTAAACTTGATGGTTCCTTGTTCTCCTCGAGTAGTACTAGCTCCTCATTGATATCGGCCATGTCACTCGGGGGGTCGCTGATTCGGTAGCATACAAGTTCATACCAACAAGATCTCTAGATCATGTTACCCGGACCCTTAAATTGCATAACAAGTATTAGGCAAACATAGATATTCATTCTCACAATTTAATAATCACTACAACAATCACAAATGGATGGAAACAAAGGAGCCACAACACATCTTACTGATCCCCTACATCCCCCACGCCTATGGGGATTTACTCAGACATGAGAGGAAGATAGATCAAAGGCATAATTGTATTACAAATAGAAATCATCTCAAAGTTACTGTAGCAAACCACAATACCGTTTGAAGATCGAACTAAATACAAACCAAGATAGATCAAAGTATCAAACCCTAATCTTACAAGTGCCAATATCTCTCTCTCTCTAGGTACAAATGGGGATGATGGTTGAGCTAATGGTTCAGAGTGTAGGGATCATCAAAGAATGAGACGATGTTCTTCTCCTTCTCTAGTTCTGATCTCCCCTCTTATGGATGTGTTTGTAGTAGTTGTGTTGTGTTTTTCGTCGTCTCCCCTTCACGACAGTTGCTTTTATTGATATAACAAAGCTGGAGGCAGGTCGTACGGGTGGACGGTATAGGTGCATCTCGACCGCACTAGTGGTCATTATGCGCTTAGAATTCCTCTAATGAAAGGGGTTTCAATTGGGGATATGTTTCTTTAGGTGTAATTAGCTGATAAATCCTATCAAATCTTCCCAAAATGTTCATTGCTTGAAAACCATCACAAGAAACCAAGGTTTCACTAGTTGCGATGTCAACGTTATTGAAAAGGATAAAATTTAGTGAAATCCAGCAATAAATAAAAGGAAAAAATGATAAAAAAGTGTTGAAATTGGGAGCTATCACTTCACAAAATTTTCCCGCCATGTAATAATAGGTTTCAATTCGGACGACCAAGGTCAATGCCATATCCCATGATTCACATCATAGTTTATGATAATTTTCCCATATTACTCCCTCCATCCTGGTTTACAGGAGACATATTGAAATTATGAAATACCAAAATATCCCCATCTCCTAGGCATATAAGCATTTAATTTCAGAGGAAGAGCCAATCAGAGTATTAGTGAGAGCCAAATTAGCCCCAATCAGAGAAATCCTAGGGCCCAGATATTTTCTATATGTGTCCTTTAAACCGGGACCGAGGGTGACGAGGGATTAACTCGTCAATGTCCATTGTTATGGACTCGGGTTTTGGAAAAGGAGGTAGCGCTGGAGGCATCAATCAGCTAACAAACAAGTCCAGAGGGACCCAAGCTTTACCTAGGTCGAGGCCTCATAGAGGCCCCTACTCCTGCTTGTCTGCTCTTGGAATTATCAAGGGAGTCGAAAGTTATAGGGGCGCGCAGATGCCATCTCGCGAGGTTGTGGAAACTAGGGCTGTGATTGTCCTCCTCGCCACCCCCTCCTAGACTTTATATAGATAGGCTAGGTCTCGGGTAGCAAGTCGAGTCAGTTACAGATTAGGGTCCGTCCCTTTAAACTTTCTATCTTAAGCTTCGACTTGCGCTCCAAGCAATCGGAGTATCCGTGAGTCACCCGAATCTTGTATTAGGCCCTGGTAACACCGTGGGCTCCTATCATATCTCGGCCGTATATACCAAACTCGAGTACTTGTAGGGTATGTCCACGTCAGTAGCCCCCGAGTGTCCAGTGGAATCACAGATTCGAGTGGAGACTCTATGAAGTCTATAGAGTGCATAGCTGAGCATATTTTTGAGTGCTTTGTTTGTGTCATAGGGATTATTGATATACATGCCTGATTTATCCGATGTATCGCTATTAGTTAACTACCTTAGGGAAAAACAATGCAATCTACTCAAACTCGAGTCCTAAGACTCGAATTCGGAAAAGTGCTGGTGTAATTTGACTCAGGCTGCGGAGGTCTTACATGAGTCGAATTCCAGTATGTAAATGTGGGCAGTCGACGCGTTCGTCAAGGCATATTCATCGTACCTGTTGATGGCTCAATGCACGGCACCCAGAAAAGTGCTGGTGCGTGGTTGATGTAGACCTCGTTGGGAACCCCAAGAGGAAGGTATGATGATCACAACAGCAAGTTTCCCTCAGTATGAAACCAAGGTTTAATCGAACCAGTAGGAGCAAGGAAACACCCCGAAGGTGTTACTAGCTGAGCTTTGGCAGGGCGCACTACCGGTGCTAGTAGCAACGTGGAGACCTGCACAACACAACCACATAACTTTGTCCCCAACTTGCGATGAGGTTGTCAATCTCACCGTGTTTTGCGGAAAACAAAGGATTAAACGTATCGAATGGAAAGAAGTAATAGTTTGTAGAAAGTAAACACAAAGAAGTAAACATTTTGTAGATTGAATGTAAAAGACAAGGACCGGGATCCATAGTTCACTAGAGGTGGCTCTCCTTAAGATAGATAACATGCTGGGTGAACAAATTACAGCAGGGAAATTGACAAACATCGAGAAAGCAATACACGCATATACTAATCATCTTGACTCCTTTGAGACTTGATTGGTCATTAGAAAATTATACATAGACCGCCATCCAACTGCATCTATGACTAATAATCCACCTTCAGGTTATCATCCGAACCCCCTCCAGTATTAAGTTGCAAGCAACAGATTATTGCTTTACGAACTGCATGTAAAGTAAACAATACGATTGTTCTATGAACAAAGGATTGTTGTTTTCTCCCTAGTAGCAATAGCACATCTAGTACCTTAGAGATTTCTGTCACTTCCCCAGATTACCAGAGGCATGAACCCACTATCGAGCATAAATACTAACTCTTGGAGTTTCTAGCATCTACTTGGCCAAGATAGCTATTTAACAATGGAAAGCATGCAAGATCACAAATAACAAAGACATGATAGAATCAATAATCAATATGAAATAGCATCTCAATATCCATCGGATCCCCGCAATCACAATAGGCATAATTACAAATAGATGATCTTGATCATGAATGGAGCTCACAAGATCTAAACATGAAAGCACAAAGGAGGAGAACCAGCCATCTAGCTACTACATGGATCCATAGTCCAAGGATGAACTACTCACGCATCACACCGGAGGCTTGCATGGTGATGAAGAAGGCCTCTAGGGTGAAATCCCCTCTCCGGCAGGGTGCCAGGAAGAGATTCAGATCCCTCCCGATCTAGGGATGGAGATGACGGAGGCTACAAACTCTTTCGTCGATTTTTTATCAGGGCCTTAGGGTTTACGTCGCGATGGCATCTTATAGTCGGAAGGTGAGGCCGAGGGGGTGCCTGGGCTGGCCACACCACCCCCTGGCGTGGGCCAAGCCTGGTCGCGTGGCCAGGTGGTGTGGCCGGCCTCTAGCCCTTCTCCGTCTCGTATTCTAGCACTTGATGACTTCCGGAAAAATAGGCACTTTGGCTTTTGTATCGTCCAATTCCAAGAATATTCATTTTTTGACTTTCCTAGAACCAAAAACAGCAGAAAACAGGTAGCTGGCATTGTGGCTCTTGTTAATAGGTTAGTCCAAGAAATCATATGAAAAGTACTCCAAAGTTGGAACAAAACACAAGAAAGTGGATAAAACTAAGCATGGAACATCAAAAATTATAGATACATTTGCAATGTATCAACATCCCCAAGCTTAACTCCTGCTCGTCCTCGAGTAGGTAAGTGATAAAAAGAAAGAATAATTTTTGAGGTGACATGCACCATCAAAGACTTGATCAAAGTATTTGTAAAACATTCAAAGTTGGGATCATAGTACTTCAATCATAACATGAAAGACAAAGTTCTAGCAATAAGACAAAGAAACTATGATGCAACATGAAAAGGCATAAACAAAAGATTCATGAATAACAATGCTTTGCAAGATGTTTGTTTGTTTCACATAAAGAAAACATAGCATACTAGTATTCAGCTTGTCCCTCAATAGAGTAGCAAATATAAATGCATAGGACACCTTCAAAGTTCATAAGAGTGACTAGATACAATAGTTTAAAACAAGCAATATCAAAGTATGCATCAATCAACTAGTCTTGGGACAATGCACATAGAACTAAGAATGGCCACTATGCTCTCAAAGTAGGTGCATAAAGATAGAATGTCGAGACTCAATATAATGGTTAAAGAAAGGCCTTTATAAAAGGAAGTAGGGATTCAAGTCTCAAAAGAGCTTCCAAAAATTATGGTTCTTATAGATTTCAGCTCTTATTGCCCCTATCATAAGCATCTTGAAGTGATTAAGGTTAAAGTGAACAAACTATGGTCTACATGCTTGACGAAGTATAAGTCAGAAATCTCATGTCCCTTGTATACGAGGGCCGCTCCTCATGCTACTCAAGTTTAGTCACCGGTAAGTTCTTGTCATCGTAAGTACATGTGTATCATAGAGAACCGCCAACGGGGTACCCCTTGCCCGATGATACGGAAGAATCCCCATATCTAAATGACAAGGCAAGCAGACAACGAGCATCTCAGCAATCTTCTTATATACCATGGGAATATGGTGCTTTTTTCTCTCTTTCCTCTTTTCATAATCTCTTTTTTTCACTTTTTTCCCAATATAGGACTCTTTTTTTTATAAGAAGAATGCTTCATAGACATCTCATTATGGTTACGCTGCAGGTTTCCACCATGTCAGCATGGATTAGACCAGTGGCCCAGGCGTTTCTCTAACACATATACATAACTCCATGGACTTACAAGCTCCCCTTTCATTTCACACCGACGACATCCATATACAAAAGAGCATGATATCAACTAGGTACAAGTACCAAGTGCAATGTTGAAAGCGTTCCCCATGAAAGCATGGTTCTGCTAATTCCCAACAAATAAGTGCAAGCATATACAACATACACGACACAATGGTTCAAGTTTATTAAGGGCAAGAAAAGTAAAGTGTGCCATCAAGTTCGTGAGAGCTTTAATCACTAGTTTTCGCATAACAAGTTTAATTTGGAAGGTAAACAAAAGCATGAATATACTTGGAATAGCATAAGCTAGTAGGTAGGTATGGTGGACTCTTTGGAATAACTTGGTTTAGAGAGTTGGATGCATGAGTGGAACTCATACTTGGTTGTGGAGGCTAGCAAAAGACTGGGAGCGACAAACTAAGAGAGCAATAATGGCCATAATCATGCAGTGCGACAAAACATCATTGATCAAAGAATAAAGTGATCTACAAGTTGAAAACTAAAGGATCATAAAGGCTATGGTGACTTGATATAGTCATAACATGGTGTGAGCATGCGCCAAGTCAACCCAAATAAAGCATCAAAGGAGAATACCACTATACTATGCTTTAATATGCTAAAACAACACATGATTCATCCAAGGCACATTAAGAAATCTCAATTGTTTATAACAAGTCATGCTACAGCAAAGAATACTAAGCATAAAGACAAAAAAATATCAAGCATGGCATGACAAAGCATAGCCACAGTCAAAAACGAGCTCTTTTTACCACATAAGTATGAACTTTCCTACTCTTTTCCAAACCAAACCAAACTATTTGCAAACCAATGTATGAAAGAGGGGGTCCAACCAATTTATTCAGAAAACTAATCAAACCAAAGCAAACGAAAAATAAAAATGAAAACGAAAAAGAAGACGCTCCAAGAAAAACATAATTGTGCATGAAACAATAAAAATGAAGCGTTTGGAAGAAACCTGGGATTTTTATTGATGAAGAAGGGGATGCCTTAGGCATCCCCAAGCTTTTACGCTTGTACTTCTTTGATATTTCTTGGGGTGACATGCGTGGCATCCCCAAGCTTGAGCTTTAGTCCATCCTTCATCTCATTACTCATTCCTTCCATACACCTGAAAATTTTCCTTCATACAAAACTTCACACAATCTTTATTAGCAACATTAGTGCACTCAAGATAAATAAGTCTTAAGTCTCAGTTATAACACCAAATAAACTTCCTTTAGAACACTAGCTACTATAGCACTTCCCTCAAAAATCTCAATTCCCCAAAAGAACTCAAGAAGGAACCAACAAGAAGCAAATGCAGAAAATGGCAGAAATCTGTCAAAATAGACCAGCAGGTAAAGACGAATTTTTTTGAAGACCTTATGTTGCTCCAATCAAAAAGTGTTGAACTAACGAAAGTTAGATAACAACCTGGGGTAGAATCACAAACATTCACGCATCAAAAAGACGTCAGAGATTTTACACGAATTTTTACGGTGAAGCACAGAAATCTGTTTCGGGACAACAACTTTCCCAATCATTACTTCTCTCTCATTAGAGGTTACTCTTGGCACAAAAAGCAAATAAAAAGGATAAGGAGAGGTTATTAAAGAGGTAATAACTTCCAAGACTCATCTAAAACTTTTGGGTTATCTCCCAATAAGTACTTTTCTTTAACGCCTTTAAGTTAGGCATAAGAAGCAAGAAAATGAATCAAGTGTTCTCAAATGAAGAAGCATTAAAACCAAATTTCTTGCCCTTACCTCTCTTATTTTTATTCTTAACCTTGGGGAAAATATGATTGTTTGGTGGAGAAGAAAGGTGCATGGTCCCCTTTCCCACATCTATTATTGCTCCAAGGAGTTCTAATTGGGACCTTCCAAGTGTAATTTGTCCTTTTCCTACACATTCAATAACAAGATAATCAGTAGAAATCATTTTCCCAAGGATCTTCGTAAACACTCCTTTAGCTATTCCAAGGGGTAATATGGTAGTATTATTAGCAAGAGATATTTATTTTCCTCCTTCAGTAAGCCCCCAAGTATTTAGAGATTTATAAATATCTTTGGGCATAAGGCAAAACTCAGACATGATATCACAGCGAGCTTGAAAAGTTCCAGTGTTTATCTCAATTTTTACTGTAGGAAGCCACTTTGATGGTTCAGAATTTATTGGAACATAATTGTGATGCTCCCTAAGCGTATTATAGCAATCTTTTAAGCTAGCAGTGCCAGTCTCAAGGGTGTTCAATCTAGCAAATATTTTTGCAAAAGAAACATCAGTTTGGCTAGGCAAGTTGTAAGTGAGGATCAATTTATTTATAGCATCATCCTCATTACATTGGAGGAAATCTCCTCCCACAATAGCACCTAAAGCATATCTATAGCAAAGAGAAATCCCAAGGTAAAAACTACTAAGGAACAAGCTTTGAGTCATTTTAGGCTCAGTTTTTTCATGTAGATCAGAGATTCTAGACCAAGCTTCCTTAAAACTTTCCTCAATGCCTTGTTTAAAAGTCAAAATCATTTCCTCGGGTGACATAGTGATTGGAGCAAGGCTAGACATAGTGGCAACTTAAGATAGGAACTAATTTTTTTGTGTTTCTGAAATAAGAAAGCAAACAAGTAAAACTATTTTTGTGTGTTTTGATAAAGAAACAAGAAAACAAAGCAAAAAGAAAATAAGCAAAACAAAAATAACAAAGTAAAGAGATTGGTTATGAGGGACTCCCCTTGTGAAGATGTCTTTGACTCCCTGGCAACGGCGCCAGAAAAATGCTTGATGGCTCAATGCACGGCGCCCAGAAAAGTGCTGGTGCGTGGTTGATGTAGAGCTCGTTGGGAACCCCAAGAGGAAGGTATGATGAGCACAGCAGCAAGTTTCCCTCAGTACGAAACCAAGGTTTAATCGAACCAGTAGGAGCAAGGAAACACCCCAAAGGTGTTACTAGCTGAGCTTTGGCAGGGCGCACTACCGGTGATAGTAGCAACGTGGAGACCTGCACAACACAACCACAAAACTTTGTCCCCAACTTGCGATGAGGTTGTCAATATCACCGTGTTTTGCGGAAAACAAAGGATTAAACGTATCGAATGGAAAGAAGTAATAGTTTGTAGAAAGTAAACACAAAAAAGTAAACAGTTTGTAGATTGAATGTAAAAGACAAGGACCGGGATCCATAGTTCACTAGAGGTGGATCTCCTTAAGATAGATAACATGCTAGGTGAAAAAATTACAGCGAGGCAATCGAGAAACATCGAGAAAGCAATACATGCATATACTAATCATCTTGACTCCTTTGAGACTTGATTGGGCATTACAACATTATACATAGACCGCCATCCAACTGCATCTATGACTAATAATCCACCTTCAAGTTATCATCCGAACCCCCTCCAGTATTAAGTTGCAAGCAACAGATTATTGCTTGACGAACTGCGTGTAAAGTAAACAATACGATTGTTCTATGAACAAAGGATTGTTGTTTTCTCCCTAGTAGCAACAACACATCAAGTACCTTAGAGATTTCTGTCACTTCCCCAGATTACCAGAGGCATGAACCCACTATCGAGAATAAATACTAACTCTTGGAGTTTCTAGCATCTACTTGGCCAAGATAGCTACTAACAACGGAAAGTATGCAAGATCACAAATAACAAAGACATGATAGAATCAATAATCAATCTGAAATAGCATCTCAATATCCATCGGATCCCCGCAAACACAACATGCAGAATTACAAATAGATGATCTTGATCATGAATGGAGCTCACAAGATCTAAACATGAAAACACAAAGGAGGAGAACCACCCATCTAGCTACTACATGGATCCGTAGTCCAAGGATGAACTACTCACGCATCACACCGGAGGCTTGCATGGTGATGAAGAAGGCCTCCCCTCTCCGGCAAGGTGCCGGGAAGAGCTTCAGATCCCTCCCAATCTAGGGATGGAGGTGACGGCGGCTACAAACTCTTTCCTGGATTTTTGACCGGGGCCTTAGGGTTTACGTTCTGAGGTCATCTTATAGTCGGAAGGGGAGGCTGAGGGGGTGCCTGGGCTGGCCACACCACCCCCTGGGGCGGGCCAAGCCTGGCCGCGCGGCCAAGTGGTGTGGCCGACCTCTAGCCCTTCTCCGTCTCGTATTCTAGCACTTGATGACTTCCGGAAAAATAGGCACTTTGGCTTTTGTTTCGTCCAATTCCGAGAATATTCATTTTCTGACTTTCCTGGAACCAAAAACAGCATAAAATAGGCAGCTGGCACTGTGTCTCTTGTTAATAGGTTAGTCCAAGAAATCATATGAAAAGTACTCCAAAGTTGGAACAAAACACAAGAAAGTGGATAAAACTAAGCATGGAACATCAAAAATTATAGATACATTTGTAATGTATCACCTGTAGGTACGGATATATTTCTAGTAGTGAGCAGCAGATGCGTTGCCAGGCCTTATTCTGGTCTTATCTTCACGTTGTAAGTGCGGCATCCGAACTTCTTGGCATCGCGAAGATGATTCGGGTGGCCTAGGAGATGCAGTCTCTTTGCAGGGAAAATATGACGTGGAGTCGCCATAGAATTCGAGTGTGGATGTTATCAACACAAGGTGTAATGTATAAGAAAAATAATCATAGGGTGCGCTGTTAGCGCTCCCTATGGGAGTAGCCCCCGAGTGCCTATTTGAGTCGTAGACTCGAGTGGGGACTATAAGTACTTTGCGACTACTATCATCTTTATTTGCTTGTTTCAATCGAATGTGCTTCCAGTGCTCCCTATGGGATTATCCCGGAGTTCACAATAGAATCGTTGATTCGAGTGAAGGGTTTTCATGAAGCTTGAATACTTTCATAAAATTCTTTCGGGTGCGCAGCCAGTGCTCCTGTTAGGAGTAACTCCCGAGTGCTTGGTTGAGTCAATGACTCGAGTAAGGACTAAAGTAGTCAAAATGTTCTTCTGTTGGAATTGATGACGTTAGTGCTAACGATGAGATGCCCTCAGTTTTCCGCATGAGTAGCTTTGATGGGACGTGACGAGTAGTGGGTCCTGCTTTCTTACCTTGATTTGACTGGGCATGCGTAATCTTCTGTTTTAACTGTGTCTTCTCGATTTCCGCGCGTAATGGGAGTAGTGGGGACGGTTTGTGTTTTACCCTTGCCACGCATCGGTGCTGATGTACGCCACACGTCTGGTAGGTTTTCGTCTGGCCGTTGGATGTCATCTGCTAGGAGGTTAAGTAGGGACGCACCTTGCGGTAATTCCCCACATCTCTCTTCTTGGTCACGCTTCCTCTACCATTGCTGTTCTTGCTGCTCCTTTACGCAGATCCTCTCTGTGGCACTGGACCAGCTTCGCGTCTTCCCCCTTATATTTCCTATGCTCTCATCGCCAGCGCAAGATGGGCAAAAAGAAAGGAGGTCCTGCCGCTGGATCTGTAGCCGCCATTGTTGCCGCCAAGAAGAAAGGAGGCGCCACCACCATGGGCACCAGCGCCACTGGCGCTGGGAAGAAGAAGGGTGCGGGCACCCGCATCACCAATGGGTCATGGCGCCCATCCATCATCAAATCTTCCGAGCTGTTCACCCTTCATCAAGATGGAGCGCTTCCTCCCGTGGAAGATGACTCTCGCGTGCCCGGCGAAAGGTACTCCCCATCCTCCAGTGGGTATCCTAGTGATGTTCCTTGCATTCATCATTCGCGGTCTCTTTCTGCCCCTGCATCCTTTTGTTAGGGGTCTTCTCTTGTTCTATGGGCTTCAGCTGCAGCAGCTGTCCCCAAATTCGATTCTCCACATCGCTTGTTTAATCACCCTTTGTGAGTACTAGCTCAGAATCGAGCCGCATCTTGGTCTCTTCAATAAGCTTTTTAAGCTCAAGCGTCAGTCGGGGTCGGGTTCTATAGTCTATGATGTAGGGGGCTGCGGGATCCACGTCGACTCCCCTGTCACTGTTGGGGGGATACCCCCGGGTAGGGTCTCGCCGGGGTATAAAGGCCGAGGTAGCCGAGGTTCGGCAAGGTCAAAGCGGATGCTAGACGGGCCACCTCAAGGCAGGCCGAATCACAGAGTAACCCGGACCGGGGGCATCCACCTAACTTGGTCTCAACCGACTTAAGCCATAAGTCGGAAAGATGTATCTCACTTTCATGCAGGAACGGGTGTGGCCGGATCAACTACGATCCGGGTCATGTCAAGATTCTAGGAGAAGGAAGGAATCTCGCTGGTCAAAAGTGGCCCCGGTACGCACGGCATGAGCGAAGCGGACAGAGGCAGGACCAGCGAGGCGTGGCTGACAAAGGTGACGAAGCCAATGTCGGGTGACGCAGGCGCCACAGAGGCTCACGTAGCCTCTGCATGGATGACGCGGGGGAAAAGTAACCCGGTCGGCTTACTATTTTGGGAGGAGGCATATTCCTTGGAATATGCCTCAACGTATGCCCTAAGTGGAGACCTAGCCACCCCTATATAAGGAGGGCTAGGACCTCTATAGAAGGGTTAGGTTCTATGGGTTGGTCTTGTACGGGTTAGCTAGTGGCGAGAGTAAGAGAGTCCCTTCTTCCTCCTCTCCCCAAGACAGCTCTAGGAGTACTTGTAAACCTTGGAAGTGAATCAGATATAAAACTTCTGTGTGTGGAATCACCTCACTATCCCTCCCTGGATTCCCCTAGTGCATATTAGTCCCCACCTTTAGCCTATCCATGGCATCTGCCGTGACACCACCATGACAGTTGGTGCCCACCGTGGGGCCAGCGGCGCTAGCAGGGGTCAAGATCCGGACGGGAAACCTCATCGGCACCGGCGAACGCATCGTCTCCGGGCTCGTTCAGCGCTTTGGAGCGCTGGACTTTGTCAGCGACAACGCTGGCTGCTTCGGCACCTGCCCGCTTCCATGCAACGGCCTCTTCGTCAAGCTCGGCGCGCACAAGGTCTACGTTGATGTCGATGTATCGTGCGTTCATACGCGGCACGTCGTCGAAGCAGGGGAGCCACCCCTTAGCGTGGTCCACGGGGCGCGTATCACTCGCTCCCCGGACCGTGCTAAGGTGATGATGACTGCGCCTGGTGCAGGCGCAAGCAAGGATCTGGCACCCGATCCGGAGGTAACGCCTAAGGCACCGAGGAAAGGTAGAGGTCCTCCACTAGAGAGGCCTGAGAATGTGCTGCGGGAAGCGATGGATAGCATGGCAAACCTTGTAGTAGCAGCAGTAGATCCGGCTCAGGCGCAGGCCGAGCTAGAAGAAACTAGGCAAAAAATACTAGAGGGTGCGAAAAAGATAGCCGCGGCTCAGCAGTCGTTGAACATGACGCTGCGTGAGTACGCAAAGGCAAACAAAGTTGATGCTCTAAAAGTGAAGGGGAGAAACCTCATAAGCGAAATGAGCAAAGAGGGAGACACTAGGATTGAGGAGTCAGAGAACTGTTTGTCTGTGGGGCTGCCGAGGTATAGTAGCCCGGCTAAGTGAAGGAAATATGCCCTGAGAGGCAATAATAAAGTTGTTATTATATATTTCTTGTATATGATAGATGTTTATTTTGCATGCTATAATTGTATTGATAGGAAACATCAATACATGTGTGTTTAATAAACAAAAAGGGTTCCTAGTTATGCCTCTCTTATAGACTAGCTTGTTGATTAACAAGATGATCAAAGTTTCCTGATCATAGCCATTGGATGCTGTTAATAACAAGGTCACAGCATTTGTGAAATGATGTGATGAACATTCATCCGAAGTATAGCATTACGATCAAGTCATTATGTTTATATTGCTATAACATCATACAAAGTAGTCTTAGTCCTTAGACCATGAGATCATGTTAATTGCTAACACCGGAAGAGTATCTTGATAACATCAAACGTCACACCGTAACAGGGTGACTATAAAGATGGGTTCAGTACTACGAAGGTGTTATGTTGAGGCTCATGGATCAAGAGTGGAATTTGTCAATCCAGATGACGGATAGATATACTCTGGGCCCTCTCGGTGATATCACATTAAGAAAGCTTGCAAGCAAGTGATGTGATCACTAGAATGTTGTATCACGGGAACGAGAAAATAGTGCATGTCGGTAACGAGATCAAACTAGGTATTTGGATACCGATGATCGAATCTTGGACATGTATTATATCATGAGACAAAGGGATTAAATTGCTGACATTAAAGGTTCTCACGATCACAGAAGTCATCGTTGAATGTGCAGGAGTCAGTATGGATCTCCAGGTCCCGCTTCTGATTATTGATCTGAGAGGAGTCTCAATCATGTCTGCATTATTCGCGAACCATAGGGTGACACACTTAAGGGTTGCCGGACACCATTTAGGAGCACATATGTTCCAGAAAAAAGGTTTGCAAAGCGCAGGAAATGTTTCGATAGAAACAGGAATTGTTTCGATAGAAACCGGAATTGTTTCGGGTGAAATTGCAGAAAGTGGTTCTACATTTGATATTGAAATGTTGCAAGGGGTTTTATGTGAATGTTTGTTAATTAAAGTAATTAACAAAATTCTGAATAAAATAAATAAAAGAGTTTTATTAAATGAGAGAGCATTAAATTTGGAGAAATTTAATGCATTTAAAGTGGAGACTTTAAATGAGAATGTTAAGGGGCATTTTAATGTGGAGGGGTTACCACCACATGAATGGGGAGGTGAGGGGTCACCCCCCCATGCGCCGGCCATGGAGAGATGGGGCACCCCCCCTCCTCCTATAAAAGGCCACCCATTCCCTCCTTCATCCTCACACCTCCTCGTGAAGGATCTCTCTCCCCCTCAAGATATTCCCCCATGGTCTCGGATTAGCGAGATACATGTTCCCGGTGGCCTTGCGTCTGGAAGGAGTTGCTGCTTCCGCTGATTCGCCGGAGCGAGGAGGTGGAGGTTGTCTGGTGGCTTGAACGTGTGTGCGAGGACGGATGCGCTGCTGATTTGCGGCGCTCGGACTTCCACACGATCTTGAGATCGGCAAGCGTACGACTATATCAACCACGAGTTCCTACTCGTTAACAAAACTCGTTGTCTTCGAGGGTAAGTTCTCCATGGATGTATGTCCACCCGTTGCTCTATATCTAGTAGATAGATCTTGGCGTATAGTTCTCATCGTAGGAAAAAATTTGTTTTCTATGCTGCGGACCCAACACTAAGAACCTCAGAGCAGCGGATGCAGCTACATCCGAGTTAGAGGGTCTAATGGGTGAAGCCCGTCAAATACAACAAGATAGGGTCAATGAGTTGGTTCGGATCGCGAACAGGCAAAATGAGGAATTGCTCAGGGCTAACCCGGAGAGAGCTGGGGCCTCCAAGATCGTTCATTCGGTGGTGGGTAACCTGGAGAAATCTGCTGGAGCCGCATCGTCTCCTCATGGTGGTCCTAGGAGAGAAGAAGTAGTAACCTCGGCTAGAAGGAACAAACAGATCGTCCCGTATGACCCGACAAGGGCAGGGAAAGGAAAAGAAGTACAGAGAAATGACGATCGACGAAGTGTGAGCCGAGGTGAAGCTGGACAAGGTAACCGCGACCAAGGCAATGCTGGTTAAGGAAATGCTGTAAACGGCAATGCCGGACAGCGAAACTCGGCAGGAGCAGGACAACCACAGCAGCGGAATATACCAAGGCAAGAGCAAAGTGCCAACCGAGGTATGCAACAGAGAGCTTCTCCACGAGAGCAAGACTGGTATAACGATGGAGATTCGGAAATGGTGAACGCAGGATACCCAAGGCCAGACTATCATGTGATAGGGTCAAGATTGGGAAGCAGGGATTTCACGCCTGATGATGCCAGGTTGAAAATAGATCGACTGTATAGGTCAGAACAGATCGAATGTCAAGGTCCACCAGGTCCTGCGTGTTTTGGGCCCCGGATCATGAAGGAGCTGCCGGTACCTAACTTCCAGTTACCCAGAGGCACAAAGATGTATGACGGCAGTACTAAGCCGGAGGATTGGTTGATAAACTATGCTACAGCTGTGAAAATTGCTACATGCAACTTGAGATGGGCTGTGAGATACGTACCCCAGATGTTGGAGGGGCCAGCAAGGGTATGGCAAAACAATTTGCCGCCCGGAAGTATTAGCTATTGGATCGATGTTGAGGAAATGTTTATCAGCAATTTCTCAAGTACGTATCAGAGGCCAAATAGGCCACATACCCTAGCTATGTGTAAGCAGAGACCGAACGAGACGAACCGGGAGTTTTTAACCCGGTGGTGTACCATGAGAAACTCGTGTGAGGGTGTGATAGAGTCACAGCCCATAGCGTGGTTTGCGCAAGGGTGCAGATATGCAAGCGAGTTGTGGCAGAAGTTGCAAAGGAAAATGCCAACCACATTGGCAGAGATGATCCGGATTGCTGATTCGTATGCTTTGGGTGATCCGACTCAACCCAGGCTCGTGTCAAATGAGTCGAATGAGGAGTACTACTAGAGAGATGGAGCCGGATCATCCCGGAGGAATGATTACAAAGGGAAAAGAAGAGATGACAGACCGGACCACCGGTACAATTCGCAAGAAGTTGCAGCTGTGAATCAAGATCAGCCCGGAGCAGGAGGCAATCAACATCAGAAAACTGGAGGGGGACAATGGACACCAAGAAATGATGGCAAGAAAACTTGGACGCCAGAGCAGAAGAAACAGTGGCAAGAAAAGAAGGACCGTCCGAGGTATACTTATGAGTCAATGTTGGATCAGCCGTGTAAATTTCACACGCCAAATCCGAGTAACCCAGCTGGACATACAACTAGGCAATGTGAGTGGATGCGTAAAATAGAACAAGGTGGTTCGGGGAATGCTTAGGCACTCCGGAATGATCAACCTCGGCAGGAGTTACCCCGGCAGCAATTGCTCTTCGGAGCAAACACGCAACAGCTAATGTTGCCTCCCCCTCCACCGAGGTATGATAACCATGAGAGAAGGGATGCGGTGCATCAAGTAGAAAACCAGCATCAGCCGGATCAGAGGTACCCCGGAAATGAGGGGAGGAATGAGTACAGAGAGCATCATCAGAGTTACTGTGTGTTTACCACTGAGGAAACAGATAGAAAGAGCTTGCAGCGCCGACATATGGAGGTGAATGCGGTAATGCCAGCAGCGACAAGGTATATGCCTTGGTCGGACCAGGAAATCACCTGGAGCATTAAAGATCATCCCAAGCTTATGCCAAGTCCTGGTTCGTATGCGTTAGTGCTGGATCCGACATTCATTGGGCCTAACATCAATGTAAGGTTCTCCAAGGTACTGATTGACAATGGCAGTAGCATTAACATCATGTATGTGGATACAATGCGCAAGTTGGGTATCTCGGAGAACATGCTCCAGGCTACAAGGACAACTTTTCATGGTATTGTGCCCGACATTTCTTATGAGCCCAAAGGCAAGGTCCGGGTTGACGTATTGTTCGGCACGAGAGATAATTGCCGGACTGAGAATTTGGAGTTTGACGTGGTGAACTTAGAAAGTGTGTATCACGCGTTACTCGAAAGACCAGCACTGAACAAGTTCATGGCAAGTTATCACATCAGTTACTTGAAGATGAAGTTGCCCGAGCCAAACGAAGTGATTACTATTGCTGGAGATTTCCGACGTTCCATTGAGTGTGCGTCGGCGGGGTCTAACCTAGCCGAGCCACTCGTGATCGCGCAAGAGAAAAGAAAAATCCAAGAGGTGGCGGCATTGGCTCAGTCTGCGCAGCAGTATATGCCGGCACTGAGTAACCCGCATGGGAGTGTCTCATTCCAAGCCACGAAAGATACCAAGAAGGTGCGTGTTGATGATATGTTCCCAGAGCGCACCATAACAATTGGTGCCGGGTTAAATGACAAATACGAAAGCGAGCTCGTCAACTTCCTCTGTGAGAATCGGGACATTTTTGCTTGGTCCACGCAGGACTTGCAAGGTGTTCCGAGGGAGTTGGCTGAGCACTCTTTGAATGTGAGACCCGGAGCAAAGCCGGTGAAGCAACCTCTCCGCCGCTTCGCCGAAGATAGGAGGAAAGTCATCGGAGATGAGATAGCTCGGTTGTTGGCTGCAGGATTTATCATGGAAGTTCTTTACCCGGATTTGTTGTCTAATCCGGTACTGGTGGAAAAGAAGAAGGATGATCCGAATGTGGCAGTGGTTTGGCGTATGTGTATCGATTACACGAACCTGAATAAGGCGTGTGCAAAAGATCCATTTCCACTGCCAAGGATAGATCAGGTCATAGACTCAACTGCTGGATGTGAACTGTTGTCATTCATTGATGCATATTCTGGTTTCCACCAGATACCTCTGAATCTAGATGATCAAATAAAGACTGCATTTATCACCTCGTATGGGGCTTATTGCTATCACACCATGCCTTTTGGTTTACGTAATGCAGGGGCGACGTACCAAAGATGTATGCAAAAATGTTTGCATGACCAAATAGGTCAAAATGTACAAGTGTATGTGGATGATGTGGTTATCAAGACCAAGGAAAGCAAAATGCTCCTTGACGATATCAGGAAGACGTTCGCGAACTTAAGAAGGTTCCGGATGAAGCTTAACCCGGAAAAATGTACCTTCGGTGTCCTGGCTGGAAAATTACTCGGATTTCTTCTGTGTATCCGAGGTATCGAAGTTAATCCAACTAAAATCCGGGCCATTGAGCGAATGGAACTGCCGAAGTGTCTTAACGATGTCCAGAAGTTCACTGGTTTCCTGGCATCGTTAAGTTGGTTTGTGTGTCGGTTGGGAGAAAAGGCATTGCCTCTCTATCAACTCATGAAAAAGTCGGATAAGTTCATTTGGACGCCGTAGGCCAATGAAGCCTTTGTTCACTTAAACAAGATGTGAGCCACTGCACCAGTGTTAGCCTCTCCACTATCAAAGGAGCCAATGTTGCTCTATATAGCCACAACCAAGCGAGTTGTAAGTGCAGTAATTGTGGTAGAGCGCGACGAAGAGGGTAAGTCAGTGCAAAGGCTAGTGTATTATCTGAGCGAGGTGTTGTCTGCCTCAAAGTAGAACTACCCACACTATCAAAAGGTGGCGTATGGTGTGTATATGGTAGCTAAGAAGTTGAAGAATTACTTTGAGGAGCATCCCATCAAGGTAATATGTGAGGCTCCCATATCCGAGATAATGAGTAACAAGGATGCAAGTGGTAGGATTGCAAAATGGGCAATTGAACTAGCTCCCTATGCACCACAATATGACAGAAGAGAAGCAATCAAGTCTCAGGCTGTGGCCGATTTTTTTGTGGACTGGGCCGAGGTACAATATGAACCACCGCTACCAGATCCGAATTACTGGAGGATGCACTTTGACGGGTCAAAAACAAAAACCGGGCTAGGCACCGGAATTGTACTTACCTCGCCAAAGAAGGACCAACTGAAATATGTCCTACAGATCCATTTCACGGCATCAAACAATGTCGCTGAGTATGAAGCACTTGTGCATGGGCTCAAAGTGGCAAAATAAATTGGGATACGTCGCATCCTATGCTTTGGCGACTCAGATTTGGTAATACAGCAAGTGTCGAGACTGTGGGACGCCCTTGATCCAAACATGGTGCTTTACAGATTTCATGTGCAGAAGATATCTGGTTACTTTGAGGGATGTGAATTTCACCATGTACCCCGGGTGGAAAATGAGGCTGCCGACGTACTGTCGAAGCTCGGATCAACCCGACAAGCAATTCCACTGGGGGTAGCATTGGAACACCTCAGAAAACCGTCTATCAGGCCGTCCCCAGAAACCGACTCAATTTATGTCCCGGAGGATACAGAATCCGGAGCCATGCCCATGGACATTGACACGGGAGGTGGTGCGCGAATCCCGGGGACTGCCTCGGCAAACCCGGGGACTGCTTCGCAAGACCTGGGGACTGATCACGTGATCCGGTTGAAGTTATGGCGGTGGATCGGATGGAAATTGATGAAGATGTGTTCCCTGTACGAGCAATACCAGCTTGGGCACTACCTATATTTCAATTCCTGAAAGATGGAACGTTACCCACTGAGGAAGTGCTATCCAGGCAAACTCAGAGGAGAGCAAAGGCGTACACAATCATCAATTCCGAGCTATACAAAAGGAGCGTGACCAATGTCCTCCAGCGATGCGTTGACTCGGAAGAAGGGCTTGACATCCTCCGAGATATACATCAAGGGGAGTGCGGGCATCATGCCTCGTCCCGAGCCTTGGTGGCAAAAGCTTTCCGGCATGGATTCTATTGGCCAAGTGCCTTAGAACAAGCAGAAGATCTGGTGAGAAGGTGCAATGGTTGTCAGAGGTATGCTACCAAGACACATATGCCAATGTCGGAGCTCAAGACCATACCAATCACCTGGCCATTTGCCGTGTGGTGTTTGGACATGGTGGGCCCATTTAAACCAGCAAGGGGAAATATGACTCACATTTTGGTCATGGTGGACAAATTTACAAAGTGGATCGAAGTGAAGCCAATAAGAAAATGTGATGGAGCTACGGCCGTGATGTTTCTCAAAGACATCATCTTGAGATACGGTTATCCTCACAGTATCATAACGGATAATGGCACAAACTTTGCAGAAGGAGCATTTGCATGTTTCTGCTGGGATAAGAAGATCTGGTTGGACGTTGCCTCGGTAGCCCACCCCGCTTCGAACGGACAAGTGGAAAGATCCAACGGATTGGTATTATCCGGGATAAAACCCTGGCTCATTGAGCCGCTGCAAAGATCAGCGGGGTGCTGGATAGAAGAACTACCAGCGGTACTGTGGAGTTTAAGAACAACTCCGAATCGATCAACAGGCTATACGCCATTCTTTCTAGTATATGGGGCAGAAGCTATATTACCAGCCGACATAGAGAATGATTCGCCTAGGGTCACCCAATACACAAAAGCCGAAGTGCAAGAAGCCCAGCAAAATGATGTTGATCTGCTGGAAGAAGCGAGAGAATTGGCATTGTCCAGATCCGCCATATATCAGCAAAATCTCCGACGCTATCATAGCCGGAAAGTAAGCCCCCGAGTTTTCCAGGAAGGCGATCTGGTGCTCCAGTTGGTACAACGTACTGCTGGCATGCATAAATTATCTCCTACATGGGAAGGGCCATTCATTGTGAGCAAAGCATTGCACAATGATTCTTATTATCTTATAGATGCAAAGCGACAGGAAAAGAACAAGGCGGACAGGTCTGGCAAGGAATCTAAGCATCCGTGGAATGTAGCTCTACTTCGTCCTTTCTACACTTAGCAGAGAAGTGTATGTATCGGAGTCTTCTCATATGTCGGTATGTATGCCGGCAATGAGCTTATCCATGAAATGTTGGCACCTCGAGCAGTAACTCGGGGACTGCCTTAATAATATTTGTTGTCTTCTATTATTTATACGTCAGCTGGAGTAAGTTGTTCTGCTTAACTCCGATTAGTAGTGTGTGAGCACCAAAAACCCAACTCTTCGACTTGCTGCTGTCCAACAAGAATTGGCTTCATGGCAAGCAAGAGAACAAGTTTGGAATTGCGTAGCACATGAAAAACGACTATGGAAAAGAACTTAATCAAGCCGACGTTTGTTTTTCGAACTAACCTTGTGTGTTTTTAGTTTATTATGCTGAATTATTTTGAGCTAAGCCTAAAAGTTTCCTAGTTTTGTTAAGACAATTTTTGATGCTCGGATTCATAAGTCGTAAAACCGAATCAAGGTAGACACGAGCCGAGCCAAAAGATTAGACGAACAAGAAAATGAAACTCGGGGACTACGCCTAAGTTAATCCAGCATAAAAACTTAGTAGCAAAATATCACATGTATACTGGATACAATTCCACCTGGCATACCGGGGATCTGATAAACTTTGAAGTTCTTTCACTTAAGGAGCAGTAGGAGGAGGAAGTTCGGCATCATCTTCGCTGTCTTCAATGTCCGAGGCATCGCCCTCTTTGTCCTCGTTTGAGCCATCTTCAACGTTTTCAGCATTTTCGTCACCGGCGGCTTCCAGGAAGCTCGGTCCCTCAGTCCATTAGTCAATGGGAGCATATTCGATGAGGCTGTGGGCACAAGCCTTGCGCCGAGCTACCCACTCCGGGTCACTGGTCCATTTGGATCCGGTGCGCATGCGTGTTAAGAGGTTGATGTCGATCTTCTCGTACCACATGAGTACGTAGTGGAGAACGGTCTCAGCTGCGGCACGTCCAGCGGATTCCCTCCAAAGGTCGAGCTGGGTCTCGCACTCCATCAATTTTTCAACAAGAAGTGCGGTTCCCTCCAGAGTGTCTTCTGCAGGCCAAAACGTGTTGAAGACTCGGACTGCAGCGTCAAGGCTATCCTTGCCATAGTTCTTGATGATTTCCACGCGAGATGACGGTCTGAACAGCAGGTCCTCCATGTCATAGGGAATCTCTTCAGCGTCAGGCCCGACGGGAGTACCCCTCTCTCGGCGGAAATCAGCAACAGCAGCGCTCACGATGGCAGTGCCCTCTGGAAATTTGCCTGAAAATGAGATAAGAGAAACAAATAAAGAAAAGACATGTAAAGTAACCCGGAGAAATATGCCCGATAAGGGAAAGGAACTTACGTGAAATATGGCTGAGGACCCGAGTCAACTCCCTGGTACAGTCATCACGTATTTTGCGAAGCTGCACAAGTTCAGCGTTCGCTGACTCAAGCTTAACGTCGGACTCCTGGAGAAGTTCTCGGTGCTTGGCAATTTGGAGGTTGAGGCATTCACGCTCTTCGGTATAGTCCTGGCCGGCCTTTTGGAGCTCGGATTGATGTTGTGCCTTCAATTTCTTCATCTCGGCCTTAAGCTTGGCGATCTCATCATCCTTAGTCTGGAGGAGGGCAAGCTCATCGTCTTTCTTTTTGAGCTCAGCCTGATGCTGCCCTGCTTGTTCGAGAAAATGCAGCATCATATCAGGCACGGGCACACTATCTTCCAGTGATACTGAAATAGTTTGTTAACCCGGCAAAGCTGGGGTATGAATGTTTGCCGAGCCAATGAGGAAAGGAGATGAAAAGCGTAAGCAAGGTTGAGCAGATATAACTTACCCTTGATCTGATCTAGATTCTTCCTCATAAGCTTGTTCTCAGCCTCCACCCCAGCTGCGGAAACCGAATAATGGATTAGTTCGGCAGAAGAAGATGAAGGAAAATGGAGAAATGTCAAGGAAGAAACCTACCCCGTTTCTCGTGTTCAGCGAGAAGTGCGTTATGCTTGGCACGTAGCATCTTATGAGTGTCCAGGAGACGCTGAAACTCAGCGCTCCGGCGGTTGGTGGTCACCTAAAAAGAACACAAAATTACAACTTACCCTTGTGCATATTCGAAGTGTACAAAATCCGGGCCAAGTGGAACTTAACCCGGCTCTAGGTGTGTGCATATTCGAAGTGTACAAAATCCAGGCCAAGTGGAACTTAACCCGGCTCTAGGTGTGTGCATATTTGAAGTGTACAAAATCCAGGCCAAGTGGAACTTAACCCGGCTCTATCTGTGTGCATATTCGAAGTGTGCAAAATCCGGGCCAAGTGGAACTTAACCTGGTTCTGGGTGTGTGCATATTCGAAGTGTACAAAATCCGGGCCAAGTGGAACTTAACCCGGCTCTAGGTGTGTGCATATTCAAAGTGTACAAAATCCGGGCCAAGTGGAACTTAACCCGGCTCTAGGTGTGTGCATATTCGAAGTTATCAAGGAGCTACGTTAGTTTTCTAAGGAGCATCCAGCCGAGTAACAAGTTACTCCCCCGGAGGCTCGGGGACTAATGGTTATATCATCAATATCTACAACATGCTAAGGAAAAGGAGAAGTAACGTACCTCCATCATCCGACCCGCGAGGTTAATTACCTTAGCGGCTGTGTTCATTTGGGCAGAAAATTCAGCGGGGCCGAACTTCTTCGGAAGATCGTCATTGTGGATGAACTCCGCCTTGTTCCAATTCATGAAGAATTCAATCAGGGTCAGAGGGTATCGCTCGCTGTTGGGTATATGGGGCGCCACCAAGCCCTTTGCGTGCGCCTCCCTCCTCTCAACCAGGGCAAGAGCCGGACTAGTATGCAAAACCATCTGTTGCGCATCAGCTGGCTCGGCAGGGGCGTCCTTTGGTGCTGGAGGCTTCTTGGAAAGCATGGACGCGAGAGTACATTGTCCAGCCTCGACGGACGCTGCCCTGGTGGCGTCAGGGGTCTTTTTGCCCTTGGGCTGCTGAGAGGAGGAAGTGGTTGCAGCAGATTTACCCTTGGGAACTGCCGGAGTACTTTCTCGCCAAGACTGGGAAGTCTCGGACGAGGCGGAGGAGCTTGGCGCTGCTGCTGTTGCTCTTGGTGTTGCTGTTGATGTTGGTGCTGGAGTTGGTGCTGGTGGTGCCGGAGTTGGTGCTGGTGCTGCTGCTGGTTTCTTCTTTGGTGGGGGTGTTGAGGTAGCCTCGGTTGTAGCTGGTTGCGGCAAAGCCGAAGTGGTGGATGCTGGTGCCTCGGCTGGGCCTGTCTCCCCCGCTCCAAGGTTGCCCCCTCTTGACAAGGTGGTGTGGAACCCGGAGCAGCCGCTGAACCCTCCGGAATAGGGCTCAGCGGGCGTGAATCGTCGCCACGAGGGGGAGAAGGGCTGAGGCGGAGCAGCGAAGCAATGCTAGATCCGCTCTGGGGGACCTCCACCGCAGCCCTGCCGAATCAAACAGTGTCGGATGAGAAACTATAACAATGCAAGAACAAGTGAATGGCAAAGGAAAAAAGAGGCTTACGCATCCGAGGTCAGGGGCTCCTTGGGCTTCCGAGCCCTTCGTGCTGGGGCCTTGGTTGCAGGCTTGGAGGCGGTCTTGTCCCCGGGCTTCTTTCGCCTTTTGGTTGGCTGAGAAGGTCCGGAGGAAGAGGTTGATGCAGCTCCCCGCTTCTTCTTCGGTGCAACCGGAACAGGGTCACCCACGGTGAGGGGAGGTTCCTCGTGGATCTGCCCACCGGGGTTAGCTGATGCCGGAAAAGCATAAGAAAGGGGAACAGCATCAAAAGCTTCCATCACCTCGACATACGAGTCATCTTCATCATCGGGCCAATCTCTAATGGAAGACAGTTTACCGGTGGGTCGCTTCGTAGCGTCGGTCATTGGAAGGAACATCTCCTGATCCGGCTCCTCCTCATCCGAGGTCTCCTGGTCAGGCGCCCATTTGAGGGAGGGGTCGGTGCCATCCTTGATGGTTTGCTGAAGGAATTGCTAAGAGAGAAAAAACGACAGAGTTAAATATACTACAGCAACCGACATAAGATTCAATTCGGAGAAAGTTTGCGGAACGAAGCTTACCACGGGAGGAGGCCTATCTTGGCAATAGTGCTCGATTCCCCACGTCCACTCAGAGGAGAAGTCCTTGTGGGTGGTGAAGAGGGCCTTGACAAGGCGGTAAATCTCCGTGTTACTCAACTCGAAAGACGAGGTACGGTTGGGGTCGCCGCCCCAGCTCATGTGACACACCTTGTGAGTGCACTTCTGGAGGGGGGAGATCCGGTTGCGGACGAATCTGATCATGGCGTCCTTGTTGCGCAACCCGAGCTCCTTTAGCTCCGCGAACCTTTTGTTGACCTGGTTGGCCAAGATCGTGGGCTTCTTGGGGATGACAACGCACAACTCGAGGTTAGGAGGACCCGAAGTATAGGGGCGCAGCCGGATCAAGTCTTCGGTGCCGGAGTTCCGGACATAAAAGAAAGTCCGGGCCCATCCCTTGCAGGACTCCAGCCCGGTGACTCAGGGGAAAACGGATAGCCTCCGGGAAGAGATGGACGCATCCCCGAACTGCGTAAGCTGCTTGTCCTCTGGGTCAAGCTGAATGTTCGGAATTACGTTGCGACGAAGGCCAAAAAACCGGATCCATAGCTCCTTCGTGGGCCATAATCCGGCATAGCCTTCGATCGTGGAGGCGAAAGCAGAGAGAGAGGTGATTGCATTGGCAGGAAGGTGGTGCGGCTGGAGTTCGTAGGTATTCAACCAGTTGTGGAAAAAATCGCTGACCGGCAAACCGAAACCCCGCCGGAAATGTGACAAGAACACCACATACTCACCCGGATTGGGTGAGGGGGCGAGTTCGGCGGAGACGAGGCGTACGGTGACGCCTGCGGGGATGCGCCGGGTGCGGTAGAGCCGGTCCAGGTCATCCTGGCAGATCCAGGATCCGACCCACGCACCGCGGTCCGCCGCCGCAGCGTCTTCCTCCATCTCCTACTCGGCGACGGCGAGCTCCTCTTCGGTCATCTTGAGTTCGCTGCCCTCACTGGTGCTAGCGGCGGTGGGGGGCAGCGGCCTGGACTAACAGCGACCCGTGGCGGAGAAGGTGCGCAGCGGCGGCGGCGACGTAGAGGCGTGTGGAAGCAGTGCGGCGGCGGCGCTGCTACTTAGAAGAGGTGGTGGCGGCGCTGTCGCGGGAGAAGACAAAGAAGAGGAACTGGAGGTAGAGGGGCGCGAAAGGGGGAAATGACCTAAGGGGCGCGCCCCTCCCCTATTTAACCACTGCCTCGAGGGGGAAGTGGGATCGTGTTTTGCGGTTACGCCACACGGTGTGGCCGTGTACACACCGGATTGGCCAATCAGCATCAGGCCACACGGAAGGTCACAGGGCGCAGCAGATCCCATGACGCGACGCATTGATGCAGTTAACGAGGAGGCAGGCGTGACGTGACATGCGCACAGTAACTCCTGACGGTAACTGCGGCGGTTACTATGGCTGGCCCTTAAAATGAGGCGATGTGATGATTAGCCTCCACGTGGGGAAGCGTACGAGAGAAGGAAGAACAACCCGGATGAGAATGTGGTAACCAGGCCAGCAAGTGAAAACTTGGAATGTGCCAAGGGAAAGTAAATCCATAGAATCCGAGATAAGGTGGTAACCCGGCCAGCAAGGGAAAACTTGGAATGTGCCAAGGGAAAGTAAATCCTTAGAATCCTAGATAAGGAGGTAACTCGGAAATAAGATCCTAAGCTCAGTGAAATGGAACCTGATGTGGCCTTAGCGGCCAAGGCAGCTAAGACCGCACCAGCTTCGGGGACTAATGTTGGGGGGATACCCCCGGGTAGGGTCACGCCAGGGTATAAAGGCCGAGTTAGCCGAGGTTCGGCAAGGTCAAAGCGGATGCTGGTCGGGCCACCTCAAGGCAGGCCGAATCACGGAGTAACCCGAACCGGGGGGCGTCCACCTAACTTGGTCTCAACCGACTTAAGCCATAAGTCGGAAAGATGTATCTAACTTTCATGCAGGAACGGGTGTGGCCGGATCAACTACGATCCGGGTCATGTCAAGCTTCTAGGAGAAGGAAGGAATCTCGCTGGTCAAAAGTAGCCCCGGTACACATGGCATGAGCGAAGCGGACATAGGCAGGACCAGCGAGGGGTGGCCGACAAAGGTGACGAAGCCAATGTCGGGTGACGCAGGTTCCGTAAAGGCTCACATAGCCTCTGCATAGATGACGCGGGGGAAAAGTAACCCGGTCGGCTTACTATTTTGGGAGGAGGCATATTCCCTAGAATATGCCTCCACGTATGTCCTAAGTGGAGACCTAGCCACCCCTATATAAGGAGGGCTAGGGCCCCTGTAGAAGGGTTAGGTTCTACGGGTTAGTCTTGTACGGGTTAGCTAGTGGCGAGAGTAAGAGAGTCCCTTCTTCCTCCTCTCCCCAAGACAGCTCTAGGAGCACTTGTAAACCTTGGAAGTGAATCAGATATAAAACTTCTGTGTGTGGAATCACCTCACTATCCCTCCCTGGATTCCCCTAGTGCATATTTGTCCCCACCTTTAGCCTATCCATGGCATCTGCCGTGACACCACCACGACAGTCACGTATGTCGACATCAAGCTCACCGCGTCTATCCAAGGGTGGAGAGATAAGTGGTTCTACATCCGTGACCAGAAGGCCGCCGGAGAGCACTACGGACTTGCGCCCTTCGATTTCGTGGCTGCCTACAAGAGGAGGCTCTCCTGGAAGAACGTCGTGATGCCCGACGAGTCTGAGGAGACGGAGATGCTGTATCAGCGTGTCTGCGACCTCAAAAGCCGTATTGGCAAAGAGGAAGGTGGCGCTGCACTCATTCACACATGGTTGCACCGCCGTGTTCAGCCTCTGCAGGCCAGAGCCCATCCGATGTACCGCTGGATTGGTACCGACGATGTCACTCGCATATCTGCGGAGGGCATTTCTTCGAGTGAGGTGGACAGGAGGTTACGGTTGGTGACCAAGTACACCGCCACGGAGGATCTCCCAGGCGAGTCAGTTGTGCCTCCTTTCGACTCCAACAATCCTCCACCTGAGGTAGATTTTCGCGATGAAGTGTTATAGGTTTTTGATTGCTTGTCACGTGCTTCATATATAATGATGCTTCTTTTGATTGTAGGGCTGGAACATGGCTGCCAGCCTCCCTCCTCAGCCTGAAGGAGTTATCCTGCGCGAAATGGAGGAAGAGGACGAGTCAGGCTCCACGGTCCCCATGGAGGAATCCCCCGAGTTCAGTGACCACGAGACTCGCAAACGCTCCCATAGTGAGGATTCGGATGCTTCCTCGCTAACGATGCTGGAGGATCCCACTGTTGCTGCAGAGGAGTCGATTCCCGCCGTACCTATACGCGCCATGGCTCCTGTTGCACGGAAGAAGGTGAGGTTGCCAAAGGAGTCGTCGCATGACTCCTTTGACCTTGAGAAATTTGACGGGTGAGTTTTTAGTAGTTGCGAGTGTGTCTTGTTGTCCTTTGGAGTTTTTTTTCTAAAGTAGTGCTAGTCCTATTTCTAGTCAAATGGCGTCGTCGTCCTCCGCCGATTGCCAATTTGTGAAAGAATCTGGAGTCGCAGAACAAGGAGGTGGCCGAACGGTTGTCTTCTCCTCTGGTGGTGGCCCACTCCAGCGCCAACTCTTCGAGTTCCCCTCATAACAGGGGCACCAGATGGTTGCACAGATGCCCACTCGACAGGAATCTTCGGAGTCCCTAGAGGAACACATAAGTATATTTTTGCCGTTGGCAGTCGAATTTGTGCTTTTGGTTGACGTTGAATCTTCGTTTCTCTTGGTGTAGCCCATCATAAAGGATTCTACTCTCCTTGCGGAGCAAATCCTTGCCTGGGGTCAACAGCACACCCTACTGGACAATTGCCACCACGCAGTCGAAGGTTTGTAGTGATCTTCTCTCTTTGCTCTACTTATGTAGAAATTTGCAAACTCACTTTTTTCGTGCTCTGTCCTTTGTAGGGGAGCATAATGAGCTTCTTCGCCGTGGCACTTCCCTCGAGAAGGGACTTGCCACAGTGGACAAAAGGCGTGATGAGGCGGTCGTGGCTCTAGAAGAGTCGCGGAAGCATGAAGAAGACTTGCGTGCCTCACAACCGAAAGGGAGAAGTTGTTCGAAGAACAACTTTTATCGATTGCAAAGGCTCTCTCAGGTATTTTTCAGCTTCACTTGCATTTTTCCCTTTTGAGTTCACGTCGCAGTGTTGATACTCCGTGTATGCAGATGTCGCCGACTTAAGCTTCGACGCCTAGGCCCTGCGTCGTGCGGATGCCTTGGCTGGCGCCATGGCCGCGCTCGAAGACTGTAGTGTGTCCCTCCAAGATACGCTCGGGAAGGGCAATAACATGTTGAGCCGCCTCCGTGAGGATATGGCTCCTAAGGCTGGTTTAATCGAGACTCTTGATGGCCTGGTGGAGTCCTTCGCAGAAGGTGTCCCAATGGATTTCAAGAATGCTCAGCGGTCTGTTGGTGCCACGATGGCACTCGCGATGGCACAGGCGCATGGTGCGAAGCTGGACCCGAGCGCAATCTCCGAGGCAATGCATGTCGATGTAGATGGTCAGCAGGTAGTCTTCTAGCCTTTCACCACTAAATGCAATAAGTATGGGCCTCGTCTTATTGAGACAGTCGCCAAATACCCTGAGGAGCGGCGGCGGGTGAAAGCGGCAAAGGCTACGGCGTCTGGGGCTACCACCGAAAAGTCTATGGTGTCAGAGACTGCCACGCATGCGATGAAGCCCCCGAAGTCGAAGTCCAACTCGAAGAAGCAGATTGCTCCATAGCTGCCCTTTGTAATAGTTGTAGTTGTCCTTTTGTTGGTCCGCGTTTTGTGGGGGGGTGCCCCCTTGATACTCTTATCAAATTTGAATGCACTCCTATTTTTTATTAATGTATGATTGGCCTCATTTGCCTCTTGCTTGGTTGTAATAGGGTACTTCGAGTGGTCCTTCAAGGGATCCTCAGGACTCTCCTTCCACCAATGAACCATGGCACAACTGCGTTCAAAGGTGGAGGATCTGTTGTTGCGCGCCCGTAGTAAGCAATTGGAGCGGGAGTTTCCCATTATCCGCGGTAACGCGGATGTGTGGAAGTCGAAGGTGGAGAAGGCCACCGCTTGCGAGAAGTATCTCCTAGACGAAGTTGCTCAGCTGAATGAGCACTTTAAATGTTAGCTCTCTATCTTCTTATACTTTCTTTAGCCATTCACGGTGATGCCTTGGCTTATGCTTTTGGTCCTCCTTTTTGTAGTTGTTAGCGCTCATCATCCACAGGATGAGAAGGACTAGGTGGCCATTCGAATGAATGCCCTGACCCGGGAGCAGCTGCAGGCTAGTGGGTACTTTTGGGTGGACCACGACCATGCAGTCGCGTTGGCGACCCTGCAGGATCGTTCTTCGCGAGTGCTTCAATGCTTGAAGAAGGCGCAGTCGTGCCTTAGGCATATCTTCCATGCGATGTTTCCTCTTGACGTGGTGCCCTCAAGCCTGTTGGCTCTCCTCACGAGGTTTTAGGATATCAGTGCAGTCCATGAGTGCGTGCAACAACAACTGGTCCCAGGTGCTAAGGCTGCATTAACGCTGGTACGACTACATCAACTAGATGTGGATATTGCGTCTGTTGCTGCTAGACCACCGCCGCCGCCTGAAGGGATTACTTGGAATATGGTGCCTCACTATCAAGCGGTTGACCGGCCAGCAGAGGACATCATCGACTTCTTTGAAGAGCAGACGAATGTTCTTCTTTTGCAGCAGTAGCGTAGTTTGTATCCTGCACATAGGTGTATAAGTGTTGTAAAATTTATATGATTATGGTGGGTGTATTTGATACCCCTTAATATGTAAAGAGCTTGCTAGCATGTATATTTTTTGAGTGTATTATAAGGTACAGGTTCTTTTCGTTAGCCTGACTTGTATCCATCTCAGCACCTTGCCAACCTGTCAGGTGCATTGCAGCTAGGTTGGTGTTATCAAGGGTTTGATTGGTAGTACGTCAGCTACTCAGGATGCTGTATTATTCATGGAACAAGATGCAAAGGGTGGCGCAGCCCCCGAGTAAAATAATTGCAAGAAAAGCATAAAACACAGGGTTTGAGGCACTCAGTTTTATTTATTCATAGAATATCACGAGGTACAATGTGTGGCTAAGCAACCTGGCTGAATAGCCTTATTTGTAAAGTAAAAACATCTAAGGGTAGAAACGCACAGCTGCGTGACATTCCAGGGGTTGGAGTATGCGACTCCGCTCTTGAAATCTATAAGGCGATAGGCGCCACTTGGGATTTTTTCGGTAATCACATAAGGTCCTTCCCCAGAGGACTCGAACTTGAGATGCCCTTGCTGCTTTAGTCATAGGACCAGGTCTCCTTTGTCGAAGGATATGGGGCGTAGCCTTCTACTGTGGTAGTTGCGGAGGCTCTGCTAGTAGATCGTGGATCTCTCCGCTACAATCTCATGTGCCTCGTCAAGGAGGTCGACGGAGTCTTTGAGTGCAAGAGTTGACTCCTTCTCACTGTATGCAACCACTCGCGGGGCTTTGTAGCGCACGTTTGCAGGTGGCACCACTTCAGCACCATGCACCATGAAGAATGGAGTGTAGCCCATGGCGCTGTTTGGAGTTGTGCGTAGGCTCCAAAGTACGGATTGCAGCTCGTCTGGCTAGCAACCATCGGCTTGTTCAAGTGGCCAAAGGAGTCGCTTCTTGATTCCGCCGCAGACAAGGCCGTTGGCCTTTTCGACTTGACCGTTGGTCTGAGGGTGAGCCACTAAGGCGTAGCTAATGTTTATTCCTAGGTTTTCACAGAATTCCTAGAACTCCTTGGAGGTGAAGTTTGTACCGTTGTCCGTAATGATGCTATCTGGCAACCCAAAAAAGTAGATGATGGACTCGAAGAACTTGACAGCGCTGGCTCCTGACTGATTCGTCACTAGCATGGCCTCGATCCACTTGGTGAATTTGTCGACCGCGACTAGGAGGTAGACGTATCCTCCTCGTGAGGACCTCAGGAGCTTGCCGACCATGTCGAGTCCCCATTGTGCAAAGGGCCAAGCCACTGGTATTGGCATGAGCTCCGCGCCAGGTGCGTGTGGTTTATCCATGAATCGCTGGCAAGCGTTGCAGCACTAGATGATATCCTTGGCATCATGCATGGCTGTTGGCCAGTAAAATCCAGCTTGTAGAGCTTTGGCGACCAGAGCGCTACTGCACGCATGGTGTCCGCAAGTGCCTTCGTGTATGTCGAGGAGGATGGCTCTTCCACCTCCATTAGAGACGCACCTCTGAAGATCTCTTGTGATGCTGTCCTCGTATAGTTCGCCATTCATTAGGGTGAATGCCTTGGATCATTGCGCTATGCCTTGGATCATCGCGCTATGTGCCTTGGATCATTGCGCTATGTGCTCGTATAGTTCGCCATTGATGAGGGCGAATGCCTTGGGTCATCTGGTAGCCTTTTGCTGAGCAGGTATGTGATATACGGCCGTGTCCAAGATGGCTCAATCATCATGACCTACATTGGGCCTTCGAGTCCTGTATCAGGCTCCATGTCCTCGAGTGCCATTGGCTCGTTGGGTGGCGTAGCCACCGAGTCCGTTGACGTGTTTGCCTTCTTCTCTAGAGCCTTGGGCTTGATGAAGCGTTTGCATATGCGCTCTAGAAATACTCCAGGTGGTATTGGGGCGCAGGTGGAGACGATGTTGGCGAGTATGTCTGCTTCCTCATTGCTTTTGCAGCCAACGTGTCGCAGCTCGCAGCCATCGAAGTCCCCCTCGAGTATGTCGTAGAGGTCAGGTAGGCGATCATGTTGTCGCTCAGGGTGTTGCACTTGTGCATTGTTTGGTTGACCACCAGCTTGGAGTCGCCGTAGATGATGAGCCTTTTGGCACCACAAGCTTTTGCCATCGGCATTCCATGGATCAAGGCTTCGTATTCGGCTTCGTTGTTGGAGGCTATGAATTGCATTCGCAGAACGTACTTCATCTTGTCTCCTTGGGGCGATGTCAATATGACACCTGCGCCAGCTCTGTCCTTTTGCTTGGACCCGTCGAAGTGCATTGTCCAGAGGTAGGACATATATGGCTTGTCGGGGAGCTGGTTCTCCAGCCAGTGTACGAGGAAATCTGGGAGAACTTGCGATTTTATCGCGTCGCACTTCTCGTATGTCATGTCTCGTGGAGACAGTTCGATTCCCCAGAGCGCGAATCGTCCAGTGGCGTCAGGATTATTGAGTATGTGCCCAAGCAGGGCGTTGTTTACCACCACGATTGGGTGCTCCTGGAAGTAGTGGCGCAGTCGCCTGGCTATCATGAATACACCATACGCCAGCTTCTAGTAGTGCGGGTACCACTGCTTTGTTGGCATGAGCACCTCACTGAGGTAGTATATTGGGCGCTAAACCCCGTGGACCTTATTTTCTTCGGCTCGCTTCACCACGAGTATAGTGCTGACCACCTGGTTGGTGGCGGAGATGTATAGCAACAACGGCTCCTTTTCACGCGGTGTGACCAATACTGGCGAGGTGGACAGTAGACGCTTGAGGTCTTTGAATGCTTCTTGCGCTTCGTCTATCCACTCGAACTTGTCAGCTTTGCGGAGAAGTTGGTAGAAGGGCAGTGCCTTTTCGCCCATTCGACTGATGAATCGACTAAGCACCACGATTCGCGCAGCTAGCTGTTGGATGCCTTTTACGTTCTTCGGCTTCTCCATGGCCAGTATGGCTTTTATTTTCTTCAGGTTTGCTTCGATCCCCCTCGCAGAGATGAGATACCCAAGTAATGGCCTAGATGGTACACCAAAGGCGCATTTGTCCGGATTGAGCTTGATCCGGTAGCGATCAAGGTTATCGAAGGTTTCACAGAGGTTGTCGATTAATGTGGCTTCCTCTTTGGTTTTGATGACGATGTCATCGACATAGATTTGGATATTGCGACCAAGTTGGTTCTTGAGGCAGGCCTGCATACATCGCTGGTAGGTGGCTCCGGTGTTTTTTAGCCCGAAGGGCATCGTGTTGTAGCCTGAGTAGGCGTCGAGGAAGCAGAGGCGCTCGCATCCCGCAGTGGTGCCGATTATTTGATCGATCCATGGCAACAGGAAGTGATCCTTCGGGCAGTGCTTATTCAAAGAGGTGAAGTCCACACACATCCACAGGATATTCGTGTCCTTTTTAGGCACAAGCACTGTATTTGCGAGCCAGGTGCTTTCCTTGATCTCGCGTATGAAATTTGTGTCGAGGATTCTATTGATCTCCATACCGACCACTTTTGCTCTTGGTTCAGACAGTCGCCGTATTGTCTGCTTGACTAGCCTTGTGTCTTGATTCACGTTGAGTGAGTCCTCAGCGAATTCCCTAGGAACTCCTAGAATGTCCGCTGGACACCAGGCGAAGATTTCCCGGTGCTCATGGACGAACTCAAAGAGCATGAGTTCCTATGCGGAACTCAAGTTGTTGGCGATGAGGGCCATCTTGGCTGGGTCCGTTGGGTGTACCTAGACTTTCTTGGTGTGCACCGCGAGTCGAAGGAGAGGTCGGGTGAGCTTGTCTTGCTCACGGGAGGCAGACTGTTGTCTGTCGACTCCTTCAGTCTTGGGAGTTCCTCTTGCATGCCGAAGAATTGTGAGATTTTGTTGAATTCCCTGTTGCAGCAATCGGACCTCTCAAAGCTTCCGTTGACTATGATGATGCCGTTTCGGCCTAGCATTTTGATCCGCGGGTACGCGTAGTGTGGCACTGCCATGAACCCCGCAAACGCGACACGTCCAAGGATGAAGTGGTATTGTGAGGGCCAGTCGACGACTTTAAAGTCGGTGCGTTCCTGCCGAAAATTTTGCGGCGTGCCGAAGATGACGTCGACGTTGATCTTGCCCAGGGGGTACACTCCCTTCCCTGGGACGATGCCATGGAACGTCGTGTCTGACACTTCTAGACATGTCAGGGGAATCCTCATTGCCCGCAATGTACTTGCAAACATAAGGTTGATGCCGCTTCTGCCGTCCATGAAGACACGACTCATCTCGAATCCGCGATCTATGCCTCGAGTACTAGGGGACAGTGGCCTGGGCGAGGTACTTGACGCGGGTGGTCGCTTTGGTCGAAGGTGATGCAGGACTCGCTGCCACTGAGGTATTCATTGGTGGATGGCGGAGAATTCGTCGCCAAATTGACTTAGCGAGTGATTGCCTTCTGTGTTCGATTTGAGGGGCGACCCTTTTGGATCATCCCCATGTTCCCAAGTGGTCGGGGGTACACCTCGCCTCCATGGTTATGGGCTGGTGTAGCCGCAGGTGGTGGTGGTCCAGGTGGTGGTGGAGGAGCTCCATGTGCCATAGTGCTCAGGGCGGCTCCATAGCCCTGGTTGATCGCGTCGTGATTCATCTAGGCCAGGCCTTCGTGGAGCTTGAGGAACTCGCGGCAGTCCTTTAGGAGGTGACTGTACTTTTTGTTGCCGTTGTGCTTGTCGATGTAGAATTGCACGTTGCAAGGTCCGGATAGTTTGTCCTGGATGGATGTTGCTGGTGCTTCGTCGCGAGTGCGATGCTGCCACACCTGCGTGGTTTTCCCGCTATCGCGGTATTCATTGTTGCGGTTGTCGTTGCGTTTGTCGGCGTAGCCGGCTGCGACCATGTCGACCTCATTGCGGTACTCGTAGACGCGCATTCGACGTTTTCCTCGGCGGTCGCGTCTGCGCCCGAGGTCATCGTCGTCATCGGAATAGACACGTTTTTTCACCGAGTCCTCTATGTTGGCCCACCGATTCGCGATCTCCATCAGGTGATCGATTGTTTTGGGCTTCGAGCGGCCCAGATCCTCCCTGAGCTCCCTACGGTGTACGCCACCATTGAACACGTTGATTGTGCGATCCTCGGATATGTCTTCTGCAAAGTTCTTGATGATGGACTATCTCTGGATGTATGAGCGCAGCGAATCGCTAGATCTTTGGTGGCAGCCTCTTAATTCTTCAATTGATGCGGGCCTTTTGTAAGTGCCCTTGAAGTTGCGCGCGAAGCTGTAGACCATCTCTTCCCAGCTGCGAATTGATCCGCGCGGGAGATTGTTGAGCCATGCGCGAGTGGCGCCCTGCAGCTATATCTGTAGGCATTGCATGGCCGTGATTCGGCTTCCGCCATACAGCCTGACGGAGGAGATGTGATCTTCTAGCCAAATCTTTGGGTCCTGTAGGCCATCAAATTTCGGGTTCTCTGATGGGAGCCTGAACCCTTTAGGCATTTGCTTTTGCCTGATAGCTCTGCTGAAGCATCTAGCACCGCAGAGTTCCACCTCATCATCTTCCGATTCAGTCGACCGATTGTGCCTTGCGTGCATCTTGTCGACCTTGCGCTGCATGATGTCATCACGCGCGTCGTAGTCATGGTCGTGCCGCCGTGAGCGACGATGTCAAGACAAGTCGTGGCTATCTTTGTTGGATGAAGGCGAGGAGTAGCGTTTTGCTAGAGCTTTCCCCTTTTTCGGCTCTGGCATTGGATCCTTGATGAGGGCGGCCTTGACTAGTCCCAAGCCCGCGATCATAGATCGGTGCATGGTAGCTCGCGGATCTCCAGCCGGAGGTTGGTTGTTGAGGAGGTACATGGTGGCCACAGTTACCGCTGCTTGCGGCGTCTTCAGGAACACGTTGCCCCGTGTGTCCACCGTCATGGATGAGAAGTCGAGGACTCGTGCAGCCTCCTCGCATTCCTTGTCGGTGAGGTGCGCCAATCGAGATCGTCGTTTGGCGGCCACATAGTCGTTGCCCTTGGAGGAGGATCCTCCATGGGAGGAGATCTGAGCCTGCCAAAGACTCGAGTCGTCCGCTGCCTTTCTACGCACGTCGAGTTGCACGATTACTTGCTGCTGGCGCTTGTATTCTCCCTTGAGCAGCCAATGGTAGCCCATCAGCATGTCTTGCGATGAGTTAGGGGGAAGAGGGTTGCCCCGCAGAGCTTCTCGACAGCGGGCCCACTCGTTGTCATTGAGCTTGATCAGCACGTGATCTTCGGTGTGCTCATTCGTCGTGAGGTTCAGGTTCACCTCTGTCCCGTTGGTGGGCGCGCCGTTGGCGGGACTACCGTTTTCGCCGTTGGTTGGCCCGGTACCCGCTGTTGTCGTGAGTGACACCGGTGGCTCCTGTGTTATTGACGACACACATGAAGTGATTGGGGAAGCTGGTGCTCCCACAACTTTCAGATCCAGAGCCGTAGGCTCCGTCTTCTGTGGCCAGGTCACCCAGATCGGATCCACGACTGCTTTCGCTGTCCGTACTCCCGACAATTGTCGGGGCATTGAGCTCACTAAGGGTGCCGATTGGTGGTGGAAACCACGATGCTAGGGCAATCGCAGGGCCCGTCGGCTGGTCGGGGAGGTGAAGTGTGCCCAGCTAACCAACTTGGAAGCGTAAGCTCCCGATAGCCAGGCCAATCCCATCCCTGACGGACCCGAAAGCCGGGAGAGTGGCCGGCGTGTGGACGGTGAAGTTGAAAGCATCGAAGAGCTGGCGAATCTCCGCTATTGCAAAGTTGAAGATCGCGGTTAACGGGGCCGAAGAAGCCGCGACATAAGCACTCACAATTCCCATAGACGACGCCAATTGACGAGGGATTAACTCGTCAATGCGCATTGTTATGGACTTGGGTTTTGGAGAAGGAGGGAGCACTGGAGGCATCAATCGACTAACAAACAAGCACACATGGACACAAGGTTTACCCAGGTACATGCCTCGTAGAGGTCCCTACTCCTGCTTGTCTACTCTTGGAATTATCGAGGGAGTCAAAAGTTACAGGTGCGCGCAGATGCAATCTAGCACTACTAGATATCACCTTTTATCCGAGGGTGCCATTACTGTCGGCTATTTTTGTTTACCGTGGGCTAACCTTAAATCCGACGGTGTACCGTCGGTTATATCCCATCGGCCTTGCTCGGTCGGCCATTGCTCAAGTTGCCGACGGTACAGTCGGGTAGTTGGTTTGCCCACGGGGATAATCTGACAGGGTGCCGTCGATGAAGTTCAGGCCACCAGCCGCTCCAGCACCTCTCAGCGAAACTTACAACCGACTGTTCCCTGTCGGGTGTTTATGTTCTGACGGTTGCTAGACCCCGTCCGTTTTTACTGTAATTGACCGTGCATTGTCCCATCGGGGATGGTTATATTTGAGCGGTAATCCACACTGTCATTTTACGAATTTAACAACAGGTTGTATAGTCCCATCGGTATATGGTATAGCCGAGAGCTAGGTCGTCAGTCATTGCTATGCATCACAAAATGTGATTCTTGTCAACAATATTACAAAATATTGGCATTTAAAGATATCTCATAAATATCAACTGGACACTCCACGAAAAGGACATGTTTGGGATTAATAATAACCTCGCAGAGTACATGATCCATCTAAAAAAGGTCGAACGCAAAAGAAAATGGTAACTAAAATATAATGGTCCAATCATTTCAAAAAAGCTAAATTGAATGAATCTTTAGAAATTTGCCCAATCTTCATCATCTTCATCACCTCTCCCGTTGCCATAATGATCATCACCATAGCCATAACCATCATCACCACTCTCGCTGTAACCATAACCATAGCCATTGTTATAGATGTCATCCACATCATCAGTATCTCCATTAATATCACGATCCTTCTCATGGCTAGGACTTCCTCTAGTGTTACTTCCCATTCCCTAAGAATGAGAAGGTAGAGTGTAAGAAAAATGAAAATACAATGCATTGCAGATGAAACATGTGGTACAGTTCAAAACAAATGCACAGTACACTAGTTTAGAATCATCACTGACTATATCTACAATAATCTGAGTGAATTTAGCAAGAATTATATACCATGAACATGACAGATAGAAATGCAACAATATTAAGGAGCTCTTCTCATAACTTAATAGTGCTCTATGCACATCAACAGTGGCGGAGCGTGCAGCAAATCAAAGGGTGGGCCAATTGCCTTTAATGCCAACAATTACATACAAGTCTTGCGAAAATGTAATCGTTAAATCAATAGAGATTTTCCCACATAGAGATAAACTGATAATATATTTGTATAATAGCACACTCCAGCACTGATTCAGATTGAATACTGTATTATAAAGCAAAAAGGAAATGTGACAGGTTCGTCTATATGTTGTTCTTCAGTTTAGCCCAGTTCTTCCACTTCAAGTTCAACCAATGCCAATGGTTCATGTTCTGGTTCAGGAGTAGAGAAATATTCAGTGGTTGCACTCGCATTGGCACTTTTTTATTTGTAATATGTCTCCATCGTTTTATTTTGAGCCAAAGCTACATAGTAGATTTATATAAAAGGTACTCCCTCGGTCTTAGAATAGATGTCGCAGGTTTGTTAAAATTTAGATGAATATATAAGTAGTATCCAAGGCCATGGACGACGCCATGGGATATGGCCACCACCTTACCACCATGTTTTGAAATTAGAGCTGCAGCTTGGTTCAGTTCAGGCTGGTTTGAACTTGCAGGAGAATAAACAAAGAGCTATCCAACTAGGCCACGGGGATTGTATGGGAGAAGGAAGACCTAGAGAAGGTGAATTTGGGGGAATGGGAGAACTGGAGCCGAGCTACAGCAACACACGTGTACCATCAGTGCTTAGGAAGAGGACGACGACTCGGTTGAGGACTGTCTGGATGAAAGGATAGGCTTGGGCCACATGCACTAGTAAGAATATTTTGCACTTTGAGAAGACTGGGCCGGATCCAAGTATGGCCTCCGTGACGCTTCGCCCGTGCACATCAAGCACCTCATGCTTGCATATATTGTATGCACATAAGCCACAAGAACTAGCAAAATAAAGGGCAAGTTGTTGAGTGGCTAGAAGTTCGAGTTATATCTATGCACCAAAGAATCACAGCGAAATTAGACCGTAAGTGTGAGGTGCTATTCCCCATCCCTCTTTTTATTTTAAGATCTAAATCTTTTTGGGTCTTTATATTATGACACTAATGACTTGTTAGCTAGTAATAATTGATTTATTTTTTGAAGAACTAACCTTTTCAGTTTCATGTTGATGGACAGCATCTCGCTCTCTTTCAAATGCAACTTCAGAATCTGATGTGGCCTACATATCAATCATAAAAGATACATCACTCTAGTTTTATAGATGTAAATCTAGCATTGAGATGTGTTATACTTACCAAGTCATGTGCAACTGATTGCATTATTCTATCATAGTCCACTCCTCCTTTCTCAGCCAAAGACTATAAATATAAACAAGTCAACACAACCCCATTCACTCATAGAATAAAATTTAAAAGAGAATAAAACATTACCCGCACAAATAGATCAATGCCTCGGAGACGCCTGTTTTCTCGCATCAGACGATCATTATCTCTTTTTAGACGATCCTCCCTAGCTGACTGTGTCGGCTGTGAGACCGACACCCTTCTAGACTTAATCTTGGACTTCTCTATTTTGGTAAATAACTCATTGGAAATTCCTAGCCTACCATGTGGCATTCTACCTACTGCATCATAGATGATTTGTGCATCTAATTCTGGGTGCTCCTCTTCCCAGTTTTCTCCATGGGATTTGTCATTGCGTAATCAAAATCTTCCCGTGCCAAATAATTATGGTTTAGCTTTGAACATTAATATCATGACTAAAATAACGAAGCTAGAAAGATTCTACTAACCCAACGTTTAGAAATTCGCTGGCTGCATATCTTCTCTTGATCAGTCCCGCGATACAAATTATGTGTGTGATGCCATGCACCAGTAATTCCAGGATCTTTACCAGTTTTGAGTTTCTGCGGTTTAAGAATGATAAACATCATCCAATATAAATGGTCCATTCTTCCTCAAAAGTAATAACGAAGATGTGCATGCAAAGTAGTAAAACAAAAAAATCATGAAACAAGAGCACCAGATGTTGGCGAGTAGAAACAACACTTCTTGCACCACTACAGTGGAAGACTGTTTTCCCATGAGCTAGTCTGTTCTTCGAGTTGGTGAAAGATATCTTTCTAAATGCAGCAGTACTCCAGTGCTCACAAAGTAAATGCCAACCAATAACGGTACCAAAACCAGGTGGCTTAGCAGAAAATAAAGCTTCCTTAGTTGGCCAACCGTTACCCTCCTCATCCACTTCTGTAGGCATCTGTCCCTTCTTGTTTAATCTTTTGATGGCTGCAGCCTTTTCCTCATGTAGCATCTGCCTCACTTTATTGGTAAAGTTATCCTCCAAGACAGCATCTGCTTGCTCTTGATTTAATGGGTCACACTTGAAACGCCACCGTGAGAGAACATGCAAAATATTAGCTCTTTTTGTGGGAGTAAACATAGTAGTATTTGAGAACACGCAAATATTTCAAAAATTCACAGACTGCACCTATCAAAAAATCAATAATGCACCCCCTCCTAATATACCACATGAACTGTCTATTTTACAAGCAAGTGACGTTGCAAGATGAACTTCACTTCCATGTAATTAAAATAATTTAGCAAGCCAAGATCTTGTCATGTTGTAAATATTCTTGAACATGATCATTTTATTGTAAGCAAAACAGTACAATGGCAGTAAACTCAAGATTAATTCACACACATAACATTAATCTGGCAAGAGCATTTAGCTTTAGCCATTACATGTATAGTAAGAGAATAAAAATGTTGAGAGGATCAGTGGATGTAGGAATTACTTTATGCATGTCTATGAACAAAGCAGAGAAGTGTAACTACTGGTACCCATTGACCTATTTCAGAAGTCTCAAATAATATATGCAAACCATACTCATAGGTGGATATACTTGCCCAAAATTCTTCCACAATTCTGGAAGCTGCTGTTCTTACTCCTGCACCAGGGGACCACTTGTAGTCCTCCCAACACAATACCGGTTTCTGATCACCAGCTGGACCAATTGGCTCCGGATACATCTAGCGTACTAATGCGCCTTGCACCGTTGACGGTTCACGAGAAGTGTATGGATGCTTCTCCCATAGACTGTTACGAGTAAACAAAGTTAGTATATGGATATTTCTCCAACAAAAACTAAACTATTTGAAATATTTAATACTAACATGCCATGAGGAACTATAAGGGGTCAGTCAATTTCCTCCAGTCTGTTACCAGCTTCTGTCTTTCTTCTAGGGGTCCTAGCCTTTTTAGTCTCCTCAGTTGACTGAGATGATATATTGTTTCCCACAGAGGCAGCAGAAGATGATCTGTTTGATCTAGTTAGTGAGACAGGCCTTTTATGGCTCAACCGGCTAGTCCTGCTACAATTTTATAAAATCCATGCTATTAGTTATATATAAAATTTCAAGGAAACCATTATCAAAGGTATGCAAATGAAATGAAAGGTAATAGTCTGTAACAAATAAATAACCAAGAGACATAATTTTTATTCAGCAGTAATATAGTTTTATAATATTAACTAATACTAAGAAATAAAATGACACTAAAGCACAAAAGTTGTAATTCTTAGTAATCATCATCGTCATATTCAGAGTCATGCTCTATTGTGCCATCCTCATCTTCATCCTCATCTGTCTTTTCTTGTTCTTCCTCTTCTTCTTCATCACTACTTTCTCCTAGTTCCTCTTCTGGTCCTTCATCTTCTTCTTCATTATCATCATTGTTTTGATTTTCTATTATTTCAATTTCAGCAGGATTAACCACATCATCTGACTGATTTCTAGAAACAGCGAACTCATCAACAAAGTTGCCAATGTCTATAGAAAAGCTACTATGCTAACCATCTTCTTGGAAAAAATCATCTGTACTAGATGGGTCATTCTCATCAAGGTTACTCAATCTACTACTTGGCTGAATCTTGTACACGACCCGCCAATCACGAAGATCTCGCTTGGGGGATGCATACTTTAAATAATAAGCTTGTGTAGCTTGGTGAGCCATGGAAAACGGCTCAAAGTTTTTAAGCCTAGAAGTTGAGTTTATCTCCACCATACCCAATTTTTCATCTGACCTCATGCCCTTGGTGGGGTCAAACCACTAACATTTGAAGAGTACCATCTCTATTTTTCTGCCAGCCGTGAAGGATAATTTGATGATGTCCTCAATGACACCATAGTAGTCAAGTTGTTCACCATCTGTGGTGAAGGAAGACAAACAAACCCCTGTGTTCACTGTTTTCTACCTTCGACAATTTTTCTCATATAACTCTGACCTAAAGCGAAAGCCATTCACGTCATATGAACTATAGGAATAGACTCTTGAGCTACATCCATTAGCTAATTCCACAAATCTTCATCAGAATCCGGATCACTTTTACACTACATAAAGGAAAACACTTCCGTTACTAAACAAAGTAGTAACCGAATGTAGAAGATATAAGGCTAGTTAATCTATGCTTACAGCAATCTTGAACCACTCCACAAATTCTTCTATCATAAATTTGTCAAGGCCCGCAGCTGTCAAATTGGGGTGCTCCGAGTATTTTTCTTCAGTAAAAGCTCTGTAGATGGCCTATGATTAGAAACATTTTGCATAAAGTAGTACATAAAGGATAAATTATGTACACTTACTCTATAAATCTGTCAACGGCACAACAATTGGTCAAAATATACAACCTAGCCGCATTCAACTCTTGCGGCGTGAGGTCAAGAGCATTACCCCTTCCACGAAGGTTTCCTTGGTGTTGAAACACATCTAAGGTACACCCATCATTGTGCACCCGTGTTCCTCCAATATTGTAACGAGGATTTTTCTTTCATATAGTGCGGACATGGTCGCTGAAGTACAAAGAAACACAGTTTGTGATCTCTTGTACAATGCAAGCTTCCACAATTGAACCTTCCACTCTTGCTTTGTTACGCACTTTTAAGCGTAGATGGTGCATTGCCCTAGAACAAATTATTAGAAATTTGAGTGATACATGACATGCATGTATTATAGTACAATGTATGAATTAATGTTAGACTCTTCAGCATACCTCTCAAAAACATACATCCAACGATATGCCACAGGGCGTCCAGCCCTTTCCTCGTATGGGAGGTGCACCATCAAGTGTTGTATTACATTGAAAAAGCCTAGTGGGAGCATTTTCTGAAGCTTGCACAACAAAACAGGAATCTCATTCTCAAGTTCATGCATTCGTTTTGGCTCAATTTCTTTGGCACACAGCTGTCGGTAAAAATTGCTTAACTCAGCTATGACCTTCCATTCCCTTACTGGGATGAAGCCTCGTAGTGCAACTGCTATAAGGCGTTCAATGATGATGTGGTGGTCATGGCTTTTCAACCCAATGAATCTTTTTTGAGCCAAGTTAACAGCTTTACTCAAATTGGCAGCATACCCATCAGAAAACTTTACTTCTTTAAACCACTTGAAGATGATGATTTTATCATCCTTCTCAACACAATAATTTGCTTTTGGTTTTTGCCACACTCCCTATGCATCCTTTGTTAGATGAAGCTTTGTCCGATCACAATATTTAGCAATATCAAGACAAGCTTTGATATTATCCTTAGTTTTATCAGGAATATCAAGGCACGTGTATAATAATGCCTCAGAAACATTTTTCTCATTGTGCATTACATCAATGTTATGGCGAAGCAATAACTTACTAAAATACTCTAGCTGCCACAAACCACTTATAGCAATCCAATTGTGATCCACTCTAAACCCTTCAAATGTACTCTTACCAGTTGCATCAGGGACAAGACTTTGAAGTTCTTTATACACATCATCTCCAGACATGGGCTTGGTGGAGGAGTTAAAACTTGTTTTTTCTTACAAAAACATTTCACACTCCTACGAAATGCATGGTTAGGTGGAAGAAATCTCCTATGGCAGTCAAACCAACAAGGTTTTCTCCCATTCTTTAATGAAAATGTGTTTATGTCAGATCCACATATAGGACATGCAAGCTTCCCATGTGTACTCTAACATGCGACTAATCCATAAGCTGGAAAGTCATGAATAGTCCACAATAAAGCTGCCTTCAGGATGAAGTTTTTCTTATTGTGACTATCATAAGTATATGCTCCTTTTTTCAATAAATCATCAAGTTCATCAATTAGAGGCTGCATGAAAACATTTAAGGTCTTCCCTGGATAATCTAGACCAGGAATAACTAGTGCAAGTATCCTCATATCGAGGTTCTTTGCATATGGTGCATTTATCCTTATTTTCAGTCTCCTTATAATAAATCGTACAATTATTGGGGCACGCATGAATCTTGACGTATGGCATTGCCAAACTATGCACAAGCTTATTTGACCTATGGAAGTTTGCTGGGAGATCTTTTGCAGCATCATCCCCAACAATGTCATGTATAACACTCATTATATCATTGTAACAAGATTCTGATAGGTTGTGTTGTGTTTTAATAGTCATTAGACGTCCTACAATGGATAGACGTGATTGTGTGGTCTTCTCATGCAGAGGTTTGTCAGCTTCCACCAACATTTCATAGAATTTCTTTGCAGCTTCTGTTGGCTCATCGCCTACAGAAACTCCTTCTGCAGCGATTGCGTCAATTAGCATGTCATCCATCCGATCTACATCCGCATCATTATCCTTCTCTATGATTTCAGGTGTATCATACTCCCCGTGGCTAGTCCATCTGTCGTATCCTAACATGAATCCATTGCGGCACAAATGTCTGGTCATTTCGTCCCTTTTGCGCTTATGACGACAAAAACACTTGGTACAGGGACAGTGTGATTCCCCATCTACTAGTGCATCAGGCAGTGAGAATGCATGCTCCAAAAAATTATCTAATCCATGTTGCCAAGCTTGAGTGATCATCTTTCCTATTCTCTCTTTATATATCCAACTACGGTTGTCATCTACATTGCTACATAAATAAATAACAGTTTGGTTTCACAATTACTTATACACAAGAAGGATGTATAGAATAAACAGATCATGGCTGAAAAGCCTATCAGCAACTAAAAATCATATATGCAGTGTGTAGATCTAGACAATTTAATTTAATATCCAACTTACCGACCAAAGTTTAGTATAAGAGAGAAAATAATAGTTATCTATATCCTCCATGCATTTACCAATATTAGGTATTAGGGAACTTGAAACTGCGTCAATCAAACAATTTTGTATCCTCCGTGTATTGACCATACCAAATACGATTATCAATAATTAATATATCTAGATACGGAAGCGAACTCCTCGGCAGATCTATTACCAACTCTTCAACGTTCTGAAGGCAAAACTGAGGGAATTTAGTTTCATCTTAGAACTTTTAATGTCCATATGGAGTAACAGTAGGAGGCCTAATTTATTTTTTGCAACCAAACTGGGAAATTAATGGATGTAACTGAATCAGGAAAGGGAGCCACGCACATGTATCGGTGTGTATCGTTTGCTACTAGCCAAAGAATGTAACTCGACCGTCAAACTATTTATCTATTGATGGACAAAACGTATGAATTGTAATCAAGAAACATTGTGCAATGAGAACACACAAAAGCACATAGTCATAATTCGGCCAGTGTGGGACATACATAGAGACAAGGGAAGAGGGGAAGAAGAGAGGAGTACCTTGGCTCCCCACTTTGATCGGTGTGTGCCGATTAGTCAGCCATCAGAGAGGATCTCCACGGAACTCGTCGTGCTGAAATCAGGTCTCGCCCTAGATCGGTTCTGGAGAAGGACGACGAGTAAGAGTTTGTTTTGGAAGGGGAGGAGACTACGGCGGTTTAGGACTTATTAGTTGGGAGCGTGATGCGTGGGAGCGCGGGATTCTTTTAGCGTGCGCGCCACAAAATCAACGCCAAATCGCCAAAATTAAGCCGCTCAGGTCAGCGCTGAGTCCAACACGAGCGCTACTCCTAGGACCCAACGGCTTGGAATTACACATAAATCGGAAAAACAAATTAATTGCCTGTACAAAGCAGTGGACGGTTACCATGACATACCCATGTCAATTTTGCAATCAAATTGTCTCGGTTCGCACTGATTTACCAATTCCCCGAAAAAATTATTCTCTACAATTATTTGCATTGGATATACTCAATTACTGAAGAAAAATGGCTATTAGGGCCAGCATAACAGATTGGGTACAGACCTGGCAATAGAATTGGGACCTTGGTGCGTCCGGACGGTGTCGAGGTGGTGATCCTGCTTGCTGAACTACATGAGGCCTATCCCGGGCGGCCGTCGGCTCTCTTAGACAGCGCGCGACCAACGCCACCGGCCTCCTCCCATCCCCATCCGCCGACCAGCTTCTAGCGCGGTCGACGCCGCCGGCGCCTATGGGCTCCTCCCTCCACCCAGCTAGTGCCTCCCTTCCCCATCGCCACGATTCAGCCTAGGAGCCTTTCGGATGGAGGTGATTTAGAGGAGGAGTGAGAAGATGCATCTCGCCATATCCGAGCTGAGAGAATGAGCTGGACTGATGAGAAATGAGCTGAACTGAAGGTGAGGCACGTGGTGTCAGCAGGATAAGATAAACAGTCTAGAGAGTGCCTTAACAAATCGTGTCGGTCGTCTTGTTGATTAAAATATTGGTATAAGATTACCCTTGCACCTCATCTGTTCGAACATATCACGGTGTATTGTTTTTTCCAGGCAAACGACAACTTTTACCCTAAGACAATCATAATGTTATTCTTGCGTTTCTCACACTACATCCTTCAATTCCTTAATTAATTTAATATTAAAAGTTGATAATAATTTGCATTTTTTTAACCATATATTTTATTCTTTTGGGCAATTTGTTCTCACACTTCATGTCATCGACTATTTGTAGTATTTTTCACTCCGCTTACTCCTTGCTACTTATTAATGATCTAGCATAAAAAACCTCATTTTATCAATACACCTAGTCTTTAGAGCTACCTTGGTCGACACGGGTAAGCTAGAGCATCTCCATCGATGGCTAGTTGTTGTATACCTTTATCGATGTGGACGAGGATGCCCAACATTCAGATATCGATTTTATGCATATCTTACATACGTAGTCATTATGGAAGGCCACTTCTTCCATCGATCGACATAAGACAACAACTCTCATCAGCTTACTTGATTAGTTTTTTTACGAACGAGCTTGCTTAATTAGTTGAATCAAGTATGCCATACATATTATTTTACATTTTTATGCCATCGCTCATGCTCAGTTGAGTCGTCCATTGAAATATTTTACCGAGCGAAATTGCCAGTTAGTACTAATACCCGTTAACTATTATTAGGTCTTATAACCGACGGTAACATCCCAACCATATGTACCATCGGCAATACCAACTATTAACCAACCGTCGAAGTACTACCTTCGGCCATAAGATAAAACCGTAGGGTATTACGTTAGATAGCGGAGAGTTATTTCCTCCCGTCGGCTATAGAACTTGATACCCGACCGTGAAAACAGGGCCCTCGGGTAAAAGTGCAGACCGTCGGATATCAGAATAAATAGCCGAGGGTTAGATTTAGCCCGTCGGGTAATGAACTATACCGTCGGTTATTAGCAGACATACCCGAGAGTTTCATGATAACCGTCGGTCATGAGGGCTACCGTCGGTTATTATAGTATTAGCCGACGGACCGTCGGATATCATTATTCACCATCGGAAATCTGGGGATTTCTAGTAGTGTAGCGAGGTTGTGGAAACTAGGCTTTTGATTGTCCTCCTCGCTGCCCCCTCCTAGCCTTTATATAGATAGGTGATGTCTACGCACTTCTATTCTTGTAAATAGTTGTTGGGCCTCCAAGTGCAGAGGTTTGTAGAACAGCGGCAAGTTTTCCCTTAAGTGGATCACCCAAGGTTTATCGAACTCAAGGAGGAAGTGGTCAAAGGTATTCCCTCTCAAGAAATCCTGCAATCAAGATACAAGAAGTCTCTTGTGTCCCCAATAAACCCAATACACTTGTTAGGTTTATAGGTGCACTAGTTCGGCAAAGAGATAGTAAAATACAAGTGGTATAGATAATAGACAACGGTGCCAGAAAATAGCTTGCTGGCGTGGAAGAGACTAAAGGCAAACTGAAATAAAGATAGAAGCAAGCAAACATGTAACGGATCTAATTGCAAACGGTGTATCAATGCTTAGAAACAAGGCCTAGGGATCATACTTTCACTAGTGAACACTCTCATATAAATATATTCTTTTTATGATACTACTCTTAACTACTCTCTGGTTGGACACTCTAATCGATGGTAGGGCTATAACAACACACCTCAAAGTAAGCCTTTTCCATCTAGAAAACCCCACAGTGTCATCTTGAGCACTAGATGGTTCCAACAAACACCACAATTTCATAAAGACATCCAACTCCAAATATAACTCATAATAAGTATTTATAATCTCTAGCCTAAGTGCCACCATGGTGAGCACGCTGTCACTTTCACACACATGGGGAGAGTAGAGATTCATTAAAGCACTTGAGTAGCAATGTAGATCTATAGATTACAAGCTCATGATCACAATATGATCATGCATAGAGAGAGAGATGAACACATAGCTACCGGTAGAACCCTTATCCTCGAGAGCGAACTACTCCCTCCTCATCATGGGAATCAGCAATGGTGATTGAGATGGCACCGGGGGCACTGCCCCGTCCGGGCAGGGTGCTGGAACAGAGACTTTCTGTCCCCCGAATCTCCCCTTTGGTGGCGGCAGCGCTGCAGAACTTTTCGTGGATTCCTGATCGACGATCTAGGGTTTATGCCTCGGGAGGCTTCTTATAGGCCAGAGGGCAAGGTCGGTGGGTGGCCAGGGGGCCCACACCATGCCCTAGCGCGACCTGGGGGGACCCGTGCCATGGGGTGGTGTGGCCACCCTGTGGCCCCTCTCCGACTCTCCTTCTGGCTCCATGAGTCTTTCAGGAAAATATCAACTTTGGCTTTTGTTCGGTCCAATTCCGAGAATATTGATTTTCTGACTTTCCTGGAACCAAAAATAGCAGAAAACAGGCAACTGGCACTGTGGCACTTGTTAATAGGTTAGTCCAAGAAATCATATGAAAAGTACTCCAAAGTGTGGACAAAACATAAGAAAGTAGATAAAACCAAGCATGGAGCATCAAAAATTATAGATAAATTTGCAATGTATCAACATCCCCAAGTTTAACTCCTGCTCGTCCTCGAGTAGGTGAGTGATAAAAAGAAAGAATAATTTTTGAGGTGACATGCACCATCATAAACTTGATCAAAGTATTTGTAAAACATGAAAAGTTGGGATCATAGTACTTCAATCATAACATGAAAGACAAAGTTCTAGCAATAAGACAAAGAAACTATGATGCAACATGAAAAAGCACAAACAAAAGATTCATGAATAACAATCCTTTGCAAGACGTTTTTTTGTTTCACATAAAGAAAACATAGCATAATAGCATTCAGCTTGTCCCTCATAGAGTAGCAAATATAAATGCATAGGACACCTTCAAAGTTCATAAGAGTGACTAGATACAAATAGTTTAAAACAAGCAATATCAAGTTATGCATCAATCAACTAGTCTTGGGACAATGCACATAGAACTAAGAATGGCCAATATGCTCTCAAAGTAGGTGCATAAAGGTAGAAGGTGGAGACTCAATATAATGGTGGAAGAAAGGCCTTCATAGAATGAAGCAGAGATTCAAGTTTCATAAAGAGCTTCCAAAAATTATGGTACTTAATAGCTTTCAGCTCTCATTGCCCCTATCATAAGCATCTTTAAGGTGATTAAGGTTAAAGTGACACAACTAAGAGGATATGCTTGATAAGTTATAAACAGAAATCTCATGCCCCTTACTTACGAAGAACGAACCTCATGCTACTCAACTTTAGTCACGAGTAAGATATTGTCATTGTAAGTACATGTGTATCATAAAGAACCGCCAACGGGGTACCCCTTGCACATGATACAGGATCTATCCCATAATCAAAATGACAAGGCAAGCAGACAATGAGCATCTCAGCGATCTTTTTATTTGCTATTTGCATAGGTTTTTATTGAGGATGATTCATAGAGTGCTCATTATGGTGATGCTGCAAGTTTCCACCATGATTGGGCATGGCTTAGGCTAGCGGCCTAGGCGTTTCTCTAACACACATACAAACTCCATGATCTTACAAGTTCCACCTTTATTTCACACCGCCGGGATCCATAAGCAAAAGAACATGATATCAACGGGGTACAAAGTACAAGTGTAATGTTGAAAGCGTTCCCCATGATACATGGTTCTGCTAATTTCAACTTATAAAGCGCAAGCATATACGCAACAAAGAAGGACCCAATGGTTCAAGTTTATTAGATGCAAAAAAAGTAAAGTGTGCCATCAAGTTCGTGAGAGCTTAATCACTAGTTTTCTCACAACAAGTTTAATTTGGAAGGTAAACAAAAACATGAATATACTTGGAATAGCATAAGCTAGTAGGTAGGTATGGTGGACTCTTTGGAATAACTTCGTTTAGGGAGTTGGATGCATGAGTGGAACTCATACTTGGTTGTGGAGGCTAGCAAAAGACTGGGAGCGACAAACTAAGAGAGCAGTAATGGCCATAATCATGCAAAGCGACAAAACATCATTGTTCAAAGCATAAAGTGATACTACAAGTTGAAAAATAAAGGATCATAAAGGCTTATGGTGACTTGAGATAGTCATAACATGGTGTGAGCATGCGCCAAGTCAACCCAAATAAAGCATCAAAGGAGAATACCACTATACTATGCTTTAATATTATAAAACAATGCATGATTCATCCAAGGCACATTAAGAAATCTCAATTGTTTATAACAAGTCATGCTACAACAAAGAATACTAAGCATAAAGCCAAAAAAATATCAAGCATGGCATGACAAAGCATAGGCCACAGTCAAAAACAAGCTCTCTTTAACACTTAAGCATGAACTTTCCTACTCTTTTCCAAACCAAACCAAACTATTTGAAAACCAATGTATGAAAGAGGGGGTCCAACCAATTTATTCAGCAAACTAAGAAAACCAAGCAAACGAAAACAAAAAAGAAGACGTTCCAAGAACAACACAATTGTGCATGAAACAATAAAAATGAAGTGTTTGGAAGAAACCTGAGATTTTTATTGATGAAGAAGGGGATGCCTTGGGCATCCCCAAGCTTTGACGCTTGTACTTTCTTGGATATTTATTGGGGTGACACGCGTGGCATCCCCAAGCTTGAGCTTTAGTCCATCCTTCATCTCATTACTCATGTCTTCCATACACCTGAAATTTTTCCTTCATACAAAACTTCACACAATCTTTATTAGCAACATTAGTGCACTCAAGATAATAGGTCTTAAGGTTCAGTTACAAAACCAACTAAACTTCCATTAGAACACTAGATACTGTAGCACTTCCCTCAAAAAGCTCAATTCCCCAAAAGAACTCAAGAAGGAACCAACAAGAAGCAAATGCAAAAAATGGCAGAGATCTGTCAAAACAGACCAGCAGGTAAAGACGAATTGTTTCGAAGACCTTCTGTTGCTCAAATCAAAAAGTGTTGAACTCATGAAAGTTATATAACAACCTGGGGCAGAAGCACAAAAACTCACGCCTCAAAAATACATTCAGAAATTTTAGACGAATTTTTACAGTGAAGCATAGAAATCTGTTTCGGGACAGCAACTTTCCCAATCATTACTTCTCTCTCATTAGAGGTTACTCTTGGCACAAAAAGCAAAATAAAAAGTTTAAGGAGCAGTTATTACAGAGGTAATAACTTCGAAGACTCATCTAAAACTTTTGGGTTATCTCCCAATAAGTTCTTTTCTTTAACGCCTTTAAGTTAGGCATGATAGTTTGAGAAGATGCTCACATAAGAAATATGAATTGAAGTAAAAGAGAGCATCAAGAAGCAAATTCAAAACACATTTAAGTCTAACCCACTTTCTATTCATAGGAATCTTGTAAAGAAACAAGTCATGAAAGAACAAAGCATCAAGCATAGGGAAGCAAAACAAGTGCAACTTCAAGACTTTCAACATAAAGAGGGGGAACTTAATATTGTTGAGACACATAAAACCATGTTTTCCTCTCTCATAATAACTTTCAGTAGCATCATGAATAAAAGTAACAATATAACTATCACAAGAAACATTCTTATCATGAGCATATGCATATAATCATTATTACTATCCTCATAAGCATAGTTATTCTTATTAATTGTAGTGGGAGCAAATCCAACAAAATAGCTATCATTATTATTCTCATCACCATAATCATCAAATATAGGAGGCATCTTGTAGTCATAATTAATTTCCTCCTCAATAGTAGGTGGACTGAAAATATCATATTCATCATTGTAATCATCATATATTGGAGGTTTGGTATAATCATAAGAAATAGAATAGCTATCTTCCAAAATTGGGGAACTAAAAAGATCATTTTCATAAAAACTAGCTTCCCCAAGCTTAGACTTTTCCATAGCATTAGCAATAATGGTGTTCAAAGAATTCATAATAATAACATTGCTATTAGCATGCAAATAAAGTTCCATGGTTTTTTAATTTTCTCTTCAAACACTTCATGTCCTAACTCAAGATAAATACTATAAAGCTCTCTAATTTTGTTGTTGTTTTCCATTAAGCCTAACTAGTGAAAACAAGAAACAAAAAGACAAAATTACAGAATCTAAAGGAAATAACTTCGAGCACTCACACCGGAGGATGTGAGTACCTTTTACCTTACCTGCCCGGCAACGGCGCCAGAAAATAGGCGTTTGCCGTGGGAGGTTCTTCTCTTTAATCCTCAAGTGTGAATACCTTTTACCTTATCTCCCCGGCAATGGCGCTAGAAAATAGCTTGATGTTTACGCACTTCTATTCTTGTAAACAGTTGTTGGGCCTCCAAGTGCAGAGGTTTGTAGAACAGCAACATGTTTTCTCTTAAGTGGATCACCCAAGGTTTATCGAACTCAGGGAGGAAGTGGTCAAAGGTATTCCCTCTCAAGTAACCCTGCAATCAAGATACAAGAAGTATCTTGTGTCCCCAACACTCCCAATACACTTGTCAGGTGTATAGGTGCACTAGTTCGGCAAAGAGATAGTAAAATACAAGTGGTATAGATAATAGCCAACGGTGCCCGAAAATAGCTTGCTGGCGTGGAAGAGACTAAAGGCAAACTGAAATAAAGATAGAAGCAAGCAAACATGTAACGAATCTAATTGCAAACGGTGTATCAATGCTTAGAAACAAGGCCTAGGGATCATACTTTCACTAGTGAACACTCTCATATAAATATATTCTCTTTATGATACTACTCTTAACTACTCTCCGGTTGGACACTCTAATCGATGGTAGGGCTATAACAGCACACCTCAAAGTAAGCCTTTCCCATCTAGAAAACCCCACACTGTCACCTTGAGCACTAGATGGTTCCAACAAATACCACAATTTCATAAATACATCCAACTCCAAAGATAACTTATAACAAGTATTTATAATCTCTAGCCTAAGTGCCACCATGGTGAGCACGCTGTCACTTTCACACGCATGGGGAGAGCAGAGATTCATTAAAGCACTTGAGTAGCAAGGTAGATCTACAGATTACAAGCTCATGATCACAATATGATCATGCATAGAGAGAGAGATGAACACATAGCTACCGGTAGAACCCTTAGCCTCGAAAGAGAACTACTCCCTCCTCATCATGGGAATCAGCAATGGTGATGGAGATGGTGGTGGAGATAAATGGAGATGGCTCCGGGGGCACTTCCCCGTCCCGGCAGGGTGCCGGAACAGAGACTTTCTGTCCCCCGAATCTCCCCTTCGGTGGCGGCAGCGCTGCAGAACTTTTCGTGGATTTCTGATTGACGATCTAGGGTTTATCCCTCGGGAGGCTTCTTATAGGCTAGGGGGCAAGGTCGGTGGGTGGCCAGGGGGCCCACACCATGCCCTAGCGCGGCCTTGGGGGACCCGCGCCATGGGGTGGTGTGGCCACCCTGTGGCCCCTCTCCGACTCTCCTTCTGGCTCCGTGAGTCTTCCGGGAAAATATCAACTTTGGCTTTTGTTCGGTCCAATTCCGAGAATATTGATTTTCTGACTTTCCTGGAACCAAAAACAGCAGAAAACAGGCAACTGGCACTGTGGCACTTGTTAATAGGTTAGTCCAAGAAATCATATGAAAAGTACTCCAAATTGTGGATAAAACATAAGAAAGTAGATAAAACCAAACATGGAGCATCAAAAATTATAGATACATTTGCAATGTATCAATAGGCTAGTTCTCGGGTAGCAAGTCGACTCGGTTATAGATTAGGGTTCGTCCCTTTAAACTTTCTATCTTAAGCTTCAACTTGCGCTACAAGCAATCGGAGTCTCCATGAGTCACCCGAATCCTGTATTGGGCTCTGGTAACACCGTGGGATCATGTCATATCTGGGCCATATATACCAAACTCGAGTACCTATAGGGTATGCCCACGTCAGAGGGAGTAGGTAGATTGGTGCATCTTGGAATGGTAAACAATATGTTGCCAAGGGGAGTTTCCAACAAGTATTAAGAAAAGAGAAAATCTCAATTTTCAAAGTGACAATTTTTTTGCGAAAATATGAACTTTTTTCTATAAAGCAAGTAGTACTAGGAAAAATATGGCTCAAAATGGAGGGTGGAAACAAAGATCTACTACTATTGATGAGATTATGAGATCAGAGAAAAAAGGGAGGCAACGCGAGAAGGTAGTGGGGAAGAGGAGTTGAAGGCAGTGCGATGTCAGTATGAAGTTATGATGGGTTCCTAACACGAGGTACTCCTGCAGCCTTAAACTAACATGCATACTCACTTTGCCTTGATATGTGTGCAAACATAGCTAGTCACTCTATATCTCTCTATCTTATTATTAGACCGTTCCTACACTTGATTTAAACAAGTAGTACTACCAATACAAGACCATGTTTCAAAGGAAAAACAAGGCCATCTCCTACACTTAATCTAAATAAGGACCAGTATATGCTACAAAATACTTTATCAGTAGCACAACAAGATAGTAGAAAATAGTACTACCTAGTACAAGAACAACTATATCACCACAATGCGGCAAGGCCAAGTTTCAAAAGGAAAGCGAGACCATATTATGCGCTCGATCTGAACAAGTACCAGTACATAAGGTATTACCCCCTAATAGATGGTAGCAGAACTCCATAGAAAATACTTAGTAACCCCATGTACAATAATATATACACATGGATCAGAGAGAAGAGAGGTCAGCAACAGCACAATAGTTGCATGCCAATGTAGCGCTAGCGTGACAGCGTGTCCAAGAGCTAGCCGGGTATTGCCTGTTTTTTCTTGACACTCTTATGTCATTCCATCATTGGCTATGGACCCTCAGTGTCAGTAGCGCTGCTATCATCATATACATAAATGGGAAATGTGATGTCACAACTAGGGAGTATTATCATCTGTCCTCAAACGAAGTAAACCTATCACCAACAAAACTACAAAACTAATTAATTATGACAACATTTCATATATTGACATTATGATATCACTAGAATATTAAGATGTGTTTTCTCACTTGTGAAACATCTCGACGCAATAATACTAATCCACAGGGAAGTCCAATGGAAGGTTGAAGAGCTTCCATGTAAAACTGGGACTTGGATAGGTACTACATGAGCCATTCCAGTGCGACATTAACCGGCGGTGGGCTTCTCGAAAACTCGGATGTCAGCACCAATTCAACTAAATGGAAATCGAAATCCCTAGCAAGCGTATGCAACATGAGCTTGTACCGCAGAGATTCACACGGCGCCGACCTGACGCACACTATGGATATGACGATGTCCGTGCTATGCTCGTCAATTTTCATGGCGAACACCGTACCCTGTTTCCTAATGCTGATGATCTCTCCTCTCCGTCGGCCTGGTGCAGGCGCCAACTTAGATATGTCAAAGAATTTTTGTTGAACTTTTCTATTGTAGGGGAGGCCCCGAAAGCCCTTTATTAAAAATAAACAAGCACAACAAACATGTCCAGATAATATTTACAGAGAAAGAAAAGACCTTGAAAAGAACTATCTACAAGGTAAGAAGCCCTAAGATAAACTGTCTAGCCATGATGACAATAAAAACTTATCAGTCTTGTTTAACCTATGCTTAAGCATGGTCAAATTGGAAAATAAACTAGCCTTCCATCCCGTTAAGGTGGGTACTTCATCCTTGAAAATAAGAGCATTCCTCTCCTTCCAAATATTCCAACAAGCCAATGTGATCACTTCAATGAAACAAGGACTAGGAAACCGTTTCTTAGCATACTTGAATGACTCTGATATATTTTAATCACTCCATTCTACTTGAACATAATTCCAAACTCTGTTACTGAACATACAGTGGAAGAACAAATGCTTCCAATCCTCTCTTGTGTGTGCATAAGAAAGAACACAATCATGATCATCTGTCACTTTCCAAATACGACGTAGCAGCATGTCTTTCGTGTTATTCCTGTCATGTAGCAACAACCATGCAAAAAACCTATGCTATGACATGCATTTGCTAAGCCAAATCTGATATCAGAAATTATATCATTTGGTACTCCCCTAAAGTTTCTGTTATAGTATAACTTGGCCACGTAAGTATCCTTACTTAACTTACATATCCATTTGTCGTCCTCTGCTGAGATAGTGGTATCTGCAAGCAAGCTCTATAGCCATATATATTCTAGATATGCCTACTCCGATAAGGGTAAAATGGAAGCATCATGAAGGTTGTTCAAACTGCATATATCATTTACTGAAGCAATTTTATCTCTTGCAAAAGAATATAACCTTGGGAATTTTGCAGCCATCAGTGAATCAGTCCATAAATCATTCCAGAACAAGATAGAAAACCCTATGCCCACTTCACATTTAGATATAGCTCTCCACTCATCTGCAAGTTTGATAATACTTTTTCACCAGAAAGACCCACTCAAAGTAACTACTTTTGGCACTAACTCATGATAATATGTGTCTCAAATTAACTTAACCCAAGGAAAATTTTCATTATTATAAAACTTGTCTAGATTCTTAACAAAAAGGCTCTATTCTGTATCTACAAGTTTAGCACACCAAGTCCTCCTTTTTTTCTTTGGTTTACATACCATCTCCCAGGAAGCAAGGGAATTTACCCTTTCATCATGTTTAAATTTCCTCCACAAGCATCTCCTCCAAGCCTTAACAATGATCTCCAGCACCCCCAATGGAATGGAGAGAGTGCACATGTAATATGTTGGTAAGGAAGAAAGAACAGAGTTTGCCAATACTAGAGTGTCTCCATATGATAAAAAGGAAGCATCAGCTGATAACCTTCTCTCTATTCTATCAATTAGTGGTGAGAAATCCTTGATATGTGGTCTGGTAGTGCCATGGGTAATCCTAAATATGTGAAAGGCATATTCCCAAGTTCGCAATCTAAGATATAGGTCAGATGAAGAACCTTCTCTCTAGAAAGATTAATGGGAATAAGAGAAGATTTGTGAGAATTAACTTTTAATCCAGTGAAATTAGCATACTTATCTAGTAGCTCTTTGAAGATAAGTAATTGTTCATCCTCTGCAGAAATTACTATAAGGATGTCATCTGCATATTGGATAATAGGGTATTTTCCTTCCCTTAATATTGGCAAATTTAACCTCCGGAACATATAATAGGGGGATAGAGGATCCCCCTTAATATTGGCAAATTCATCCTATGATGCAATGCCATGTTAACAATACTCTGCAAAAGGTCTCCACCAAAAACATATAATAGGGGGATAGAGGATCCCCCTGCCTAACCCCTCTTTTACATGTAAACTTTTTTCTAGGCACCCCATTCAACAACACAGAAGATGAGTTAGCGGAAAGGATCTCCTTTACCAGGTTAACAAATTGTATGGGGAATCCTTTTTGTTTCAAGATATGCAATATAGCATGATGTTTAATATCAAAAGCCTTCTCAAAATCAATTTTAATTACCAAAACTTTCCTCTTTGACTGCTGGCATTGGTGCAAATATTCAAAATACCATGCTAGTCAATCTTGAATTGTTCTTGTTTTAATAAACCCATATTGATTATCATGAATGCATCTAATTATTTCTGTCTGTAGCCTATTTGCATACTACTTTGTGATAAACTTTAGGCAAGTATTTGTTAGAGAAATAGGCCTAAAATCATTCACTATTTCTGGTGTTTGCTTCATTGGCACCAATGTTATAAAATATCCATTTATACTTTCTAATGAGGCATTCCCTTTATGAAACAGGGCCATATTAATTAAGTCCTCCTTTATAATATGCCAACATTTTTTCAAAAAAATCCATTAAACCCATCAGGGCTAGGTGCCTTGTTAGCTTTCAAGCCTTTAACAATACCATCTATCTCCTCCAATGTAAAGGGGCCACCTAGACGAGATAGCATGTCCACTTTTGGGAGTAGAGTACTGATCTCTAAAGCATTCTTAGTCAGAAGTGTAACTCCCATCCTATTTTTGTAGCACTTATAGAAAGCTGTTGCTTTTGATTATGCTCAGTAAGTTTCAACCCACCATCATCCTAAATTTTAGTGATACCATTGTGCCTATATCTCTCAGTGGCCTTAGCATGGAAAAACTTAGTGTTTTCACCACCTAAAGTTACCCATGTTATTGTACATGTCTGTTTCCATTAATTTCTTAAGGTGACATTTCAAAATGGTCCTGAAATTGAATTCTGGCATAGACAGGGACCTCTGATCCTCTATTTGATCCAATAGAAAAATAATATAATTGGATTTCTTAATGAGTGATTTAATATGAGAGAGATTTCCCCCCACTTTTTCAACTCATATCTCAAGTTCTTGAATTTAGTAGCTAAAGTTGAAGTGTGTAACATCCCAAATTTTTGTAAATTACAGATGTTACTAGAAGCATGCATCATGGCATAACACAATAAAATTGCATCAAAACCCTATTCCCTAAGCTCTAATTTGATTTCTCATTTAGTCATATAAAGACAAGAAGGGGTTATATTAAAACTAACCTTTTAAATCCTTGCAAAACTTTATTTTTATGATCCTATGATGCTCTCCTCCTTTTTACAAATTTTTAGAAACTAAATTCATTGAATTTGGATATAAGATGCAAAAGTTATTAAAGAATTAGTAAAAGAGGGAAAGATAAAACTTAAAACAAAAAAAGAAACTAACCTAACTAACCTCGCGGACCACACTGGCCCAGGCAGCCTAGTGTCGCTACGTACCGTGCGCCCGCCCGCCACGTAGTTGGGTCGGACCAGGGGAAAGCCAACGTTTCCATGCAGCCTGTAGCCCCGCAGCCCCTGACCAACGGGTCCCATGCCATCGTCGTCTCCGTAGAGACCGGGGCAGACACACATCGCCACCACGTGCTGAACTCCTGGCCAAATCAGAGGAGACCCCACGACCCTCGCGTCAAGAAAACCCGCCCTTATAAACCTCCATAGCCCTCCACCTCTAAACCCTATCTTTTTCGCAAACACCGCCACCGGGCTGCCTCTATCGGGATCGTTCCTATTTCGCTGGATGACCACCGCAACCGAGCTCGACAGAGAGGTTCCGAGCCGTCCTCCGCCCTTTCTCGGCACCAAATTGGTTCCTCTAATTCTCCTTCACCTCCTAATCCCTTTTCCCCCTCAGCAGATGTAGCATCCCATCTGTCTAACAAATGTAATGCTACTTGGTCTAGTAATATAATGGCTACTTACTACATATAATTGTTGTATCATAATTATATCATGCTGATGTCATCATGCCACCTTGCATTTGAGCATCATATAAAACCCCTTTTCTTTTGGTTCTTCTCTCATATGCATTATTAATTGTATTTGGCTCTTGATAAATTGTATTTGACTCTTGATAAATGCTTGATGCCCAAATTGAGTTGGGGGCATATCTTTTATTCCACTCCACCACCTTTCTTTGTCACCACCTTATAATTCCACCATCCTATGTACCCATGAGCTTTTAATTTCTTTTGGCATTTGATCTAGCTCATGTGAGTTGGGAGGGATCCAATTCTATTTTTTGGCTTGGCCTAGATCCATATTTTGGAATGCATAAGAATAATGCCATGTTATTTATTATTGTTTTCACAAGCATAAGAACATGGCATTTAATATTTTGCATGGGCCATGCAACCATCATCACCACCTTTTTCTCCTTTGGTTCCCTTTGTTTTTGAGTGGATCCTGGTCTTGAGAGATCATGACAAGCTAGCCCTTACCTTGTGTTGATCTCAACCCTCACCATTTTGTGGTTCCTATTTTCTCATCATGTGCACCACAAACCTTCCCACCTTGGTTTTTTATTTACCTTCACCATCACCCCATCTTTGCATGATCATGAGTGGCCATCTTAAATTTACCCCTAAAACCCTACCCCATCTCTCCTCCTCTCCAACCATCCCTCTTTGCTTGTTTTTGTGTTGGTCTTGCTAAAACCCAAAACCCATGTGCTTGATCTTGATTTGTTCATTATCACACCCTAACCATAATACCATCCTCTACCCTAAACCCCCTCTCTCCAACACCATCATGACACCCCTCTTTTAAACCCTAAGTCCTACCCTACCCTAAACACCTCTCTCCACTTCCCTCTCTAACCCTAATCACCATACCTAGTTAAACCCCTAACTACAAAACCCTCCCCATGCTGAGCCCCATCTCCCTAGCTGCTCTCTCACCTCTCTCTCGCTGCCAGCAGGTCCCTCCTAGCCCTCCTCTCTCCCCATACCGAAGCTATCCCACAACCCTAGCCATCTACTCCCTCCTAACCTAGCTCCACCCGACCCTCTTCCTCTCTCTCTACCTCGCTCCCTGCCATGCTGGCCCCACAGCCCGAGCCTGGCCTCCCCCTCTCTACTGGCCTAGCTGCAGCTGCTTGCCTGGCCTCCCACGACGAGCACGTGAGGGCGGAGCAAAAAGGTGGCCGAAGCCACCTTTCCCTTCACGTCGCCCCCACGGCATCGCCTCCCTCTGGCCTCGCCTTTATCTCCCTCCCACCTTCCTTTCTGCGCCCCAAGCCCCTGGCCTCGCGCCGCAACCATCTCTCCTTCCCTGCTACCTTTTCTCCACCGACCGGCGACTCGTCGGCCTTCCCTTCCTCCACGAAAACCACGGCGGCGGGCGGGTGTTTAAGGTGTCGGGGAAGCGGAGGAAGCCCTTGTCGTCGGCCCTGCGCGCCCCAGCGAGGAGGAGACCGCCCCGCAGACGCTGCACGCCGACGCCACCGCAAACCCTAAACACGCCGGCCGTCTGCGTCCTCGCCCCTCCGTCGACTCCCAGCCCGATCCACCTCCGTCGTCCACCCCGCGGTAAGCCCAGCTCCCTCCTAGACATCTCCGTTGTCGCCATCGCGGTCTGTGCTCGCCGGAGTTTTCGCCGAACACCCTCTGTGCGCCGGCGGCTGCTGCTTCGACTCGTCGCTGCGCCTCGCAGTAGCATAGCTAGGTCCCGTCCGTCCTCCTGTCACCATCCTGTCCTCTACCGCACTGGTTCCTGTCCACAGCGCGCGCGCCCCCGCGTCGCGGGTTCAAGCCCCCGCGCCGCGCTCTGTCGCGGTCGAGTACCGATCTGTCAGGTATGTTCAGAGAAGATCAATAGTACGGGCAATTGACGCTTTACAAATAGCCCCCCCTTTTATCTCTCGCTCAACCAGCGGTACTCGCGACCCCATCTGTCAGCGTCCCTGTTCATTTTACAGAAAACCCCCAGGTTTCCCCCGCCTCAGCCCGCACTCTCCCCTCCACGCCACGTGGTTGGCCCTTCCCCTCTCGCGGTCGTGTGGGCTCGTCCCACCGGTGGACCCCCTGGTCAGAGACCGAAGCTGGCTAAGCCGCGGTGAGAAAAACCTTTCTGTGCGCGTGTTGTCTCAGTCAGGCCAGACCCACCCATCAGCGACTGGGTCTATAACTGGCTGAGTAGCAAATGTTTTCTGCTTTTCTGTTTTTAATTAAACTTTTCCATAAATTGTTTAAATTCAAATTCAAATCTGTTTTTAAATAACTTTTAAATTATAAATCCAAGTAATACAAATGATATATGTTTTTGAATCAGAAAAATGTGAGGAATTCAAATATACCATTCAAAATATTATTTGAGCACTTTAAAATTTCGAGATGATTAAAATTACAATAAAATGCCCTTTTCTTAATAAATTAATAACTTTAAATCTATAACTCCAAATTTGACAAATAATATGTCTAAATCGATCAGCGCGACGAGCCCGTCCTATCTATGCATTCCTTGTTCTGAATTGAAGCATGCATCATGTCATTATTAAAAATCAGAACCGTTTATGGCAATAAAACTTGAATAAACAAATAATCAAATGCTTTATTCTTGTACCACACACCTCACCATGCCATGCTACTTTAATGCCATGTAAATTTTGCATCATTCATCATGGCATGCTTGTTTGCTTGTCGCATTTTAATTCATAGGCTTGTGCACTTTATTTATGTTGGCCCTTGTTTGTTTGGTTCTTCTTCGAATAGACGCCCAGCAGGAGAATTATCAGGAATCACAGGAGTTCTACCCAGATCTGTCTCTCGCTTCAACTGAGCTGCCAGGCAAGCACTACCACATGCTTGCATACATATAGTACCTATTGCCTCTATCTTATTCTTGCATCATTGAGTCGCGATTGCATTAAATTGAATCCCAAGTACTGCATAGCCTTTACTTTTAAACCCCACCAAAGCTTGTTCCTCCATCCCATGAGCCGTTACTACAGGAGTTGTTTGAGCCATGCGAGTCGTAGAAAAGCATGTGTAGGGTATGTGAGTGTCTGATGGATAACGAGGTACCTAAACAACTTAACCTGAGTAGTAATGGGATAACTAATGAAAGAGGCACCGGTGAGAAATATCTGCTATTTGGTTTTTCATGCTCACTTGTGTCCCGTAGAACCCCGAGTACTTGATTCCTGTTCCTTGACTATTCGCACTGTCCACATCCGGGAGGCCTTATGGACCCCCCTAAGCCAGAGCTTGATTCATTACTATTTCATGGGGCCACAAAGTAGTTTGGGGCTTTATTACTATCCTGTACTTATGTCATGTTACTGCTTTATTAAGATTGTGCGTGGAGCACGTGTACTATTTTGGATCGTGGAATGTTTTCGCGGTATCGACAAGCCCAGTCACATTTTCGGGTTCCTAGTCTTTTATAGCCATTGACACAAACCTTGGGTCCGTCTCGGAGCCGACCAACTTCGTTGCGGGTAGCTTAATGGGGTGGCCCCCTGAAATATTACTGAATCATGTGATCGCTTTGTTGTGAATGCCTCGTTGGGTTTTGAGTTGGTTTTTCCGAGGTTGATCGAGTGTGTGTTGCTATTTGTGCACCCCTGCAGGGTAAATCTTTCTGAAAGCCGTGTCCGCGGTTATGGATGACTTGGAGCACAGTTTCTCGATCATAGACAAGTCTAACTAAAGTATCGCTTTTAAATTGACTAAGTACCTGACTAGTAAATAGTGCAATACTCATGGAATGGTTAATAAAACCACCAACAGATGGGGGTTGTTCATCCGCTTCCTCGTCGGTAAGCGAGGAGGAGGATGGATCTGATAATTATACTGTTATAACTGTTGTCCTTACTTCACAGACATCCATCTATCATTGGTTAGGCGGATGGTTAGCGAGTATCTATAGAATTGCTAGGTATTATCTTTTGCTACAATTGCGTCACCCCAGGTTGTGTCCCCTTTAGTGGTATAAAGACTTGCTGAGTACCCCTAGGGTCTCACACGATAAATTGTTTGATTCAGATGAACAGGTGTACTCGCAAGATGGATACTGGGTGGAGGAGACGGATGATGTTGGCAACGATCACTCGGTGTAGAGATTCCGGAAACGGGGATCCGTGAGATCTGTGGGCGGGATGTGTTTATTTATGTGGCATCTTATGCCGATTTGCTTCTTATCCGTACTCGGATCTTGTTTTCCGCTTCCGCCTGAAACTCTGATGTTTGATGTATGAGGAGCTATCCTAAAATATTATCTCTATCTAGGACATTTGAATCTTGCCTATGGCGTTGCAATATTTCTATTTCTTTTAGATGGAATGGCTCTGAGGACTGTTCTATGTGGCTTGCATACATACTCACTTGTGTATGTAGCTGATCGCTTCGCCTGCTGATTACGCCGCTCGTTCTTGTCCCGATGCTCTGAAAGTGGTTAGGACGGCCGAAAGGTCTACCGTGAGTGGCCTCGGGCCCCACCGTACTATTTTAACCACTTTCGCTGATCCAGGCATGTAACTAAGAGCGTAATTCACCAAGGTAGTTACAGCAGATCATCGGAGCGCAGGAAATTTGTCGACATTGAGTCACTGGAGCTCGTGAAGGCCAGCCGCGTATTGCAGCAATGAGAGGAAAAGGAGATCAACGACGATCACGTGAATGGAACCGCGAGGAGGAGCGGCACACCATGGTCTGCGCGCCACCTTGGGGAGCCACCAGATTTCTGCCAAGTGCCACCACCCGATGCGTTGCCATCGCCCGCTGCCATCATCGTTGTCGCCACTGTCACCTTTAAGTCGCTGACAAGTCCTCACCATCCCATCGCCAATCAACGTAGTAGATTAGAAGTTCTAACCGAATCGGTATGGGCCAATGGGGCCGCGCCACGTGGCACGCGCACGTGTCGACACCGCGTTATCAGAGCATCGGCAAGCAACCAATCCAGCGTTGCCACTTGTCACCAGCGTAGGCATGCTGATTAAATCCTTTTTAAAATATTTAGAAAATACTTTTATCTTGTAAAATTTGTAGTAATTCAAAACTTGTCCAAAAATTGCAAATAATATACCGTTGGATTCATAAAGTCGTGGAGAACACAGATCTGTAATAAAATTGCTAGTTTGCTGCAATAATATTATGGTAGGATTTAAGTCTAGATTGGAGTATTTTAGTTCTAGGAAAATAACCGTAACTCTGTTTTAGTTGATTCTTGTTGCGTTGGCTTCGTAATTACGATATATACTGTTTAAAATTATAATACCTTGCTTAGAGATTTTGGATATGTTTCGTGATAGATTTGAAGGATAGATCTCTTTATGGACACATTTAATAAAGTAGTAATCCAAATTACTTTAAATCTGTTGGTAATCGGTAGTAATGACACCCCCAACGTATTACCACCCTTGAATAATATTCTTGGTCGAATTTGAACTAATCCTTGCATATCACCATGTTGCATGCACGCATATTTCCTTTGTGACAATGTTTTTGTGCAAGTTGTGATTAGATATGTGTTTGCCTTCGTTAGATTGTTCGGTGTGTGCCGAGGAGTACTGTTGCGTAGAGTGCTGCTCAGATCAATGAAAGTTACACCTCTTGTTCATATGTTGTCCAAGTTTTGAATACTATGCATGTTTTGCTCTACAACATAGTAGTATGCATGTGTAGGATTGTTTTGGTAGATCTACTTGGAAATATTTTTGCAAGTGCGATTATTTTGTAGTATGCCATGATATTTCTATGCTTAGGATTTTCCTTCCTAATAAGTTACCCCTGTTTTTGCTAAGTACTGCTTGCTATGCTATATATATAAAGTACCATTGGTGGGTTCAAAAGACTAAAAAATTTCTAAGTACAAAAGCTCTCTCGAGCGAACCTTTTCCTCTAAAAAACCCTATTAAAAATAAAAGTAAGTTTTCTTCTCGGCAGAAGGGTTGTCAGGTCAATGAGTGGAATTTGGTGGAGGACGGCCGTCTAGGATTCAAAGAAGTCTGCCATGTTTCAGAATTAATAAGCTTCAAGTGCAACCACGATACATATGGGCTCTGTCTTGGCTTAGTACTTAGTGGGAAACCTCACCTGGGTACCATCATTTGGAGGTTACTTTAGCACGGGAAGATTCGGAAGCTAAAGGGGATACTAAGGGAAGGCTTCGCCATGGTCTTGTTTGTAAAAGGACTTGATCATGGATTGTGGGTAAAGTGCACAACCTCTGGAGAGTATTGCAATCTAATCGATCAGCCTAGTTCACGGAAAAGAACACCTTGAGCATATGAAGGATGGAGCCTCTGAAGGATATTCCTCTCTCCTTCCAAACTTAAAATTTTCTAAAACCCCATGGCGTGCGTAATATCGCCAGTGGTGCGATTTTGGGGACTTGGTGTGTCATATCCAAGTAACTTGGTGCGTAATATCCAAGTGCCACTTAGTGTGTAATATCCAAGTGTTAGGTTGATTTGACTCTTGGTCCATAATATCCTCGTGTTCCACTCGACCATATTGTATTTAAACAAATGTTTACTAAGTAGGGTAAAACTTTCCCTATTTTCTTCTTAATCCTAACCTTGAATGTAGATGAATCCCAAAGCCTACTCCTAGCCTTGCATGTAGAGTTAGTCTTATTCTTTCCTTGGTGTAATTTTCCAATACATTCAAAGTATTGACCCAATTTATTGGATGCATGTTTTATGTGTAGAATCCGAAGATTGAAAGGTGCGTAGGGATCACGGGTCTTTACTCAACTAGCCTAAGGCGTTGATGGACTCAAGTTTTATTAAGTTTCCGATGTTCTATTTGAGATAGCTACAAGCTATGCAAAGATGTAATAATTATACTCTGGATTATTCGTGTAATAATGACTTGTGTTTTACATGATATTCATCGACTGTGAGGGCTAGCTATTGATCCAGGGACTAGCATGTTAATTACAGGGACTTAGGATCTTTATCGATCCAAGGTTGTAACAAAAGTGCCAGAGTTTCTCTTTACTGGTTATTTCCAAACCCTCTCCACCAACTCATAAAACCTTGGCAGATGTACCAAGAAGTTCTGAAATCTAAACAGTTCTGCATTAGGGATTTGCATCACACAGGGTACATGATTAGAGGTTCTTTTTGATAGTGGTGGAACCATAGTGTAACACCCTCGAATCGGCCCTATGTAGATTTTAGCGATTCCCACCAAACACACATAGAAACAATTCAAATATGCCCACCAGGCACTTTCGTGCGGGTGGAAAACGAAGTAATATCATTACACAATAGTCCATGATGGAACCCAGATAAACATATGTATACAAAAACGACTCCTCGAGTCAAGAATACAAATATATAGTACAAAGATCCAAATCACCTTTAAAACGATACAACATCTGAGTATAGATAAGATGCAAATTGGGCTAAGAGCCCTAAAGAATAACAAATGGTGTCCATAACCCTGTCCAGGCCAAGCCGGAAGGGTAACCGACATGGGTATACCCTACAGGTACTCGAGTTTGGTATATACGGCCTAAATACAGCAGAAGCCCACGGTATCGCCAAGGCCCAGTAGAGGACTCAAGTGGCCTACGGACTCTCGATTGCTTGAAGAACAAGAAGAAGCTAAAGATAGAAAGTTTAAAGGGGAAAACCCTAACCTGTAACCGACTTGACCTACTACCCGAGACCTAGCCTATCTATATAAAGTCTAGGAGGGGGCGGCAAGAAGCACACACGCAACCCTAGTTTCCACAACCCTCGCCAGATCACATCTGCGCACCATTGTAATCTTTGATTCCTTCGATAATTCCACGAGCAGACAAGCAGGAGTAGGGACCTCTACTAGGCATGAACCTGGGTAAATCTTTGAGTCCCCTGTGTGCTTGTTTGCTAGCCGATAGATGTCTCCAGCGCTCCCTCCTTCTCCAAAACCCAAGTCCATAACAATGGGCATTGATGAGTTAAACCCTCGTCAATTGGCGCCGTCTGTGGGAACTGGGAGTGCTGATGTTGCGGCTTCTTCGGCCCCATCAACCGCTATCTACAACTCCGCAACAACGGAGATTCACCAGCTCTTCGGCACGTTCGACTTCACCATTCACACGCCGGCTACTCGCCCGGCCTTCGAGTCCATGGGCGATGGAATCAGCCTGGCGATCAGGAGCTTCCGCTTCCAAGTTGGTCAGATGGGCACGCTTCGCATGCCTGACCAGCCGATGGTGCCGTTGATTCCCCAAGCATCATGGTTCCCTCCATCGATCGGCACCCTCAGTGAGCTCAATGCCCCGACAATAGTCGAGAACACGGTCAGCGACATCAGTCGTGACTTCGATCTGAGCGATCTGGCCACTGAAGACGGGGCCTACGGCTCCAGATCTAAAAGTTGCGGGAGCAGCAGCTTCCCCAACCACTTCATGTGCGCCGTCATCAACGCGGGTGACACCTCCGCCAATCGTGGCAACACGAGCAACCATGGAAACGAAACCGACCCGCCTAACGGCGGCATACCCAATGGTAGGCCAGCGCCCAACAGCGGCAACAACGGCAATCGCGTCCCCGTCGACAACGGAGGAACAGTCGAACCTCCAACCATAATAAACGCGCAAACCGGCGAACGCGTCGTGATCAGGCTCAACGAGCAAGAATGGGCTCGCTGCCGTGAGGCCCTGCGAGGCACTCCTCTACCCTTCGGATTGCCGCAAGAACTGCTGATGGACTACCATTGGCTCCTGAAGGAAGAATTCAAGTGCCAAGTGCAAACAATTGCACAACTCGAGGCGTGCAAAAAAGCAGCAGACGAGTCGGGCCTTCATCGTGCTGGGCTCTCCTCTCACGGAGGATCCACCTCAAAGGGGAACGAGTACATCACCAAAAAGAGGCAATCCCGGATGGCCCATCTTACCGAGCAAGAATGCATAGAAGCTGCAAAAGTCCTCGACTTCAGCTCTATGACAGTCGATACACGGGGCAATGTGGTCCCAAAGACGCAGCAGGCTGCGGTGACAGCAGCCACCATCTACCTCCTTAACAACCAGCCGCCAGCTGGAGATCCCCGAGCCGCCATGCACCGATCTACGATCGCAGGCTTGGGATTAATTGAAGCTGCCCTCGACAAGGAGCCAACACCAGAGCCAAAAAAGGGCAAAGCGCTAGCAAAGCGCTACTCCTCGCCCTCATCCAACGACGACAATCACGCCCTGTCTCGAATGCCTAAGGGATTTAAACTCCCATCGGAGAACCCGGAGTTTGACGGCCTACAGGACCCGAAGATCTGGATGGAGGACCACATCTCCTCCGTCAGGCTCCACGGCGGCAGTCGAAGCACAGCCATGCAGTGCTTATAGCTACAGCTACAAGGCGCCGCCCGAGCATGGCACAATAACCTCCCATGCGGATCCATTCGCAGCTGGGATGAGCTGGTTTATAGCTTCATGTGCAACTTCAACGGCACGTACAAGCGGCCCGCATCAATCGAAGAGCTGAGATGCTGCTAGCAAAGATCGGGCGAATCGTTATGCTCCTACATCCAAAGGTGGTCCATCATCAAGAACTCCGTAGAGAACATCTCAGAGGATCGCGCGATTGACGCGTTCAACGGCGGCATTCGCTGCCTAGAACTCAGGGAGGAGCTGGGCCGCCCAAAGCCCAAGACCATCGACCACCTGATGGAAATCACGAATCGGTGGGCCGATGGAGAAGATTCGGTGAAGAATCGCGTTCACTCCGACGAGGAGGCGGAACTCGAGCACAGACGCGATCGCCGAGGCAAACGCCGCATGCGCATCTACGACGATCGCGACGACGTCAACATGGTCGCAGCTGGTTATGCCGACAGACGCGACGATAACCGCAACATCGGATACCGTAGCGGTGGATACCGCGACTCCGGGAAAACCACACAAGTGTGGCAACACACCAATCACGATGAGGCACCCGCGACATCCATTGAGGACAAACTGTCCGGGCCATGTACGGTACACTTCTACATCGACAAGCATGATGGAAAGAAGAAGTCTAGCCACCTCCTTCAGGATTGCCGCGAGTTCCTCAAGCTACACGAGGGATTGGTTCGGATGAACCGCAACGCAGTCGAAAGAGGCTACGGAGCCGCTCCAGGCGCCGTGGCACATGACGCTCCACCACCACCACCTGGGCCACCCCCGAATGTAGATGCGCCGGACCAGCACCACAGAGGCGAACCGTAACCACGAGCCAAGGGCACCATGATGATCCAAAAGGGACTCCCCTCGAATTGGGTAAAGAAGGCCATCACTCGCCAAGTGAACTTGGCCACACACTCGCCACCATCCACTACTGAGTACCTCAGCGGCAGCGAGTCCTGCATCACCTTCGACAAACGCGATCATCCGCCTCAATTACCCCGTCCAGGACATTGCCCCCTCGTACTGGAGGCGCAAATCGGAGGTTTCGACATGAGCCGCGTCTTCATGGGTGGCGGAAGCGGCATCAACCTTATATTCGCGAGTACCTTGCGAGCAATGTGGATCCCTCTAACTTGCCTGGAGGCCTCGGACACAACATTCCACGACATCGTCCCAGGGAAAGGCGTATACCCCCTGGGCAAAATCAACCTTGATGTCATCTTCGGCATGCCGAAGAACTTCCGCCGCGAGCGCATTGACTTTGAGGTCGTCGACTGGCCCTCACAATACCACTACATCCTCGGACATGTCGTGTTCTCTAGGTTCATGGCAGTACCGCACTACGCCTACCTGCAGATGAAAATGCCAGGTCCCAATGGCGTCATCACGCTCAACGGGAGCTTCGAGAGATCCAACAGTTGCGACAGGGAATTCAATAGAATTTCCCAGTCCTTCGGCATGCAGGAAGAACTCGCAATGTTGAAGGAGTCGATAGACAACAGTCTGCCCCCACTGAGCCAGCCAAGCTCGCCTGATCTATCTTTCGACTTATCGGGGCACACAAAGAAAGTGTAGGTCCACCCATCGGATCCCGCCAAGACGGCCCTCATCGCCAACAACTTGAGTCCCGCATAGGAACTCGCGCTTGTCGAATTCCTCCGTGAGCACTGGGAAATTTTCGCCTGGTGTCCAGTGGACATGCCAGGCGTTCCTAGGGAATTCCCCGAGCACGCACTCAACGTCAACCCAGACGCAAGGCCAGTCAAGCAAACAATATGGCGATTATCTAAGCCAAGAGGAAAGGCAGTCGGAATGGAGATCAACAGACTCCTCGATGCCAAATTCATACGCGAGATCAAGGAGAGCACTTGGCTCGCCAACACGGTGCTGGTACCAAAAAAGGACACGGATATCCTGCGGATGTGCGTGGACTTCACCTCTTTAAATAAGCACTGCCCAAAAGATCACTTCCCGCTACCATGAATCGACCAGATCATCGACTCCACCGCGGGATGCGAGTGCCTCTGCTCCCTTGACGCCTACTCAGGCTACAATCAGATTCGAATGAAGGAGGAAGATCAAGAAAAACGGCATTTACAACGCTCGTCGGTCTGTTCTACTACAACACAATGCCTTTCGGGCTAAAAAACGCAGGAGCCACGTACCAGCGGTGCATGCAGGCTTGTCTCAAAGAGCAACTTGGTCGCAACATTCAAGTCTATGTCGACAACATAGTAATCAAGACTAAGGAGGAAGCCTCCCTAATCGACGATTTGCGCGATACCTTCGCCAACCTCGACCGCTACCGGATCAAGCTCAGTCCGGACAAATGTGCCTTTGGCGTACCATCTGGGCAACTACTTGGGTACCTCATCTCCGCGAGGGGGATCGAGGCAAACCCGAAGAAAATAAAAGCCATACGAGCCATGGAGAAGCCCAAAAACATAAGGGGCGTCCAACAGCTGGCTAGGCAAATCACGTCCCTTAGTCGATTCATATGTCAGATGGGAGAAAAGGCACTGCCCTTCTACCAACTCCTCTACAAAGCTGAAAAATTCGAATGGACCAATGAAGCGCAAGAAGCATTCGACGACCTCAAGCGCCTGCTATCCACTTTGCCAGTACTGGTGACCCCACCAGAAAGGGAACCACTGTTGCTGTATATCTTCGCCACCAACCAGGTGGTCAGCACGGTACTCATGGTTGAACGAGCTGAGGAAAACAAGGTCCACGGGGTACAATGCCCAGTCTACTACCTCAGTGAGGTCCTCACGCCAACAAAACAGCGGTACCCGCACTACCAGAAGCTGGCATACGACGTCTTCATGACCGCCCGACGACTACGCCATTACTTCCAGGAGCACCCAATCATGGTGGTCAACGATGCCCCGTTGGGGCATATCCTCAATAACCCCGACGCCACGGGACGACTCGCGCTTTGGGAAATAGAATTGTCTCCACGAGACATTACATACGAAAAGCACGACGCAATCATATCGCAAGTTCTTCCTGACTTCCTCATGCACTGGATGGAGAACCAGCTCCCTGACAAACCAGATATGTCCTACCTCTGTACAATGCACTTCAATGGATCCAAGCGGAAAGACAGAGCATGTGCAGGTGTCATACTGACATCACCTCAAGGGGACAAACTGAAGTACATCCTGCGAATGCGTTCACCGCCTCCAACAACGAAGCTGAATACAAGTCCCTGCTGCACGGGATGAGGATGGCAAAAGCCTGCGGCGCCAAGAGGCTCATTATATACGGCGACTCCAAGTTGGTCGTCAACCAAATGATGCATGAGTGCGACACACTGAATGACAACATGATCGCGTACCATGAACTCTACGACACACTCGAAGGAGACTTCGACGGTTGCGAGATGCGGCACGTAGGTCGTGAAAGCAACGAAGAGGCGGACGCACTCGCCAACATAGGCTCTACCTACGCCCCATACCATCTGGGGTATTTCTCGAGCGCATCTGCGAACGCTCCATCAAGCCAAAGGCCGTAGAGAAGAAAACAAGCGCATCAACGGACTCGGGGGCTACGCCGCCCAATGAGTCAATGGCACTCGATGACTTGGAGCTGGACACAGGACTCGAGGGACCAATGAGCGTCATGATGCTTGAACAATCCTGAACGCAACCGTACATCACGTACCTCCTCAGCAAAAGGCTACCGGACGATCTGACTGATGCACGACACATCGCGCGGTGGTGCAAGGCATTCGCTGTTATCAACGACAAACTGTATAAACGCAGCATCACAGGAGTACTCCAACGATGCGTCTCCACAGCCGATGGAAGAGCCGTTGTCCTCGACATCCATGAGGGGACCTGCGGGCACCACGCCGGCACTCGCGCCTTCGTTGCCAAAGCTCTACGAGCTGGATTCTATTGGCCTACGGCCATGCGCGATGCCAAGGACATCGTCCAAAAATGCAACGCTTGCCAACGATTCGCAGACAAGCCGCACGCACCTGGCGCAGAGCTTCGGCCAATTCCATTGGCCTGGCCCTTCGCGCAATGGGGACGCAACATGGTTGGCAAACTCCCAAGGTCCTCACGAGGAGGCTACGTCTACCTATTGGTCGCAGTCGACAAATTCACCAAGTGGATTGAGGCCATTCCAGTGACCAACCAATCAGGACACATCGCAGTTAAGTTCTTCGAATCCATCGTCTACCGCTTCGGAGTACCGCACAGCATAATCACCGACAATGGGATGAACTTCACATCCAAGGAGTTCCAAGAATTCTGCGAGAATCTGGGGATCAACATCAGCTACGCCTCGGTAGCACATCCACAGACCAACGGTCAGGTGGAAAAAGCAAACAGGCTTGTCTGTGGCGCCATCAAGAAGCGACTCCTCCGGCCACTCGAACAAGCCGCGGGTTGCTAGCCTGACGAACTGCAATCAGTACTCTAGAGCCTATGCACAACTCCAAACAGTGCCACGGGCTCCATGCCATTCTTTATGGTGCACGGAGCCGAAGCAGTGCTACCAGCCGAGGTACGGTACAAGGCGCCGCGCGTGGTCGCTTACAGCAAACAAGAGTCATCCCTCACACTCGAAGACTCCGTTGACCTCCTTGACGAGGCAAGAGAAATCGCCGTGGAAAGATCAACGATCTACCAGCAGAGCCTGCGCAACTACCACAGTAGGAGGCTACGCCCCAGATCCTTCATCGAAGGTGACCTGGTCCTGCGACTGAAGCAACAGGGGAATCTCAAGCTCGAGTCCCCCTGGGAAGGACCATCCGTGATTACAGAAGTAATCCCAGGTGGTGCCTACCGCCTTCATGATTTAGAGACAGGAGTCGCATACTCCAATCCCTGGAACGTCGCACAGCTGTGATGCTTCTACCCTTAGTCGTTTTTACTTTTACAGTGCACATAAGGCACTCAGCCAAGGCTACTTAGCCACACATTGTACTTCGTACTGTCTCACGAATAAATAAAAGCTAAGTGCCCCAAAACTCTATGTCTACCTTTATTTTGCCACAACTTATCGACTCCGGGGCTACGCCACCCTATACACATCTGTTCTACGAACTAAAATGCGATATCCTGAGTAGCTGGCAAATCAATCAAAACCCTTGACACAAAATCAACCCAGTTGCAATGCACCTGACAGGTTGACAAGAGACTGAGATAAACGCATGGCCAGGATAACGAAAAGGAGTCGCATAGTGCAACGCACTTACATGCTAACAAGCTCTTTATACATATTCAATAGTCAATTATACATAAAATTTATACAAACTTTACAACACGGGTACACTTATGTGCAGGATACAAATCAAGCTACTATTGCAACAAAAGAACGTTGGTTTGTTCCTCAAAGAAGTCGACGATCTCTTCTGCTGGGCGATCCACCGCCTGGTAGTGCGGCACCATATTCCAGGAAGAACCTGCTGGTGGCACAGGTGGCCCAGCCGCAATTACCGCAACATCTACGTCAGGCCTATGCAGTCGCACCAGCGATAGAGCGGCCTTGGCACCAGCCATCAACTGTTGCCTCACGCACTCGCGAACCGCGATCAAGTCTTGAAACTTGGCAAGGAGGGCCGGCAAGCTTGATGGAGCAACATCTAGTGGAAACATCATCCGATAAATGTTCTTCAATCATGACTACGACTTCTTCAGAAAGTGTAGCACTCGGGACGCATGATCCTGCAGGGCCGCCAGCGCAATCGCACGATCATGATCTACCCAGAAGTATCCACTCTCTTCAAGTTGCTCCTGGGTAAGATCATGCATACGAATGGCAATTCTATCCTTCTCATCCTGCGGATGATGCGTGCTAACAACTACACGAAGCAGCAACAACAACGTAAGGACAGCGCACTGTCGCGAGCGACTACAAGGAAAAGATAAGAGCAAGCAAACTAACACTTGAATTGGTCGCCCAGTTGCATCACCTCGCCAAGAAGATACTGCTCTCGGGCGGCGGCTTTCTCCGCCTTTGACTTCTGTACATCCGTGCTACCGCGGAGCATGGGCAACTGACGCTCCAGCTGCTTCACGCGGTCACGCGGTCGCGAAAGCAGCCACAACTCACCTACCCTGGAGCACGGCGGTGTAAAAGTATCATCAAGAGGTGGCGAGTCCTGAGTTTCCCTCAAAGGATCACTTGATGTACCCTACCACAAGCCAAGATAGAAACAAATAAGACGACCAAATCAACACAAAGACAAAAGATTCAAGTGCATTCAAGACTAGCAAAAGTATCAGCAGATACACTCGGCAGCAGGCATGTTCTTAACAAAGGACATAAACTAGTTAACTATTACAAATCTACTAAGGAGCGATTGGCTTCTTCGACTTTAACGGCTTCACGGGCTTCATCGAGTCTGTGGCAGTGTTAGATGCCACAGACTTTCCGCCAGCCCCTGATCCCGCAGCCTTTGCCGCCTTCTTGGCGCGTTGCAGCTCCTCAGAGTACTTTGCAACCGTGTTTATCAACTGCGGCCCATATTTTCCACAGGCAGTCATGAAAGAAGCAAAGACTACCTGCTGGCTGTCCGCGCTAACGGGCATCGCCTTCGACACCGCGGCAGGATCTATCTCGACTCCGTGGGCCTGCACCATGGCAAGTGACATGGACGCGCCAGCTGCACGGAGTGAGTTCTTGAAGCTGGAAGGAACACCCCCGGCGAGAGACTCCACCAGCTCGTCCATGTTCTCGATTAGCTCAGCCTTAGGCATCAACTCCTCCCGGAGGCAACTGAGAACGCCCTTGGCCTTGGAAAGCGTATCTTGAACAGCGGCGCTGCGGTTCTCGATTGCTGAAAGCGCACCCGCCAAAGCGTCGTCGCGGCGGAGGGCCTGAGGATCGAAGCTCAAACCGCTAGCATCTGTACATAAACCAACACATGGATATAAACATCAACGCCAACGGCAAACACCGAACAAGAGAACAACAATGATATCCAACCAAGGTACCTGAGAGGGCTTTGGCAATCGAGAAAAGTTGTTCTTCGAACAACTTCTCTCTCGACGCAATGGAGGCACGTAGATCCTCTTCACGCCTCTGTGCCTCGTCGCGACCCTTCACAGCCGCGGCAAGTGTTTTCTCTAGGGTGGCGGCGTCACGCAGGAGGGCATTATGTTTAGCTACAAAGCAAAAAGGATTGACTATCAGTCGACTATATAAAAGGAGAAGAAGAAGAAGTGCAGGACACTCACTCTCAACCACGCGATGACGCGTCTCCAGCATTGCATGCTGGCGGCCCATCGCAAGCACTTGCTCTGCCAAGTGAGCGGCCTCCTTCACAAGGAGCTATCGCATAACAAAGGATCAACAGAAGACATCGACTGCAACACCAAAAAGAAGAAAGTTCTACACTTACATGATCCTCCAATGACTCTGAAGTCGTTTGGTGTGCAGTCATCCGGGCAACCATTCGATGCTCCCCTGCATGAGGAGAACTGGAAGAGTTGTGCCCGGAGTGGGCCGCCAATGGAGGGGAAGGAGCACGCTCGACCTCTTTCTTGGCCCTTGAGGTCGCGACTCCTGATTCTTTCAAAAATTGGACGTCGCCAGAAGATGACGACGCCTCTTGACTACAAGACAAAATCCACATCAAGAAAAGGCAAATCCAGAGACGAACCAACAAGGGAAAATCAGAGAAGAACAAACAAACTAGAAAACTTACCAATCCAACTTGTCAAAGTCAAAAGTGGGCTCCCCCTGACTCTGACGAGGGCTCTTGGGCAGTCGCATCTTCTTGCGAGAGGATGGTGCCACGGTGCTCACAGGAATGGCAGGGATCGGCGACTCCGCACCAACACCTGCACCTTCCGGAGTCGAAGGAGACGACACATCGGAATCCTTGCTGCGTGAACGCTTGCGAGTATCCGGACTACCGGACTCAGGGGCTTCCTCCTCTACACCAGATGGGACGGTCGACTCCGACTCGTCCTCTTCCAAGGCTTCGCGAGGGATAATCCCTTAGGAAGAGGAGGCATACAGGGTGACACCACCCAATCTTGCATATAGACAATAAAAATAGCACAAAGATAAGAAACAGCAGAAAAGCAATCGAGAAACCAAGCTACTGCGTAGCACAACTATACCTCAGGAGGAGGGTTAGCAGCATCAAACGTAGGAAAAACTGGCTCACTAGGGAGCACATCCTTGGCGGTGTAGTTGGTGACCAGTCGAACCCTTTTGTCCACCTCACTCGCGGACATGCCATTGGCAGACATGCGAGTGGCATCGTCAGCACCAGTCCACTGAAACATGGGGTGGACTCTGGCCTGCAGGGGCTGGACACGACGGCGAAGCCACGTGCGAATGAGGGCGCAGCCTCCCTCCTCTTTGCCTATGCGACTCTCTAAGTCGCAGACGCGCTCATACAGCACATCTGTCTCCGCGGACTCGCCAGGCATGACTACATTCTTCCAGGAGCGCCTCCTATTGCACGGCGTCGCGGGATCGAAAGGTGCAAGCCCAAAGTGCTCCCCGTCAGCCTTCTCGTCGAAGACATAGAACCACCTGTCCCTCCATCCTTGGACGGACGCTGTGAGCTTGATGTCAAAATAGGTGGCGGATGGGTCGACATGGATTCCACAACCACCTACATCATAGACTAAGGAGCCAAACGCATATTTGTGCTTCAACTTGAAGAGGCGCTTGAAGAGGCCGAAGTGCGGCTCGATTCCGAGCCGGCACTCGCAGAGGATGATGAAGCAAGAGATGTGGAGGATAGAGTTCGGGGACAACTAATGGAGCTGAAGCCTGTAAAAACAAAGGAGGCCCCTGAAAAAAGGATGCAGGGGCAACGAGAGGCCGTGAATGATGAATGCCAAGAACATCACTCGAAAACCAGCATGAGGAGAAGGGATTATCTCACCACCGGGGACGCGCGCGTCGGCGACTGTGGCGGACAGCACTCTGTCTTGGCGAAGAAGACGGAGATCAGTGGACTTGATGATGGAGGGACGCCACACACCATTCGTGACGCGGGTGCCCGCGCCCTTCTTCTTCCCGCCGGCGGTGGTGCTAGTACCCACGACGGCGGAGCCGCCATTCTTCTTCACCGCAGCAGCGGTAGCCGCGGAATCGGCTACAACACCTCCCTTCTTCTTCCCCATTGCGCGCCAGCGATGTGATCGAAGAAAATAGCTGGGAAATGCGCGGAGCAGGTCCAACACCGCAGAGGAAAAGAGCGAAGAGAAAGCAATGGAGCAGCGGCAATGGTGATGAGGGCAGAAGATGAGGAAAAAGCAGATGTGAATTTTACCGTCGCAACACCACTACTTAACCCCTGGAAGATGCAATCCAACGACTCAGAAAAACCCTACTGGACGCGTGGCTAACATCGTGCTAGACACGTGGAGGAGTGGAAACGCGAACCGTCCCCCCACTGCTCCCATTACACGCGGAAATCGAGGAGGCGCAGTTAAAATAAAGATTATGCACGCCCAGTCAAATCAAAGTCAGGGAGTAGGACACACTGCTCGTCACGTCCCATCAAACTCACTCACGCGAGCAACTGAGGTCATGAAATCGTCAGCACTGACATCATCAAAGCTACGCAGCAGAAGATTTCGACTACTTTAGTCCTTGCTCGAGTCTTCGACTCCACCAAGCACTCGGGGGCTACTCCCATAGGGAGCGCTGCTCGCGCACCCTACGATTTTTCTTCTTCTTTTGGAGGAACATGGACAATCAAGCCAAACCCAACCACTCGAAACACGGTTCGACTATGGACATGGGTTACTCCCATAGGGAGCGCTGGGAACAAATTCGACTGAAACAAGCAAACAAAAGACAACAGCAGTCGCGAAAGTTCTTTAGTCCCTGCCTGAGTCTTCGACTCAACCAGGCACTCAGGGGCTACTCCCATAGGGAGCACTGCTCGCGCACCCTATGATTATTTGTATCAAGTAATGTGTGTTGATAGCGTCTACACTCGAAGTTTATGGCGACACCGCCTCATAATTTTTCCCTACAAAGAGACTGTGTCTCCCGGGTCACCCGAATCGTCCCCGCAATGATAAAATTCGGATGCCGCGCTTACAGCATGAAGGTAAGACCTGAATAAGGACTGGAAACACATTTGCTGCGCACTACCAGAAATATATCCGTGCCTGTAGGTACAATGAATATGCCTTGACGGACGCGTCAAGTGCTCACACCCATATAACTGGAATTCGACTCCTGTAAGACCTCCGTGGCTTGAGTCGAATTATGCCAGCACTTTTCTGGATTCGAGTCCGAGGACTCGAGTTCGAGTAGATTGTGTTGTTTTACCCTAAGGTAGTTAAGTGATACCGATGCATCGGTTAAATCAGGAATGCACATCAACAATCCCTATGACACAAATAAAGAAGTCGAAAATATACTCATTCATGCACTCGAAATACTTCAAATAGTCCCCAGTGGAATCTGCGATTCCACTGGACACTCGGGGACTACTGACATGGGTATACCCTATAGGTACTCGAGTTTGGTATATACAGCCTAAATACGGCAAAAGCCCACGGTGTCGCCAAGGCCCAAGAGAGGACTCGAGTGGCCTACGGACTCTCGATTGCTTGAAGAACAAGAAGAAGCTAAAGATAGAAAGTTTAAAGGGGAAAACCCTAACCTGTAACCGACTCGACCTGCTACCCGAGACCTAGCCTATCTATATAAAGGCTAGGAGGGGCGGCGAGAAGCACACACACAACCCTAGTTTCCACAACCCTCGCCAGATCACATCTGTGCACCATTGTAATCTTCGATTCCTTCAATAATTCCACGAGCAGACAAGCAAGAGTAGGGACCTCTATGAGGCCTTAACCTAGGTAAATCTTCGAGTCCCCTGTGTGCTTGTTTGCTAGCCGATAGATGTCTCCAGCGCTCCCTCCTTCTCCAAAACCCAAGTCCATAACAATGGGCATTGATGAGTTAAACCCTCGTCAGTAACCCTTCTAACATCATCAAACTTATAGATCTTACAACAAAAGGGGTTCCGACAAAGGGCAAAGGAAAAAAGGGAGTGGTCAGTACTATGGCCAGTACACGGCGAGCCTTAGAATTCGGTGGCTCTCGCCTACATAGGTACCGTGGGCTGAAGCGGCAACGAAACATGCACTAAGACATCTATAGAGACTCGGTACAACTTTCGGCTATCAAAGTGGGATAAGAAAGACCTATTCAGGACCAACCTGATACTAACACCAAACATACCCATCCTGGTATTTCCCCCTTGAGACCTAACGAGGAAGTCAATCCGAGGAACTCACACAATTGGCATTTTTATTAATCATTACATTGTAGTTGCAACACTTACTAGTCAGATCTAGATGGTATAAGACATTCCAATATCACAAGTTGTTGGCACTTTTAATTAACCATTCCGTTGTAGTTGCAATACTTACTAGTTAGATACAGATAGCATGAGACAACCCAATTCCATCAGTTGTACGCACTTTTATTTATTCATTCCATTGTAGTGGACCTGATTACTAGTCATGCCAAAGTCAAATTTATATCACGTCTTTAGTTGTAGTTGTCTATGGTCGAGACACTATGATCCAAGTAGTCCATAACCGCGAACACGGTTTTTTCGAAAAGATTTACCCTGTAGAGGTGGACAAATAGCAACACTAGCATGATCAACCTCGGAAAAACCAAACAAAACGCAAGGAGGCCTCATGACAAAGCATTCATAGGATTCAAAAATTATTTCAGGGGGCCACCCCACTAAGCTATCCGAGACGGACCCAGGGTTTGCGAGAACGGCTGTGAACGGCTGGGAACCCAAAAGTCTGACTTGGCTTGTCGATATCACAAAATTGTGCGACGATCCAAAAGAGTACATGCACTCCACGCACAATAGTAAATAAAGAAGTAAAGCATGTCATAAGTACATGATAGTAATAATGCCCCAAACTAGTTTGGGGCCCCAAGAAATAAGATGCGAGACATTGGGGGTCAATTGTTCTACGGTGTATATCCTACAGAAGGGTTGGGATGGTACTTCTTGTGACTGTTGGATCTAGCTTGGTGCATCATACGATGTATGCGGTTGTCGTTTTCCTGGTTGATCTTCCCTTCCATCTAAATGGCAGAGTCGACTAGCTCTTCGAGATCCTTGAAATGGATGTTGACGAGAACAGTCTGCATCTCATCATGCATTCCGTTAAGGAATCTCTCCTTCTTCTTGGCCTCCATGTTTATCTCATCATGTGCATACCTGGAGAGGGACAAGAATCTGTGACGGTACTCGACTACAGTCATTCTGCCTTGCTTTAACTCTCTAAATTCATCTCTCATTCGGGTGACTAGACCCTGCGACATGTGGGTGCGGCTGAATATGACTTTGAAGGCTTCCCATGTCATTACTTGACCATGGTTCATCGTACGGGTGTTGTTCCACCATGCTCTTGCATCTCCGAACAAATAGTGGGTGGCAAACATAACTTTCTCGTTTGCATCCACTCCGGCGACTTCTAAGTTGTTCTCCATGGTCTGTAACCAATCATCCACATCCAGTGGGTCTTCAGACATCCTAATGATTGGGGGATTGGTATTCTGGAACTTTTTGAGTTTGGATCCATGATGATCCTGATTTCCATGGTTCTGATTGTTGTGAGACATCTGGGCGATCTACTACAAGGTGGATAGATTTTCTTGGCGCTCTGCCCTACAAGCTTCGCGGTCTGCAATGAGCATCTGCAGAATCTGCAACATTGGGTCCTGCGAAGAGCTGCTCCCTCCTTGGTTTCCACGAGTCATTAGAAGATTTAGATAGATAATGGGGTAATATGGAAAGTTCTAAGGTTCATGGTTTTGGTTTCAAAGCTAAAACTTTGAGTTTGACTTAGTTTTGCAACTAACTTCTTTTCATTCATTCAAGCAAGGCACATGATACAAACAAACACACACACCACAATGAAAGGAAACACAGTTGGTTGTAAGAACCATTCTGCAAGCTAAGATACAATGGGACCGATACCCCTCACTCCTACGATAGTGCTCTAGTGCATCTACACATCATCGATGAAGTCGGAGTCATCATCGTTGTTGGGGGGATACCCCCGGGTAGGGTCACGCCGGGGTATAGAGGCCGAGTTAGCCGAGGTACGGCAAGGTCAAAGCGAGAGCTGGCCAAGTCACCTCAAGGCAGGCCGACTTACGGAGTAACCCGGCCCGGAGGATGTCCGCCTAACCGCGTCCCGGTCGAAGTATATCGTACGTCGGCAGGTTCTTTGTAACTTGTCTCCAGGTACCCACAGGGCCGGGTTAACAAGGCCTGAGCGGGGTTGTACCAGGCTTGCAAGAGAAGGAAGGTATCCCGCTGGTCAAAAGGTTGTCTTTGTGCGCAGGAGCGTGAGCGGAGCAGACAGTGGGAGGGACCAGCAGGGCGTGGCCGACAAGGGTGGGTAACCTATGCCTGCTGACGCTGGCGCCGCAGAGGGTTACGTAGCCTCTGCATGGCTTACGAAGGGAAAAGGAGACCCGATCGGTTTGCTATTTTGGGAGAGGCATATTCCCTGGAATATGCCTCCACGTATGCCCTAACTGGCAACCTAGCCTCCCCTTTATAAGGAGGGCTAGGGCCTCTGTAGAAGGGGCTGGCCAGTGAGTAGTTTGTTGATAGGGTGGAAGTAGTGGTGAGACTAAGAGAGCTTCTTCTTCCTCCTCTCCCCAACACAGCTCAAGGAGCATCTGTAAACTTAGTGAACTTGGAGAATACAAAGCATCTGTGTGTGGAATCACCACACTATCCCTCCCTCGATTCCTCTAGTGCATATTGGCCCCACCTTTAGCCTATCCATGGCATCTTCCGTGACAGCACCACGGCAGTTGGCGCCCACCGTGGGGCTAGCGGTGCTAGCAGGAATGAAGATCCAGACGGGAAGCATCATAGGCACCGGCGAGCGCATCGTATCTGGGCTCGTTCAGCGCTTTGGAACGCTGGACTACGTCAGCGACAATGCTGGGAGCTTCGGCAGGCGACCTCCTCCGCACAATGGCCTCTTCGTCAAGCTTGGAGCACACAAGATCTACATCGGCATCGATGTGTCTTGCCTTCACCCGCAGCACGTCGTCGAGGGAGGTGAGCCGCCCCTTAGCGCGGCTCATGGTGCGCGTATCACTCCCTCCCCGGACCGCGTTGCGGTGATGATGACAGTGCATGACGCTGGCGCGAGCAAAGACCCGACACCAGATCCGGAGGTAACACCCAAGGCGCCTAGGAAAAATAGAGGTCCTCCACTAGAGAGGCCAGAGAATATGCTGCAATAGGCAATAGATAGCTTCGCAAGCCCCATAGCACCTATGGCAGATCCGGCTCGGGCACAAGCCGAGTTAGAGGAAAGAAGGCAAAAAGTACTAGAGGGTGCAAAAAAGATAGCCGCGGCTCAGCAGTCATTGAACATGACGTTGCGCAAGTACGCAAAAGCAAATAAGGTAGATGCTGTAAAAGTAAAAGGGAGAAACGTCATTAGTGAGATGAACAAAGAAGGTGAGACTAGAGTTGCGGAATCAGATAACCTTTTGTCCATGGGGCTGCCGAAGTACAGCACCCCGGCAAAGAACCTCAGGGCAGCGGATGCGGCTGCATCCAAGTTAGAAGGTTTGACAGGTGAAGCCCGGCAAAGACAGCAGGAGGGGGTCAATGAGCTAGTTTGGATCGCTAACAGACAAAATGAGGAGTTGCTCAGGGCTAACCCGGCAAGGGCCGGAGCGTCCAAGGTCGTCTAATCGGTAGTGGGTAACCCGGAGAAATCCGTTGGGGCTGCGTCATCCCCTCATGGTTGCCCTAGAAAAGAGGAAGTGGTAACTTCGGCAAGGAGAAACAAACAAATAGTCCCATATGACCTAGCAAGGGCAGGGAAAGGAAAGGTAGTGCAAGGAAATGAGGAAGGACAAAGTGTCAGCTAAGATAACCGCGACCAAGGCAATGCCGGTCCGAGAAACGCTGGAAATGGCAATGCCGGACAGCATAACTCAGCGGGTGCAGGCCAAAACCTACCTCGGCAACAGCAGCAGCAGTAGAGTATACCTCGGCAAGAGCAAAGTGTCGGCCAAGGTATGCGACAGAAATGCGCTCAACGAGAGCAGGACAGATACAACAACGGTGATTCGGAAATGGCGAATGCAGGATACCATAGGCCGGATCATCATGTGATAGGGTCAAGATTGGGAAGCAGGAACTTGCTACCGGATGACGCCAGGCTAAAGCTGGATCGGCTCTATAGGTCGGAGCCAATTGAGGGGCAAGGTCCTCCAGGTCCAGTGTGCTTTGGACCCCGGATCATGAAAGAGCCTCCGGTACCTAACTTCCAGTAACCCAGAGGCACGAAAACATATGACGGCAGCACTAAGCCGGAGGATTGGTTAATCAACTGCGCAACGGAGGTGAAAATTGCAACAGGCAATCTGAGATGGGCAAAGAGATACGTACCTCAGATGTTGGAGGGGCCAGCAAGGGTATGGCTAAAAAATTTGCCACCCAGAAGTATCAATTGTTGGCTGGATTTCGAGGAAATGTTTGTCAGCAACTTCTCAAGCACATATCAGAGGCCGAACAGGCCACAGACCCTAGCAATGTGCAAGCAGAGACCAAATGAGACAGACTGAGAGTTCCTAACTCGTTGGTGCAATGTGAGAAACTCATGTGAAGGCGTGATTGAGTCACAGGCCATAGCTTGGTTTGCACAAGGGTGTACATATGCAAGCATGTTATGGCAAAGGTTACAAAGGGATATGCCAACTACGCTGGCAGAAACAATCCGGATTGCTGATTCGTATGCATTAGGTGATCCGACTCAACCCCGGCTTGTGTCAAACGAGTTAAATGAGGAATACTACCAGCGAGACGGAGCCAGATCATCCCGGCAAAATGACTACCGGAGTAAGAGAAGAGATGATAGACCAGATTACAGGTGCAGTTCGCAAAAAGTTGCTGCTGTAAACCAAGATCAACCTGGAGCAGGGATTAACCAGCATCAGAAAACTAGAGGGCAGCAATGGACTCCAAGAAATGATGGCAAGAAAACTTGGACGCCGGAGCAAAATAAACAGTGGCAAGAAAAGAATGACCGGCCGAGATATACGTATCAGGCAATGATGGATCAGCCCTGCAAGTTTCACATGCCAAATCCGAGTAACCCGGCGGGTCATACAACTCGGAAGTGTGAGTGGATGAGGAAGATAGAGCAATGTGGCATGGGGAATGCTCTGGAGTATCAAGGACCATCCCAGGATCATGCCGAGTCCTTTTTCGTATGCACTAGTGCTGGACCCAACATTCATCGGGCCAAGTATCAATGTGAGGTTCTCTAAGGTGTTGATTGACAATGGCAGTAGCATCAATATCATGTACATGGATACAATGCGCAAGTTGGGTATCTCGGAGAACATGCTCCAAGCTACAAGAACAACTTTCCATGGCATTGTGCCTGGTATCTCCTGTGAACCCATTGGCAAAGTCCGGGTTGACGTGCTATTCGGCACTAGAGATAACTGCCGAACTGAGAATTTGGAGTTTGAGGTTGTGAACTTAGAAAGCGCATATCACGTGTTACTCGGCAGGCCAGCCCTGAACAAATTCATGACAAGTACACACATCAGTTACCTGAAGATGAAGTTGCCTGGGCCAAATGGAGTAATTACTATAGCTGGGGATTTCCGACGTTCCATTGAGTGTGCGTCAGCCGGGTCTAACCTGGCTGAATCACTCGTGATTGCACAAGAAAAAAGAAAGATCCAGGAAGTATCAGCATTGGCTCAGTCCGTGCAGCAGTATATGCCGGCGCTGAGTAACCTGCATGGAAGCGTCTCGTTTCAAGCAACAAAGGATACAAAGAAAGTACCCGTTGATGATCTCTTCCCAGAGCGCACCGTAATAATTGGTGTCGGGTTAACTGAGAAATAGGAAAGCGAGCTCGTCAACTTCCTCCATGAGAATCGGGATATCTTTGCTTGGTCCACACAGGACTTGCCAGGTGTTCCGAGGGAGTTGGCCGAGCACTCTTTGAATGTGAGACCCGGAGCAAAGCCGGTGAAGCAACCTCTTCGCCGCTTCGCCGAAGACAGGAGAAAAGTCATTGGGGATGAGATAGCTCGGCTCCTCACAGCCGGGTTCATCATAGAAGTACTTTACTCGGATTGGCTATCCAATCCGGTGCTTGTGGAAAAGAAGAAAGACGATCCGAATGTGGCAGTAGTTTGGCGTATGTGCATCGATTACACGAACCTGAATAAGGCCTGCCCAAAAGATCCATTCCCACTGCCAAGGATAGATCAGGTCATAGATTCAACTGTTGGGTGTGAATTGTTGTCATTCATAGATGCATATTCTGGTTTCCACCAGATACCTCTGAACCCGGATGATCAAATAAAGACTGCGTTTATCACCCCGTACGGGGATTATTGCTATCGCACTATGCCTTTTGGTTTACGTAATGCAGGGGAAACGTATCAAAGATGTACGCAAAAATGCTCACACGATCAAATTTGTCGAAATGTACAGGTGTATGTTGATGATGTGGTTATAAAAACCAAGGAAAGCAAAACGCTCCTTGATGATATCCGGCAAACATTCGTGAACCTAAGGAGGTTTCGAATGAAGCTTAACCCGGAGAAGTGTACCTTCGGTGTTCCGGCCGGAAAATTACTCGGATTTCTTGTCTCCAGCCGAGGTATCGACGCTAACCCAACTAAAATCCGAGCCATAGAACGAATGGAATTGCCGAAGTGCCTTAACGATGTCCAGAAGTTCACTGGTTGCCTGGCATCCTTAAGTCGGTTTGTATGTCGGTTGGGAGAAAAGGCATTGCCTCTCTATCAGCTAATGAAAAAATCGAACAAGTTCATATGGACGTCGCAGGCCAATGAAGCCTTCATTGAGTTAAAGAAGACGTTAGCCACTACACTGGTGTTAGCCTCTCCACTCTCAAAAGAGCCAATGTTGCTCTACATAGCCACAACCAACCGAGTTGTAAGTGCAGTAATAGTGGTAGAGCGCGATGAAGAGGGTAAGTCGGTGCAAAGGCCAGTCTATTACCTGAGCGAGGTATTATCGGTGTCAAAGCAAAACTATCCTCACTATCAAAAGATGGCATATGGTGTGTACATGGTAGCTAAGAAGCTGAAGCACTATTTTGAAGAGCACCCCATCAAAGTGATATGTGAAGCCCCCATATCTGAGATAATGAGCAACAAGGATGCAAGCGGCTGGATTGCAAAATCGGCAATTGAGCTAGCCCCTTATGCTCCACAATTCGATAGAAGAGATGCGATCAAGTCTTAGGCAGTGGCCAACTTTTTCGTAAATTGGGCCGAGATGCAATATGAACTACCATTGCCAGATCCGAATTACTGGAGAATGCATTTTGACGGATCAAAGACGAAAACCGGTTTAGGCACCGGAGTTGTGCTTACCTCTCCCAAGAAAGACTAGTTGAAGTATGTGCTGCAGATCCACTTCATAGCATCAAACAATGTTGCAGAATATGAAGCACTTGTGCATGGACTCAAAGTAGCAAAAGAAATGGGAATACGTCGGATCCAGTGCTTCGGTGACTCGGATTTGGTGGTTTAGCAAGTCTCAGGGCAATGGGATGCTTTGGATGCAAACATGGCATTGTACAGATTTCATGTGAAGAAGATATCACGATACTTCGAGGGATGTGAGTTTACACATGTACCTCGGCTAAAAACTGAGGCTGCCGACGTATTGTCAAAGCTTGGATCAAACCGACAAGCGATTCCCCCGGGTGTAGCACTAGAGCACCTCAGAAAGCCATCTATCAGGCCATCCCCAGAATCCGAGTTAATCTATATCCCGGCCAATCCGGAGTCTGAAGCTGTGCCCATGGAGGTTGATATAGGAAGTGGTTCAGCAAACCCGGGGATTGATTCGCAGGACCCGGGGACTGCCCAGCGTGACCTGGCAGAGGTTATGATGGCGAATCAATTGGAAATTGACAAGGATGTGTTTCCGGTGCGAGCTATACCATCCTGGGCACTACCCATATTCCAGTTCCTGAAGGATGGAACTTTGCACAGTGAAGAAGTGCTTTCAAGGCAAATTCACAGGAGGGCGAAGGCATACACGATTATCAATGTTGAACTATACAAGAGGAGTGTCACGAATGTCCTGCAACGATGTGTTAACCCGGAAGAAGGGCTTGACATCCTCCGAGATATACATCGAGGGGAATGTGGGCATCACGCCTCATCCAGAGCCTTAGTGGCAAAAGTTTTCCGGCATGGATTTTACTGGCCAAGTGCCTTGGAGCAAGCAGAGGATCTAGTAAGAAAATGCAATGGTTGTCAAAGGTATGCTACCAAGACACACATGCCAATGTCGGAGCTCAAGACCATACCAATTACCTGGCCATTTGTCGTATGGTGTTTGGATATGGTCGGCCCATTCAAGCCGGCAAGAGGAAACATGACCCATATCTTGGTTATGGTTGACAAGTTTACGAAATGGATTGAAGTAAAGCCAATAAGAAAGTGTGATGGAGCTACAGCCGTGTCATTTCTCAAAGATATCATTATGAGATATGGTTATCCTCACAGTATCATAACGGATAATGGCACCAATTTTGCTGAAGGAGCATTTGCGCGATTCTACCGGGATAAGAAGATCCGGCTAGATGTTTCCTTAGTAGCCCACCCTGCATCGAACGGACAAGTGGAAAGATCCAACGAATTAGTATTATTCGGGATAAAACCCCGGCTCATGGAGCCACTACAAATATCAGCGGGGTGCTGGATAGAGGAACTACCAGCGGTACTGTGGAGTTTAAGAACAACTCCGAATCGATCAACAGGCTATACGCCATTTTTTCTGGTATATGAGGCAGAAGCTGTATTACCAGCCGATATAGAGCATGATTCACCTAGGGTCACCCAGTACACAGAAGCCAAATTGTGAGAAGCCCGGCAAAACGATGTTGATCTGCTGGAAGAAGCGAGAGAATTGGCATTGTCCAGATCCGCCATATATCAGCAAAATCTCCAACGCTATCATAGCCGGAAAGTAAACCCCCGAGTCTTCTAGGAAGGTGATCTGGTACTCTGGCTGGTACAACGTACTGCTGGCATGCATAAGTTATCCCCCCATGGGAAGGACCATTCATTGTCAGTAAAGCATTGCACAGTGACTCTTATTATCTCACTGATGCACAACCACAGGAGAAGAACAAGGCGGACAGGTCTAGCGAGGAATCTAAGCGTCCATGGGATGTAGCCCTACTTTGTCCATTCTACACTTAACAAAGAAGTGTGTGTATCTGAGTTTCTCATTTGTCGGTATGTATGCCGACAATGAGTTTATCAATAAAATCTTGGCACCTCGAGCAGTAACTCGGGGACTGCCTTAGTGATATTTGTTGTTCCATCTGTTTGTTATTTATTTTTATGTCAGCTGGCTTAAGTTGCTTCTGCCTAAGTCAGATTAGTAGTGTGTGAGAACCAAAAACTCAACTCTTTGACTTGTTGTTGTCCAACAAGAATTGGCTTCATGGCAAGCAAGAGAACAAGTTTGGAATTGCATAGCACACAAAAACGACTAAGGAAAAGAACGTAATCAAGACAACATTTATTATTCGGACTAACCCTAGGTTTACTTTACTTTTAGTATGCTAGATTCTCTTGAGCTAATCCTAAAGTTTCCAAGTATTGTTAAGTCAATTTTTGAAACTCAGACTCATAAGTCACAAAACCGAATCAAGGTAGACGCGAGCCAAGCCATGAAATTGGAGAAACAAGAAAATGAAACTTAGGGACTATGACCAAGTTAATCCGATGTGAATAACTTAGTAGCAAAATATAATCAGTATGATTGATACATCTGCACCCGGCATACCGGGGATCTGATAAATTGCAAAGTGTTTTTAGTGCTCAAGGAGCAGCAGCAGGAGGGGGTAACTCGGCGCCAGCGGGTGGAGTTGCGGCTTCAGCCTCGTTGTCTGGATCAGCTTCAACCTCGTCGTCATCTTCGTTCTCTTCGAGATCTGAGGATTCGTCCTCTTCCTCGCCATCCAAACCATCTTCGACATATTCGTCATCAACGATGCCGAGGAACCTTGGTCCTTCGTTCCATTGATGAATAGGGGCATATTGGATAAGGTTGTGGGGACAAGCCTTGCGCCGAGCAACCCAATCCGGATCATTCGACCACCTGGAGCTGGTGCACAAGCGCTCGAGAACCTTCAAATCCAGCTTTTCATACCAAGTGAGCACGAAATGGAGGACAGTATCAGCTCCGTCACGCGCGGCGGATTCTCTCCAGAGGTCGAGCTGGGTCTCGTAATCCATCAGCCTGTTGATCAAAGTAGTGGATCCCTCCGGAGGATCCTCACCAGGCCAAAGTGCACGGAAGATCCAGAGGGCTAAATCCACGATACCCGAACCATAGTTCTTTATAATTTCTATTCGGGAGGATAGGTTGACCAGCAAGTCCTCCATGTCATAAGGAATGGGTTCAGAGCCAGGATCAGTTGGGGTACCCCTCTAGGCATTTGCCTGAAAACAAAACAAGTGAAATAGGTAAAGGAGCTTAACCCGGAGAAATACACGTCGGCGGAAGGAAAAGAGCTTACGGGAGATATGACTATGGATCCGGGTCAGTGTAACTACCTCGGTGAATTACGCTCTTAGTTGCATGCCTGGATGAGCGAAAGTGGTTAAAATAGTACGGTGGGGCCTGGGGCCACTCACGGTAGACCTTTCAGCCGTCCTAACCACTTTCAGAACATCGGGACAAGAACGAGCGGCGTAATCGGCAGGCGAAGGGATCAACTACATACACAAGTGAGTATGTATGCAAGCCACATACAACAGTCCTCAGAGCCATTCCATCTAAAAGAAATAGAAATATTGCAACGCCATACGGCAAGATTCAAATATCCTAGATAGAGATAATATTTTTAGGATAGCTCCTCATACAACAAACATCAGAGTATCAGGCGGAAGCGGAAACAAGATCCGAGTACGGATAAGAAGCAAATCGGCATAAGATGCCACATAAATAAACACATCCCGCCCACAGATCTCACGGATCCCCGTTCCTGGAATCTCTACACCGAGTGATCGTTGCCAACATCATCTGTTTCCTCCACCCAGTATCCATCTTGCGGGTACACCTGTTCATCTGAATCAAACAATTTATCGTGTGAGACCCTAGGGGTACTCAGCAAGTCTTTATGCCACTAAGGGGAACACAACCTGGGGTGACGCAATTGCAGCAAAAGATAATAACTAACAAGTCTATAGATACTCGCTAACCATCCGCCTAACCAATGATAGACGGATGTCCGTGAATTAAGAGCAACAGTTATAACAGTATAATTATCAGATCCATCCTCCTCCTCACTTACAAACGAGGAAGCGGACGAACAACCCCCATCCGTTGGCAGTTTTATTAACCATTCCATGAGTATTGCACTATTTACTAGTCAGGTACTTAGTCAATTTAAAACCGTACTTTAATTAGACTTGTCTATGATCGAGAAACCGTGCTCCAAGTCGTCCATAACCGCGGACACGGCTTTCATAAATATTTACCCTGCAGGGGTGCACAAATAGCAACACACACTAGATCAACCTCGGAAAAACTAGCTCAAAACCCAACGAGGCATTCACGACAAAACAATCACAGGATTCCGAAATATTTCAGGGGTTCACCCCATTAAGCTACCCGCAACGAAGTTGGCCGGCTCCGAGACGGACCCAAGGTTTGCGTCAATGGCTGTAAACGACTGGGAACCCGAAAGTGTGACTGGGCTTGTCGATACCGCGAAAACACTCCACATCCAAAACAATACAGGTGCTCCACGCACAATCTTAAATAAAACAGTAAAGCATGGCATAAGTACAGGATAGTAACAAAGCCCCAAACTACTTTGTGGCCCCAAGAAATAAGAATGAATCAAGCTCTGGCTCAGGGGACTCCATAAGGCCTCCCGGATGTGGATAGTGCAAATAGTTAAGGAACAGAAATCAAGTACTCGGGGTCCTACGGGACGCAAGTGAGCATGAAAAACCAAATAGCAGTTATTGCTCACCGGTGCCTCTTTCATTAGTTATCCCATTACTACTCATGCTAAGTTGTTTAGGTACCTCGTTATCCATCAGACACTCACATACCCTACGCATGCTTTTCTATGACTCGCATGGCTCAAACAACTCCTGTAGTAATGGCTCATGGGATGGAGGAACAAGCTTCGGTGGGGTTTAAAAGTAAAGGCTATGCAGTGCTTGCGATTCAATTAAATCAATCGCGACTCAATGATGCAAGAATAAGATAGAGGCAATAGGTACTATATGTATGCAAGCATGTGTTGTGCTTACCTGGCAGCTCAGTTGAAGCGAGAGATGGATCTGGGTGTACTCCTGTGATTCCTGGTAATTCTCCTGCTGGGCGTCTATTCGAAGAAGAACCAAACAAACAAGGGCCAACATAAATAAAGTGCACAAATATAGGAATTAAAATGCGACAAGCAAACAACCATGCCATGATGCATGATGCACAATTTACATGGCATTAAAGTAGCATGGCAAGGGTGAGGTGTGGGGTACAAGAATAAAGCATTTTATTAATTACTTAGCCAAGTTTTATTGTCATAAATAGTTCTGATTTGTAATAATGGCATGATGCATGCTTCAATTCAGAACAAGGAGTGCATAGGTAGAACGGGCTCGTCGCGCTGATCGATTTAGACATATTATTTGTCAAATTTGGAGTTGTAGAATTAAATTTATTAATTTATTAAGAAAAGGGCATTTATTTGTAATTTTAATCATATCGAAATTTTAAAGTGCTCAAATAATATTTTGAAAGACATATTTGAATTCCTCACATTTTTCTGATTCAAAAACATATATTATTTGTATTATTTGGATTTATAATTTGAAAGTTGTTTAAAATATGGTTTGAATTTGAATTTAAACAATTGCTGAAATCATTTTTATTTAAACAAAAATTCGCCATAACTTTTTACACTTACAGGATTCTAGCCCAAGACACTGACGGATGGGGCCGGCGCTAACTGGGCCCAGCGGTCAACGTTGCACAGACGCAGGCTTTTCTCACCACGGCGCTACCTAGCCGCTGCGATTGACAGGTGGGCCAGCGGCTAGAGGCCCATGTGACAGTGGGTGAACCCGCAGAGGCTGACAGGTGGGGAGCGTGCTGGATCGTGGGTTGGGTGTTCAAAACTGCAGGGGCGTTTTTGTAAAATGGACAGGGAGGCTGACTGGTGGGGCTCGTGAGTACCGCGGGTTGAACGAGAGTTAACAGAGGGGGCTATTTGCAAAAAGGGGGGCACTGTGGATCTTCTCCTCTCATTCTCTAACGGATCTTTCTAACGCGCGCGGTGCACGGCGCGGCGAGGCGGGGACTCGATCCCGCGACCTGGGGCTCGCGCGCGGAGACGGTAATCAGTGCGGCTGGGTGGGTGTTGTTGAGAGGGGAGGACTAAGCGGCCAGGTGAGGTGTGGCGCGGTGTAGAGGCGGCAGACGCCAGCAGCCGACGGCGCACGGAGAGTGCCCGGCGAAACGCCTGGCGCGGCTAGGGTTTCACGGTGCGGCGGAGGATGTCTAGGCGGGAGAGGGACTCACCGCGGGGTGGTTGGCGGCAGCGGATCGGCTTGGGGAGCGGCAGGGCGACGTCGAGGCAGACGGCCGGCGAGATTAGGGTTTCAGCGACGTCGCGGTGCTGCGGCAGACGTGGGGCTTCTCCTCCTCGCTGGCGTGTCCAGGGTGAAGCAGGGGGTCCTCCTCGGTCTCCTCGACCACCTCCACGTCACCCACGCTAGCTGGATCGAGGAAGTGGCGGTGGTACTGGCGGTGGCCGGTGAGAGGAGCTGGCGTCGGTGAAGAAGAAGGAGGGGAGAGGGCAGGGTCATGGGGTGGATCTGGCGAGGCAGAGACGTGGGGAGGTGGCTAAAAGTGAGGGAGAGGGACAGGAGAGAGGCCTGTGGGGCTCGGGGTAGATAAAGGTGGCTTCGGCCACTTTTTCCCTCCTCCTCCTCGCACATGCTCGAGCTGGGGCTCGACCTGGGGCAAGTAGGGCATGGCAGGTGGGCCAGGAAGAGGGGGAGGCCAGGCTCGGGCTGGGGCCAGCATGGTAGTGAGAGAAAGAGAGAGGAGAGGGGAGGCTCGGGTGAGCTAGGGCTAGGGTTAGGAGTGGGGTAGATGGTTAGCTAGGTGGGGCCTGCATGGCATAGAGAAAAGGGAGAGATGCCGAGAGAGAGGGTCGGGTAGCTAGGTTTAGCTAGAGAGGGGTGGCTCGGTCAGGGTTTTTGTTAGGGTTGGTGTTAACTAGAGAGAGAGAGAGAAGGTGGTGAGGGTTTTTGGTATGCATGATCGAGTGAGAGAATGATGGGCATGGGGATGATTTTACAAGCTCATGCATGGCACTACACATGTGAGGTTGATGAGGTAGAGATGAAGAGAGAGAAAGAGAAGATCTCAAAAGAGAAAGGTTCCACTCAAAGCAAGGAAAAACCAAAAGGAAGGAAATGGTGATGATGATGGTTGCATGGCCCATGCAAATCATTAAATGCCATGTTTAAATTCTTGTGAAAACAAAATAATAACATCGCATTATTCTTATGCATTCCCAAGAAGTGGAATAAAGGCCAAACAAAAGAAATTATAGATGAATCCATCCCAACCCACATGAGCTAGAGTAAATGCCAAAATAAGATAAAAGCCCATGGGTAATTAGGGTGGTGACAAAGAAAATGGTGGAGTGGAATAAAAGATATGCCCCCAACTCAACTTGGGCATTAAACAATATATCAATAACCAAATACAATATCAAGAGGCAAAAACAATTAATAATGCATAAGAGAGAAGAACCAAACAAAAAAGGGTTGTATATGATGCTCAAACGCAAGGTGGCATGATGACATGAGCATGATAAAATTATGATGCAACAATTATATGTAGGAAGTAGCAATTATATTACTAGACCAAGTAGCATTACCATTGTTAGACAATTGGGATGCTACAACTCTCCCCCACTAAACAGGAATCTCGCCCCGAGATTCTAGGAAGAAGAAGAAGACTCAAAGAGGGTAGGCTACTTGGCACGGAGCTCATCTTCACGTTCCCAAGTGGCTTCATCAACGGAATGGTGCGACCACTGCACCTTGCAGAACTTGATGGACTTGTTGCGAGTCCTTCTTTCTGCGACTTCAAGAATTTTTATGGGGTGTTCTTGATAAGACAGATCTTCTTGGAGATTGATGAGTTCATGGTCCACGGTCCTGCCGGGATCCTTGAAGCACTTCTTGAGTTGAGAGATGTGGAAAACATCATGGACTTTGAGTTTTTCAGGGAGCTCAAGAGCATAAGCAACTTCTCTTCTTCTTCCATGAATTTTGAAAGGACCGATGTATCTAGGAGCCAGCTTTCCTTTGATACCAAAGCGGTGCGTGCCTCTCATGGGAGTGACACGAAGGTAAACTAGATCACCAGGGACATACTCCATGTCCGTGTGCTTCCTGTCATAATTGCTCTTCTGGCGACTTTGAGCAATCTTTAGATTTTCAAGAATGATGTGAACTTTCTCCTCCGCTTGAGTTACAATGTCGGGGCTAAACAATATTCTTTCACCTGCGCCTGACCAACCAATCACAGTTCTGCATTTGCGACCATAGAGAGCCTCAAATGGTGCCATCTTTAGACTTTTCTGGAAACTGTTGTTGTAAGAGAATTCAGCATAAGGAAGACATTCTTCCCACTTCATGCCGAAAGAGATGACACAAGCACGGAGCATATCTTCCAGAATCTGATTGATCCTTTCAACTTGTCCTTGCGACTGAGGGTGGTAAGCGGTGCTGAAGTTCAATTTTGTTCCCAAAGCATTTTGGAAACTTCCCCAGAACTTGGAAGCGAAGATGCTTCCATGGTCTGAACTGATCTCAAGAGGAACTCCATACAGAGAGACAATTCTGTTGATATAGAGCTCAGCCAACTGAATTGCAGAAATTGTTTCCTTGACTGGAAAGAAGTGAGCTACTTTGGAAAGCCTGTCAATGACAGCAAAGATTGCATTGTTGCCCTTCTGCGACCTTGGAAAACCAGTGATGAAGTCCATCTCTACTTTCTCCCATTTCCATTCCGGAGGCTTCAATGGTTGTAGAAGACCGGAAGGTTTCTGATGGACAGCTTTAACTCTACGATAGACATCACACTCCGAGACATACTTGGCACAATATCTTTTCAATCCAGGCCACCAATATTGTGTTTTCAAGTCCATGTACATCTTAGTGCTGCCAGGGTAGATAGAAAGAACAGAATCATGCGCCTCCTTGAGAACTTGCTCTCTTAAGCCCGGGTAGTTCAGAACAAACATCCGGTGTTCAAAGAAAAGAGTGCATTGGTCGTCGACGTGGAAGGACTCATACTTTGGAAGTTGAATGTTGGAGATGATCTTTTTAGTGTAAGGATCCCCAAGCTGAATGGAGCGAACTTTTTCTTCCAAGAGTGGTGTTGCCAGAAGGTTCAGAAGATACCCTTGATCTACAATTTCAAGGTTGAGCTTGCGGAATTCCTCGCACAAGAGCGGCTGTTGTTCTTCCACCATGAGGTTGTTGACATAAGCTTTTCGGCTGAGAGCATCGGCCATGACATTAGCTTTGCCCGGAGTGTAGTTGATGGTCAAATCGAAATCATTGATTGTTTCAATCCACCTCCTCTGACGAAGGTTGAGATCAGGCTATGTGAAGATATACTTCAGACTCTTGTGATCAGAAAAGATCTCACAACGGTTGCCAAGCAAGTAATGCCTCCATACTTTCAAAGCAAAGACAACTGCTGCGAGTTCGAGGTCATGTGTAGGATAGTTGATCTCATGCGTCTTCAACTGTCGAGAGGCATAAGCAACAACTTGTTTTTCTTGCATAAGGACCGCTCCCAATCCTTGCAATGAGGCATCACAGAATATCTGGAAAGGCTTTGATGTATCTGGAGGAACTAAGACTGGTGTGGAAGTGAGCTTCTCTTTGAGTGTTTTAAAGCTTGCTTGACATGCAGGAGTCCAAAGGTATTTCTTGCCTTTCTTGAGGAGATCGGTAAGAGGCTTCGCAATCTTCGAGAAGTTTTGAAAGAAGCGACGACAGTAACTGGCCAAACCAAGGAAACTCCGGACTTCTTTGACATTTATGGGTGGAAGCCAGTCCATAATTGTCTTAATAGTTTCTGGGTTGACAGCAATGCCCTTGGCAGAGATGACGTGACCAAGGTAGGTGACTTGAGGCAGCCAAAACTCACACTTGGAGAACTTTGCATACAGGCGGTTCTCACGAAGCTTGTTTAGGACACACCGAAGGTGTTCTTCATGTTCTTCCTTTGACTTAGAATAGACTAGAATGTCATCCAGATAGACCACAATGAACTTATCAACATACTCCATGAAAACTGAGTTCATAAGCCTCGAGAAGGTGGCACGTGCATTGGTGAGACCGAAAGACATGACCGTGTACTCATACAGGCCATAACGAGTGGTGAAAGCTATTTTAGGAACATCTTCCTTGCGAATCTTGATTTGATGATAACCACTTCTCAAATCAAGCTTAGAGAATACCACAGCTCCAGCTAGCTGATCGAAGAGATCATTAATCCGTGGAAGGGGATATTTATTCTTGATTGTTTTAGCATTGAGTGCCCGATAGTCAACACAAAGTCTATCAGTCTTGTCTCGCTTCTTCACAAACATGGTTGGACTACCCCAAGAAGAAGTACTGTGCTGAATGAAACCCAACTTCTCTTGTTCATCCAACTGACGTTTGAGTTCAGCCAACTCAGCAGGACCCATTTTATAAGGCCGCTTGGAGATAGGAGCGGTACCAGGTTCAAGTTCAATGACAAACTCAACCTCACGATCCGGTGGCATACCTGGCAACTCTTTAGGAAAGACATCTAGGAACTCACAGACTACAGGAACACTCTGAATACCTTCCATAGCATCATCATTCCGAGCCGCCAAAGAGTAAAGCTGAATTGCAGGAGTCAGACTTAGAGAATAGACTATATGGCCTTCAGGAATTTTCAGAGAAACTGAATGTTCAGCACAATCAATCACAGCTGCATTTGCTGTTAACCAATCCATGCCCAAGATAACATCAATATCAGAATTGCCCAGAATAATTAAGGAAGCCGGAAACGAAGAACCACCAATCTCAATTTGATTGTTATGGCTGATTTTAGAAGATGCCATTGTTGCTCCAGGAGAAAGGACCATTAAACGCTTGGGGAGAGGATCCATTGCTAACTCATTCTCATTTGCAAACTTGTGAGAAACAAAAGAATGTGAAGCACCAGAATCAAACAAAACTCGTGCAGGAACTGAGTTAACGGGAAGCGTACCCATCACAACTCAAGGAGCATGCTCAGCCTGAGCGACGTTGACACAGTTGGCGCGAGCAACCGTAGACCCAGGCTTGGTGTTGATGTTGAGAGCCCGAGGTGGAGGTGCACGAATCATAGGAGAACTTGCCGCAGGTCTTGGAGGTGGTGGTGGAAGAGCTTTGTTGTTCATTGGACAATTACAGTCCTGATGCCCATTGTTTCCACAAGTAGCAAGCACCAGGTGGACGTGGAGCAACGTAGCCAGGGACTCCGCCAGGCGCTCCAGGGTAGTTGTGGTTGTAGCCCCTGGGAGCCACAATGAAGGAGTTTGGTGGCCTTGCCGCGTAGCTTGACGGTCTTGGTGGAGCAGGGAGAGACGATGGGGTGTTAGGAACCCAGACACGACGCTTAGAAGGAGCTGTCATAGCAGAAGAGCTGGCTGTATCACGGCTGTGTTTCTTTGACTCCTCAAACACTTGCCTACTTGCTTCTTCCTGCAGAGCTGTGTGTTGGAGTTCCAGAAAAGACGCCGGTCTTGCATGAGTGATAGCATATTTGATGGAAGCATTGAGTCCTTGCCTAAACCTCTTTTGCTTCTTCTTGTCATCAGAGATCTCATCGCCACCATAACAAGAAAGGTTCATGAAGTTTCTGATGTAGGTGTTGACATTGTCAGTGCCCTGCTTGAGGTTGAGAAACACTTCCTTCATCCTTTCCATGACAATTTCTGACAGATATTGCTCTTTGAAAGTAGCAGTGAATTGCTCCCAAGTAGGATGAAACCCAGAGAGATCTGCCTTGAGGTAATTTTCCCACCACAGAGCTGCATCTCCCTTCAGAAGGTGAGTGGCACATTTGACCCATTCTTGCTCAGGAACATGCGCAGTCATCAGCAACCTTGACACTTCACGCAGCCAATCATCCGCATCAAGTGGCTGGTCAGACACCTCAAATTGACGTGGGTTGAACTTGAGAAAACTCTTGATGTCTCCTCGCTTGGGAGGTGGAGGTAGCGGAACAAACTCATTCCTCCTCACACTTTCCTCGAAGCGCTGCTGGTTCTGCTGCATAGTGCCCAAAGCATTTGCAATACTTGCTAAAGCAGCCCCCAGTTTAGGTGGTATGTCCTCCTCGGAACGGCGTGGTGGTGCCATTCCGTGATTGATATAAAACACAAGTCAGTACTATGATGGAGAATAATAATAATCCAAAATAGTACCAAAATGGAATTAATCAAGATTAAAGGATGCAATTCACTGAGATGATATTAAAATATCAACAGAGTTCAAGGCAACAAGAAGATATTAAGCATAACGCACACGACTGAACAAGGAGTGTGGTACACAAGCTAACAAAGAAAAAAATTCTGCAAATTTCGGCATTAAAATACCACTATATGCGCAAAACCACTTCACGAAACAAGATTAGTAACTCTACTAGTTCAACATACAAGAGAAAATGATAAAAGTAGTGGTATGGTCGCGACTCCATCCCGCACTCAAATCATTACTCCGCACATGAATAAGTAAAACACATATCCCAATACCTTCTTTTTAAGATGAACCTAAAGATTGGTAACTATGAAAAAGAACACCCCAATAAGATAACGTTGGATAACAAAGAGTAAGATAGATCGCATCAGTATACAACGAATCGGATAGATCGCGTCGGTTTACAAAGGCCTGTCGGTATGGAATGTACCAACAGTTGATAACCAAAAGACAGATAGAGATAACAAGTTGGATGCAACAGATAGACAAAGAATTACACACACACACAAACACAACCTATGGTACTACGGAACCCAGAACACGTGAATCCTAGTTTGAATTTTAGAAGAGAATTGAAAACGTTACACTTCCTTACCAGAAAAAGGGTGGGTGCGTGGGTAAGAAGAAAAATGGAAGCAGTCCTACTCTCACGTTTGTTTTTCCCTAGTATACATAACTACCAAAAATATTTGCTAGACTGACAACGACCATTTTGGCTAAGACCCGGAAGGGCGGGATGGCTCTGATACCAATTGTAACTACCTCGGTGAATTACGCTCTTAGTTGCATGCCTGGATGAATGAAAGTGGTTAAAATAGTACGGTGGGGCCCGGGGCCACTCACAGTAGACCTTTCAGCCGTCCTAACCACTTTCAGAACATCGGGACAAGAACAAGCAGCGTAATCGGCAGGCGAAGGGATCAACTACATACACAAGTGAGTATGTATGCAAGCCACATACAATAGTCCTCAGAGCCATTCCATCTAAAAGAAACAGAAATATTGCAACGCCATACGGCAAGATTCAAATATCCTAGATAGAGATAATATTTTTAGGATAGCTCCTCATACAACAAACATCAGAGTATCAGGCGGAAGCGGAAAAAAGATCCGAGTACGGATAAGAAGCAAATCGGCATAAGATGCCACATAAATAAACACATCCCACCCACAGATCTCACGGATCCCCGTTCCTGGAATCTCTACACCGAGTGATCGTTGCCAACATCATCTGTTTCCTCCACCCAGTATCCATCTTGCGGGTACACCTGTTCATCTGAATCAAACAATTTATCGTGTGAGACCCTAGGGGTACTCAGCAAGTCTTTATGCCACTAAGGGGAACACAACCTGGGGTGACACAATTGCAGCAAAAGATAATAACTAACAAGTCTATAGACACTCGCTAACCATCCTCCTAACCAATGATAGACGGATGTCCGTGAATTAAGAGCAACAGTTATAACAGTATAATTATCAGATCCATCCTCCTCCTCGCTTACCAACGAGGAAGCGGACGAACAACCCCCATCCGTTGGCAGTTTTATTAACCATTCCATGAGTATTGCACTATTTACTAGTCAGGTACTTAGTCATTTTAAAAGCGGTCCTTTAATTAGACTTGTCTATGATCGAGAAACTGTGCTCCAAGTCATCCATAACCGTGGACACGGCTTTCAGAAATATTTACCCTGCAGGGGTGCACAAATAGCAACACACACTCGATCAACCTCGGAAAAACCAGCTCAAAACCCAAAAGGCATTCACGACAAAGCAATCACAGGATTCAGAAATATTTCAGGGGGCCACCCCATTAAGCTACCCGCAACGAAGTTGGCCGGCTCCGAGACGGACCCAAGGTTTGCGTCAATGGCTGTAAACGACTAGGAACCCGAAAGTGTGACTAGGCTTGTCGATACCGCCAAAACACTCCGCATCCAAAACAATACAAGTGCCCCACGCACAATCTTAAATAAAACAGTAAAGCATGGCATAAGTACAGGATAGTAACAAAGCCCCAAACTACTTTGTGGCCCCAAGAAATAAGAATGAATCAAGCTCTGGCTCAGGGGGGTCCATAAGGCCTCCCGGATGTGGATAGTGCGAATAGTCAAGGAACAGGAATCAAGTACTCGGGGTCCTACGGGACACAAGTGAGCATGAAAAACCAAATAGCAGTTATTGCTCACCGGTGCCTCTTTCATTAGTTATCCCATTACTACTCATGTTAAGTTGTTTAGGTACCTCGTTATCCATCAGACACTCACATACCCTACGCATGCTTTTCTACGACTCGCATGGCTCAAACAACTCCTGTAGTAATGGCTCATGGGATGGAGGAACAAGCTTCGGTGGGGTTTAAAAGTAAAGGCTATGCAGTGCTTGGGATTCAATTTAATGCAATCGCGACTCAATGATGCAAGAATAAGACAGAGGCAATAGGTACTATATGTATGCAAGCATGTGGTAGTGCTTTCTTGGCAGCTCAGTTGAAGCTGGAGATGGATCTGGGTAGTACTCCTGTGATTCCTGGTAATTCTCCTGCTGGGCGTCTATTCGAAGAAGAACCAAACAAACAAGGGCCAACATAAATAAAGTGCACAAACATAGGAATTAAAATGCGACAAGCAAACAAGCATACCATGATGCATGATGCACAATTTACATGGCATTAAAGTAGCATGGTAAGGGTGAGGTGTGGGGTACAAGAATAAAGCATTTTATTAATTACTTAGCCAAGTTTTATTGTGATAAACAGTTCTGATTTGTAATAATGGCATGATGCGTGCTTCAATTCAGAACAAGGAGTGCACAGGTAGAACGGGCTCGTCGCGCTGATCGATTTAGACATATTATTTGTCAAATTTGGAGTTGTAGAATTAAATTTATTAATTTATTAAGAAAAGGGCATTTATTTGCAATTTTAATCATATCGAAATTTTAAAGTGCTCAAATAATATTTTGAAAGGCATATTTGAATTCCTCACATCTTTATGATTCAAAAACATATATTATTTGTATTATTTGGATTTATTATTTGAAAGTTGTTTAAAATCTGGTTTGAATTTGAATTTAAACAATTACTGAAATCATTTTTATTTAAATAGAAATTCGCCAGAACTTTTTACACTTACAGCATTCTAGCCCAAGACACTGATGGATGGGGCCGGCGCTAACCGGGCCCAGCGGTCAACGTTGCATAGACGCAGGCTTTTCTCACCACGGCGCTACCTAGCCGCTGCGATTGACAGGTGGGCCAGCGGCTAGAGGCCCACGTGACAGTGGGTGAACCCGCAGAGGCTGACAGGTGGGGAGCATGCTGGATCGCGGGTTGGGTGTTCAAAACTACAGGGGTGTTTTTGTAAAATGGACAGGGAGGCTGACTGGTGGGGCTCGCGAGTACCGCGGGTTGAGCGAGAGTTAACAGAGGGGGCTATTTGCGAAAAGGGGGCACTGTGGATCTTCTCCTCTCGTTGTCTAATGGATCTTTCTGACGCGCGCGGTGCGCGGCGCGGCGAGGCGGGGACTCGATCCCGCGACCGGGGGCTCGTGCGCGGAGACGGTAACCAGTGCGGCTGGGTGGGTGTTGTTGACAGGGGAGGACTAAGCGGCCAGGTGAGGTGTGGCGCGGTGTAGAGGCGGCAGACGCCAGCGGCCGACGGCGCACGGAGAGTGCCTGGCGAAACGTCTGGCGCTGCTAGGGTTTCACGGTGCGGCGAAGGATGTCTGGGCGAGAGAGGGACTCACCGCAGGGTGGTTGTCGGCGGCGGATCGGCTTGGGGAGTGGTAGGGCGACGTCGAGGCAGACGGGCGGCGAGATTAGGGTTTCAGCGACGTCGCGGTGCTGCGGTAGACGTGGGGCTTCTCCTCCTCGCTGGCGCGTCCAGGGTGAAGCAGGGGGTCCTCCTCGGTCTCCTCGACCACCTCCACGTCACCCACGCCGGCTGGATCGAGGAAGTGGTGGTGGTAATAGCGGTGGACGGTGAGAGGAGCTGGCGTCGGTGAATAAGAAGGAGGGGAGAGGGCAGGGTCCTAGGGTGGATCTGGCGAGGCAGAGACGTGGGGAGGTGGCTAAAAGCGAGGGAGAGGGACAGGGGAGAGGCCTGTGGGGGTCGGGGTAGATAAAGGTGGCTTCGGCCACTTTTTCCCTCCTCCTCCTCGCACATGCTCGAGCTAGGGCTCGACCTGGGGCAGGTAGGGCATGGCAGGTGGGCCAGGAAGAGGGGGAGGCCAGGCTCGGGCTGGGGCCAGCATGGCAGTGCGAGAAAGAGAGAGGAGAGGGGAGGCTCGGGTGAGCTAGGGCTAGGGTTAGGAGTGGGTAGATGGTTAGCTAGGTGGGGCCTGCATGGCAAAGAGAAAAGGGAGAGATGCCGAGAGAGAGGGTCGGGTAGCTAGGTTTAGCTAGAGAGGGGTGGCTCGGTTAGGGTTTTTGTTAGTGTTGGTGTTAACTAGAGAGAGAGAGAAGGTGGTGAGGGTTTTTGGTATGCATGATCAAGTGAGAGAATGATGGGCATGGGGATGATTTTACAAGCTCATGCATGGCACTACACATGTGAGGTTGATGAGGTAGAGATGAAGAGAGAAAAAGAGAAGATCTCACAAGAGAAAGGTTCCACTCAAAGCAAGGAAAAACCAAAAGGAAGGAAATGGTGATGATGATGGTTGCATGGCCCATGCAAAACATTAAATGCCATGTTTAAATTCTTGTGAAAACAAAATAATAACATGGCATTATTCTTATGCATTCCCAAGAAGTGGAATAAAGGCCAAGCAAAAGAAATTATAGATGAATCCATCCCAACCCACATGAGCTAGAGTAAATGCCAAAATAAGATAAAAGCCCATGGGTAATTAGGGTGGTGGAATTATAAGGTGGTGACAAAGGAAATGGTGGAGTGGAATAAAAGATATGCCCCCAACTCAACTTGGGCATTAAACAATATATCAATAACCAAATACAATATCAAGAGGCAAATACAATTAATAATGCATATAAGAGAAGAACCAAAGAAAAAAGGGTTTTATATGATGCTCAAATGCAAGGTGGCATGATGACATGAGCATGATAAAATTATGATGCAACAATTATATGTAGGAAGTAGCAATTATATTACTAGACCAAGTAGCATTACCATTGTTAGACAATTGGGATGCTACAGTCAGCTCTTTGGTGCAATCAGCATGCCTCTTCCGGAGCCTCTCAAGTTCGCCATTAGCTCAATCGATCTTGACGTCAGCCTCCTTTAGCAACTCCTGGTCCTTTCCAAGTTGGAGGCTAAGATGTTCTCGCTCTTCGGTGAAGTTTTGGCCAGCCTTGTCCATCTCAGTCATGTGGAGCTCTTTGAGCTTTTTCATCTCAGCCTTGAGCTTGGCAAGTTCATCATTCTTGGCTCGGAGTTTGGCAAGCTCGTCGTCCTTCTTCTTGAGCTCGGCCTGATGTTGCCCTGCTTGTTCAAGAAAATGCAGCATCATGTCAAGCACGGGAACACTATCTTCAAGGGATGCTGCAACGGTTTGTTGACCCGGCAGAGCCGAGGTATAAATATCTGCCGAGTCAAGGAGAAAGGAGAAAGAGCACGGAAAAGGCTTAACTAAAGCGAATTACCTTTTATCTCGTCCAAATTTTTTCTCATGATGGTATTTTCAGCCTCCAATTCGGCTGTACAATCCGAATGACAGATTAGTTCAGCAGAAAAAGGCAAAGGAAGATGGGGAAAAGAAGAAGAGGAAACTTACCCTTTTTCTCGCACTCAGCAAGAAGTGCAGCATGTTTCGAGTGCAACACCTTGTGTGAGTCCAAGAGGTGCTGAAACTCAGCAATTCGACGAATGGTAGTGATCTGAAAAGAGCAATGTTGGCTCAGCTATATGGATATTCGAAGTGTGCAGAATCCGGGCCAAGTGGAACTTAACCCGTCTCTAGGTGTGTGTATATTCGAAGTGTACAGAATCCGGGCCAAGTGGAACTTAACCTGGCTCTAGGTGTGTGCATATTTGAGGTGTACAAAATCCGGGCCAACTGGAACTTAACCCGGCTCCAGGTGTGTGCATATTCGAAGTGTGCAGAACCCGGGCCAAGTGGAACTTAACCCGGCTCTAGGTGTGTGCATATTCGAAGTGTGAAAAACCCGGGCCAAGTGGAACTTAACCCGGCTCTAGGTGTGTGCATATTCGAAGTATACAGAATCCGGGCCAAGTGGAACTTAACCCGGCTCTAGGTCTGTGTGCATATTCGAAGTGTACAGAATCCGGGCCAAGTGGAACTTAACCCGGCTTGGCTGTGTGCATATTCTAAACCACTAAGGAGCTACGCTTGTTCTCTAAGGAGCATCCGGCCGAGTAACAAGGTACTCCCCCGGAGGCTCCGGGACTAATAGATATATCTCTAAGCACTGGTGCATATTAAGGAAAAGACAAAGTAGCATACCTCCATCATCCGACTAGCAATATTGATAGCCTTAGTTGTTGTGTCCATCTATGCGCTGAACTCGGCGGGCCCAAACTTCTCCGGGAGATCGTCGTTGGGATTGACGAACTCCGCTTTGTTCCAATTATTGACATATTCAATCAAAGCCGGAGGATAGTTCTCTCCACTAGGCATGTGGGCGCAACCAAGCCTTTGGCGTGGGCCTCTCTCCTCTCAACTAGGGCGGCAGAGGGGCTGGTATGCAGTACAAGTTGCTTGCTACCAGCTGACCCGGAGGAGGTATCTCTCTTCGGCAGTATGGACGCAAGGGTGCGTTGTCCAGCCTCGATGGATGATGCCTTGGTGGCACCAGAACCTTTCTTGGCCTGACTGCCAGCCTTGGGCTACTTTTGGGAGGCTAAGGCTTGAGCTGCGGATTTAGACTTGGGCGAAGCCTTGGTGCTAGCTGGGTCTTCTCGCCGAGTCTTGGAAGACTCGGACGAAGCAGGAGGAGTTGGTGTTGGTGCTGCCACTGATGATTGTGCTGCTGGTGCTGCTGGTAGTACTGACGCTGACGCTTGTGCTGGTGCTTGTGTTGCTGCTGGTGCTGTTGCTGATGCTGGTGTTGATGCTGCTATTGCTGGTACCTTGGAAGCGACGGGTTGCGGCTGAGCCGATGAAAAGCTGGGAGCATCCAGCCTTAGCGTGTCCTCGGCCGCACCACTTCCCCTTGCACCGAGGTCGCCCTCCTCTGGACGAGATGGGCCAAGATCCGGAGCAGTCACTGAGCCTTCCTGAACTGGGCTCAGTGGGCGCGTGTCATCGTCGTGAGGGGGAGATGGGGTGCGCCAGAGAGACGAAGCAATGCTGGAGCCGCTCTGGGTAACATCCATGGCAGCCCTGCCGAGTCAAAGAATGAGTAACAAGTTATAACAGAAACATGAAGCAGAAAATTGGACAAGGAAAAGGAGACTCACTCATCCGAAGTCAGAGGCTCCCTGGGCTTTCAAGCTCTCCGAACTATGGCCTTAGTCAGAGGTTTGCCGGCAGCCTTGTCAGTGGACTTCTTCCGTCTTTTGGTTGTTTGGGCAGGCTCGGAAGAAGTAGCCGAAGTGGTGGCCCGTTTCTTGGACGCGGCAGGAACTGGCTCACCCATTGCAAGAGGGGGGTCCTCGTGGATCTGCTCAGCCGGATTAGCTGAAGCCAGAAATGCGAAAGAAATGGGAGCCGGGTCATATACCTCCAACATATCAATATCGGAATCATCCTCTCGTCAGGCCAATCCCTTAAGGAAGAGAAGTTACAAGAGGTTCGCTTGGATCCATCCGGGGCAGGCAAGAACATTTCTTGATCCGGCTCCTCTTCATCTGAGACAAGCCGGTCCTTCCCCCATTTGAGGGAAGGCTCGGTGCCGTCTTCGAGGGTCTACTAGAGAAACAACTAAAAGCAAAATGCAAGGGGGTCAACAACATGTTCCGACATAGGGTGTAACACGGAGAGGGATTGGGTAAGAAAATTTACCGTCGGAGGAGGATTGTCCCTGCAGTAGTGCTCCAATCCCCAATCCCAATCCGTGTTGAAATCTTTGTCGGTCGTGAAGATGGCCTTAACCTATCTCGGTGTTGCTCAACTCGAAGGAGGAGGTCCGGTTGGGGTAAAGATGCATGCTCATATGGCAGAGCTTGTGTGTGCGCTTCTGCAGGGGGAAACCCGACTGTGTACGAATGTGATCATCACATCCTCGTTGTGCAGCTTCAGATCCTTCAGCCCCTTGAATCGCTTGTTTACTTGATTCGCCAAGACAGTTGGCTTCTTGGGGATCCGGTTCCACAAACCCGGATTAGGAGGGCCCATTGTGAAAGGGCGCAGCCGGATCAGATCTTCATCCGAGCTATTCCTCACATAAAAGAAGGTCCGGGCCCAGCCCTTGCAAGACTCGAGGCAGGTAACCCGGGAAAATATAGAATTCTTGCGGGGAGAGATAGAAGCGGCGCCACAATGGGTGATTAATTTGTCAGCAGGAGCACTGGTCTTATCCGGGATAACATTCTTCTTCATACCGAAGAATCGGATCCAAAGCTCCTTAGTGGGCCACAAGCCGATGTATCCATCTATGGCAGATGCGTAGGAGGAAAGAGAAGTAATGGCGTTCGCCGGAATATGATGAGGTTGGAGCTCGTAGGCATTGATAAGATCATGGAAGAAATCGCTCACTGGCAGGCCGAAGCCGTGCTGGAAGTGGGAGAGCAAGACGACAAACTCACCCGGGTTGGGCGAGGGAGCAATTTCTTTGGAGGGGAGGCGATAAATTACACCTTCGGGGATGCGGCGGGTGCGTTAATGCCAATCGAGGTCGTCTTGGCACACCCACGAGCCGGCCCAGGCACCGCGCTCTTGCACCTCACCTTCCCCCTCCATCTCCTCTTCCTCGACGACGGTGAGCTCCTCCTCTGTCATCTCCAAATCGCTGTCCTCACCAGCCAGATCAGAGGTGGGGGACACTTGTTTGGATTGGCGCGGCCCCGTGGTGGTGAAGCGGCGCAAGAGCGGTAGCGAGGATAATGTGAAGAAACGAGGCGCAGCGGTGGCAGCGCTAAGCAGACGCGGTGGCGGCGGCGCTGTCGCAAGGAAGAATAAGGAACAGAGCAGCAGAAAAGTGCGAGAAGGGGGAAATAGCCAAGGGGCGCGCCCCCTCCCCTATTTAATCGTGCCCTTGTGGTGGATAGTGGGATCGGGCAGTGCCTCGAGGCCACACGGTGTGGCCGTGTATCTGCCGGGTCAGCCAATCAGAAGCAAGCCACAGGAAGGGCCACAGGGAACAGGGGATCCCATGATGTGACGTGGTGATGCAGTTAACAAGGAGGCAGTCGCGACGCGATGTTTGCAGCAGTAACCCCGGACAATAAGTGCAATAACTGGCGCATGCCCTTAGAATAAGGCAAGATGATGATTACCCTCCACGTAGGACGTGGGGAAGTGTATGAGAGAAGGAAGGATAACACGGAAAACTGATGAGTAACCCGGCCAGCGAGTGATAACTCGGAATGTGCCAAGGGAAAGTTAAGCCGAGAGATCCGAACTACAGGGTAACTCGGAAAGGGAAACAAAAATCTTGGTAGATTGAACCTGTCGTGGCCTTAGCAGCTGAAGTTGCTAAGACCGCACCAGCTTCGGGGACTAATGTTGGGGGGATACCCCCAGGTAGGGTCACGCTGGGGTATAGAGGCCGAGTTAGCCGAGGTACGGCAAGGTCAAAGCGAGAGCTGGCCAAGTCACCTCAAGGCAGGTCGACTTACGGAGTAACCCAGCCTAGAGTATGTCCGCCTAACCGCGTCCTGGTCGAAGTATATCGTACGTCGGCAGGTTCTCTTTAACTTGTCTGAGGTACCCACGGGGCCGGGTTAACAAGGCCTGAGCCGGGTTGTACCAGGCTTGCAAGAGAAGGAAGGTATCCCGCTGGTCAAAAGGTGGTCTCTGTGCGCAGGAGCGTGAGCGGAGCAGACAGTGGGAGGGACCAGCAGGGCATGGCCGAAAAGGGTGACGTAACCTATGCCGGCTGACGCTGGCGCCGCAGAGGGTTACCTAGCCTCTGCATGGCTTACGAAGGGAAAAGGAGACCCAGTCGGTTTGCTATTTTGGGAGAGGCATATTCCCTGGAATATGCCTCCACGTATGCCCTAACTGGCAACCTAGCCTCCCCTTTATAAGGAGGGCTAGGGCCTCTGTAGAAGGGGCTGGCCAGTGAGTAGTTTGTTGATAGGGTGGAAGTAGTGGTGAGAGTAAGAGAGCTTCTTCTTCCTCCTCTCCCCAACACAGCTCAAGGAGCATCTGTAAACCTAGTGAACTTGGAGAATACAAAGCATTTGTGTGTGGAATCACCACACTATCCCTCCCTGGATTCCTCTAGTGCATATTGGCCCCACCTTTAGCATATCCATGGCATCTTCCGTGACACCACCACGACAATCGTTGATGTAGAAGTCCATGGCATCATCCTCCAGATAGTCATCATCATTGCTGAGGTACGAGTCGATATCCCCTTGGATGTCTTCACCCTCCTCTTCTTCTTCTTTTGCTGCAAGCTGAGCTTCTTGCTCCTTGATGGTCTTCTTGAGGTCAGCCACCTTCTTGCGAAGACGGTCGATGTTGCGATCCTTCTTTGCGCGTTGACGGCGCAGTGACTGACGATCCTTGACGAGCAGGTAGAAAGTCTGGGACTTCTGGGCGGCAATGGCGAGGTTGTGGTTGGCGAACTCTCCAGCATTTTCCAATTCCTTCTGTCTATCGTACAGCAGAAATCGAGGTTCTCCACTTGACGCTTCAACTCTGGGTGACTTGGCATCTCCAGAGACATTCCCATCGAATCAAGCCTTGCATAGTGAGAAAAGCGGGTTCCTTGGATCAAGTTGACATTTTGTGCGCAAAGACGAGCGAGAGCTTCATGCATTGCCCTGGCTAATCCATGTATCCAGTTGTTCTCTCTCATAGTGAACTGAATCCTCTCGGAAATTGGTGCTTCTAACTTGCCTCGAAGATCAGCAACTACTAGCCATTATAAGTCTCCTCCTGGGGGACCATTGAGTTGAGCTCCAAGAAATTCCGGATGCGGATGCTCCAAGTACTCAGACAGTGCATCTAGATCCCTCTCGAATATCAGTTGGCCTCCGTTGGCCAACTGGTAGAACTTGTTGTACTGACCTTCCATCTATAAGAATTTAGGATGAGAAAGTTAGTGAAGTGATCAAGTGTGTCAAAATTTTAGGTAGTAATGTAAGAATTTGGGAGGAACATATATTTTTTGAGAGAAAAAATCCCAAGGGTAAGAGAGGAAATAAGTTTTCATAAATACTCACTTTGGTTTGTGAAACTAAGTTTTTGTTCGGACGTCCATTCAAACTAGGGTCTCCTATGGTCAAGATGGCTCAGATACCAACTTGTCAACACCCGGGTTTTTAATCCCAGATGCATGTTATGCCATACATTGCAATCCCATGATTACCATTTTTGCGAGACATAACAGATTGGATATCACAGTACATCATCCATTACAAACCATAATAAGGTCTTACACAAATAAAGGATCTCATGATCCAGTCTTAGTACAAACAAGTAGCGGAATAAATAGCGTAGCAGTGGCGTCCATTTTCAGTGTCACAGGCAATGCTGACGATGGGAGATGATCCTAGTTGTTGTAGCCGTCCTGCTGTCCTCCTTCCGGGTAGTCCTCCTCATAGTCTGGCCACGGGAATAGCCAGGGACAAAGCCATGAGTAATCTTTAAGTAATCGCAAACTATCACTAACAAGTAATGTAGTTCTAGTAGGAATGCTAAACTCTAAGTATATTTGTAAAGTTAAGTTTGAAACCTAAGCTAAGTTCAGAAACAAAGAAAGATAAAATAAGGTTTAAATACACCTAAGTGGGAATTTAGTTGTCATAGTCACAACTCTATTGTGGCCAAGTCATGTCACAATTCATTTCATAAGTCAATTTGAAAACATCTGACAACGGAACAGTATGGCCACTCCAACTGTCCATAACCATGGATGCGGCTATTCGAATAGTTTGACACTCTGCAGAGGTGGTACAGTTTCACCACAAAATTCGATACATCTGTCAGGGATAATCCTGAATCATCATACTTAGTATGCAGATAATCAAACATAACTTTTCCTTTACACACCCTAGTATAAGAACCTCTCTATGAGCTTGGCCTCCCAGCCATGGCCATCTGCCATCCTAGGCACTACATAGGTGGACAACATTGAGAGGTAGCCTTAGCTCAAACCTCTCCCGCGAGGGAACTAATACTAATGCATCTAAACTTTTGGCTAAGCCTTACCCAATTCAGGTATTGTGGTTGTACGGTAAATTTGGAATGGTATCGCATCCGAACCCAACCATCAGTTTTTATAAAAGGGCTAAGGCTCATGCCTCAACATTTTCATCATCATAAACCATTTGTGTTTCTCAACACATGTCAAAACATCTCAATAGAATGACTCATCATTCCAAGGTTTTCACAAGTCATTTTCACCAAGTACTCCCATCTAAAGTGATCCAGTTTTTGGTTTAGCTCTAAACTTCTAAGTTAAGAGTGTTCACTAATGTGGGATGCTAATATCAATCTCATGTCATAGAATGATATCTAAGTCTAACTAGATAGGTCAAGTTTTATACTCTTTATGCTATCTATAAACAAAGTAAAGAACTTTGCTAAAGTAAAAGGAAGTAAAGCTTGTAAGTAAAACTTGGGGTAGGCATAAGTCAACATGTATAACCAAGCATGCCAAATGCATATTGCTTAAGTCATCTTGTATAAATCTAGCTTGCCAATAATATCTTGCATTGTTAATGATGGCTTGCCTTGCTTGGTGAAGTGGTTGAAATTCTCTTCCTCCTCTTCTTGGTAGAACTCCTCCTCCTCGAAGACTTGGTTGGTACTATCGTCTATAAATACATACGGAATACACAATCACCAAGCAATACTTAACTAGTCTATTTAGAGCACTAAGGGACACACTTGATGATCTAGTATCATCACAAACATCACAAGGTTTAATGACTAGTTTCATTTAGTTTATTTGAGAAAAGTAATTTCTACTCACTGAAATTAACTAAGATTTAATATTCTCCAATTAAAATATGGGATCATGTGGACACATGTCATCACCACATATTCTACTATATGGGAATGTGATTTAAAGGTTTGATCACCTTTTAATAAGTTTAAGTTTAATATTTAATGATTTAAAGTGACTAGAAATGCCTATATAGCATTATTTTGGTACTAGTCCAAATTCACTGCATGAAAACCTTAATATTATTACATATTCAGATAGGTATGGTTAAATGTGATTTTTGAGAGTTGGAATCAACTCAAACGCTATTATGGTTGATTTTAGAAAAATGTTTGAATATGAAAAAGCTTGTGTCTTGTTATTTTTGCTAGGAGAGATCTCTAACTCTAATTGATTTAAATCCAACGTGCTTGGAAAGAGGTTTTCATTATCTTTCCAACAAAATTGGAATCACTCAATTTGGTTCAGTAGATCTTTCTAAGTTGATTTTCAAACTAGTGGACATAAACTAGGTTTAGTTAAAAAGGAAAAATCTAAATTTGAATTACAGGGCCAGCGCGGGAAATAAATGGGCCGGCCCAGTCTCACTCTGTGGCGCTGAGGACAGCTGACAGGGGGGTCCCATATGTTAGTGGCTCTTTAAACGCGAAGCGGTACGGGGCAACGTGGACCGTAGGATTAGAACTAGGATCTACGGCTCACGTTCATCGACGACGACACGGAAACCTAGCGGTGCAATGGGGGTGTAGTGGGGGCATACCAAGCCTCCAGTTAATGCGGCAATTGGGGAGTTTGGATGAGGAGATGACGGCGGGCTCAGGCGAGGTCGCGGCAGCTCTAGGGGTGGATGAAATCGACGGGGGTGTCTCCTCCTCTGCTGCGGCTATCTCCGGCAAAATTCCAACAGAGGGCTGCTCGAGAGGCTACGGCGAGAGGTGGGAAAGGACCAGGGTGAGAGGGAAGCTGGGTGGTGTGAAGAAATGCTGTTGGGGAGGCTCCCTTATATAGGCTCGGCGAGGCGGCAGAGAAGCATGGGCGGAGCTCGTTGGTGACGACGGCACAAGGCACTAGAGGCGTGGGCAAGGTAGGCGGACAGTGGGTGGTTCCCTGGCGGTCAGCTAGGGCTTAAGGGCGATGCTAGGGGTGGTGGATTGCGGTCGGGAGCGTCTGGTGCTCTGCACGGCAGAGGCGGTGCTCGACGCGGTTCACGACGGCTGTGGGTCGCGCGGCGGGGAAAGGGCGTGTCTGGCAGGGTTTTGTGGTCAAGGCAGAGCCGCTCGAGCGGGCTTTGGTCGAGGGGTGGCTTGTGGAGCTCTATCGGGGATGGCGCTCTAGCGTGCACTGCGCATGGCGCAGAGGCGGTGGGCGCGAGCAATTGGAGGTGGTCCAGGTGCTCTCTGTGCTTCGGGAAGGGACCGTGGGCAGCGGTGCTACCATGCCTACCTCCCTAGAGCGGCGGAAGATGGCAGGGCTGTCTACTGCGAGCTGCTCATGCTCGACCGACGGGCATGGCGTCGGGGTGGCGCTGCACTGTGGCTAGGGACTAGGGAGTGGCTGGTTTATGGCCTGGTTGGGACTAGGGGAGACAAGGGAGGTTAATGGTGATCAAATGGCTCGACAAAATTTGATCAAAACAGTATTAGTTAGGCAAGTTTGATTCTGCTCACAAGGTGTTTGACACAATGGGCGCATGAATTCAACTTTTGAATTTTTAAATGAATTTTGGTGGAGTTGTTAGTCACATGCTTAAGTATCTGTGGTTGCTAGGATTTGCCAAATTGAATTCATTTGCATGGTTTTTGAAAAAGTGGGATCTAGGTACCTACACTTGATTCAGTTTTCAAATGTCTTTTAAATTTAGAGTTTAAATGTTTTTGGAAGATCACAAGGTGGGCCTTGGTACATATTTACATGTACTAGAAAGGGGTGCAAATATCCACAATTGTTTCTATTTTAATTTGAGTTCTAGGAACACCCAAAGTGACCTAGTTGATTAAAATGGCAAAAGTGACCATTTCCATTATTAATTCTTTTTGATTTCTTTTTCTTTGGATTTTTCTTGGGAATTATCTAGATGATGTGGCATTCATCTTAGAGTCATTTTACAACTATTAGAACAAACAATCATGGCAATTCAAAACAATTCCTATTAAATGCAACACACACATGCATTCTCATTTCTTTTAATGGGAAAAAGTTTTGTTAACCCTAAATTGGGTGATTTGGATCTTAATAACTTGGATTAAAGTTTTGGGATGATACATGATCAATAAGACCACCGGTTTCAAGAAAGACAAGAAGGGTAAATAGAAGGGAAAGAAGAGCGGCAAATTTGTTGTTGTGCCTAAAAAGAAATCCTGAGCTGGCCCTAAGTCTGATACAGAGTGCTATTATTGCAAGGGGACTGGCCATTGGAAGTGCAACCACCCCAAGTATTTGGTGGACAAGAAGGCCAGCAAGGGAAACAAAGGTATGTGTGAAATACATGTTATTGATGTGTACTTGACTAGTACTCGTAGTAGCACCTAGGTATTTGATACTGGATTGGTTGCTAATATATGTAACTCGAATCAGGGGCTGCGGCACAAGTGACAGCTAGCAAGGGATGAGGTCATGATGCATGTCAGTAATAGATCAAGAGTTGATGTGATCGCCATCGGAACGCTGCCTCTACATATGTCATCGAGATTAGTTATAAATCTAAATAATTGTTATTTGGTGCCTGCACTAAGCATGAACAATTTATCCGGATCGTTTTTATTGCAAAGTGGTTATTCATTTAAATCCGAAAATGATGATTGTTTGATTTATATGGATAATATATTTTATGGTCATGCACCTGTGATGAATGGTTTATTTCTGTTAAATCTCGATAGTAGTGATACACATATTCATAATGTTGATGCCAAATGGATTAAACTTGATAATGATATATCTGCATATATGTGGCACTACCGTCTAGGTCACATTGGCGTTAAACGCATGAAGAAACTCCATTCTGATGGAATTTTGAATCACTTGATTTTGAATCATTTCATAGATGTGAGCCATGCCTTATGGGCAAGATGGCTAGAACCCCGTTTTCCGGTACAATGGGGCGAGCGACATATTTGTTGGAAATCATACATACTGATGTATGTGGTCCAATGAGTGTGTCGCCACGAGGTGGATATCGTTATTTTCTTACTTTCACAGATGATTTGAGTAGATTTGGATATATCTATTTGATGAAACACAAGTCTGAAACCTTTGAGAAGTTCAAGGAATTTCAGAGTGAAGTGGAAAATAATTGTAATAGAATGATTAAATTTCTGTGATCCGACTATGGAGGTGAGTATCTAAGTTATGAGTTTAGTGCACACATGAGAGAGTGTGGAATAGTTTCACAACTCACGCCTGCCGGAACACCACAACATAATGGTGTGTAGGAGTGTCTTAATCGTACTTTATTGGTTATGGTTCAATATATGATGTCTCTTACTGACTTGCCACTGTCATTTTGGGGTTGTGCACTAGAAACTGTTGCATTCATTTTAATCGGGCACCATCTAAATCCGTTGAAAATACACCGTATGAATTGTGTTTTGGAAACAAACCTAAGTTGTCATTTCTTAAAGTTTGGGGATGCGATGTTTATGTGAAGAAACTTCATCCTGATAAACTCGAACCCAAATGAGAAAAATGCTACTTCATAGGATATCCTAAAGAAACAATTGTGTATTCCTCCTATCTCAGATCCGAGGGAAAGGTTTTCATCGCCAAGAATGGATCCTTTCTAGAGAAAGAGTTTCTCGGGAAAGGTGTGACTACTCGGAAGGTAGATCTCGAAGAGGTTATTGAACCTTCTCTTCATGAAACTACGAGTGGCATAGTGCCAGAAATCGTTCAGGAGTTGACTTCACCGAATGAAGAAGGAACTAATGATAAAAATCATGAAACTTCGAAAGAGGACACTACCAAACCTCGCAGGTCAAGCATGACACATGCAGCTCCTGAAGCGTACGGAAATCATGTCGTGAATTTCATGGTAGATGGAATTGATGACCCTATGGCATATCAAGAAGCGATGATGATCCCGGATTCCAACAAATGTCTAGAAGCCATAGAATCTGAGATGGGATCCATGTACGAAAACCAGGTTTGGATCTTGGTGGACTTACCTCACGACCGAAAGGTTGTTGGAAATAAATGGATTTTCAGGAATAAAATTGATGCTGATGGTAATGTGACCATCTATAAAGCTTGACTTGTCGCAAAGGGGTTTCGACAAACTCAAGGAGTTGACTAGGTGAGACATTCTCGCCCGTAGCAATTCTAAAGTCGGTTAGGATTATGTTAGCAATTGCGGCATATTTCGATTATGAAATATGGCAGATGAATGTCAAAACTGCATTCCTCAATGGTAATATTGAAGAATAGTTGTATATGATACAACTAAAGGGTTTTGTCGATCCTAAGGATGCTGATAAGGTAAGCAAGCTTCAGCAATCCATCTATGGACTGGAGCAAGCATCCCGGAGTTGGAATCTCTGCTTTGATGAGGTGATCAAAGAGTTTGGATTTGTCCAAACTTATGGAGAGGCTTGTATTTACAAGAAGGTGAGTGGGAGCAATGTGGCATTTCTAATATTATATGTGGATGACATATTATTGATTAGAAATGATATAGATCTTTTAAACAATGTTAAAAGTTATCCAAATAGTAAATTTTCGACGAAGGACCTTGGTGAAGCATCATACATATTAGGAATTAAGATCTATAGAGATATATAAAGACACATAATTGGTCCATCACAAAGTACATACCTTGATGAGATTTTAAAGAAGTTTAAAATGGAAGGAAGTAAGAAGGGTTTCTTATATTGAGTAAGACTAAAAGTCTAGCTACGGTGGAAGAAAAAGATGTAATGGATAAGATCCCCTATGCTTTAGCCATAGGCTCTATAATGTATGCCATGCTATGAACAATACTGGATGTGGCACATGCTCTTAGTTTGACTAGTAGGTACCAATCTGATCCAGGTTCAGAACACTAGATAGCGGTCAAGAATATCCTTAAGTACTTAAGAAGAACTAAGGAAATGTTTCTTGTATACGGAGGTGAAAATGAGCTGGTTGCTAAGTGTTATGTTGATGCTAGCTTTGACACCGATTCGGATTACTCTAAGCATCAAACTGGATACATATTTCTTCATTTACCTTTAGCATTTTGTAAAACAAAACATTTTTCCTCTCTCAACCTCTCTTGGTAGGTCAAACCTAACCAATGTTTTATCATACAACATTTGGTAAAACTTTTCCGGGGTCTTCCCATCCTCTAGTTTTTGCTTCAGCTAAAATGGGGTCTCCAAAGGGGTATGGTGTTATACACCAAAAATCAAACTAGGGACAAGTAGGTATTGTCAAGGGGTTGTATTTAATAGTACAAAAGTGTAATGGTTTGTAGGAGCCAAGCCAATACCAGGTATATATCATCATATAATAAAACAATGAAGTTTTCATAAAATAGTAGGTAAAACATGCATAAGTAAAAAAGTAGGACAAGGCTTATGAGCAAGAAGGTGGCTTGCCTGTGATCAGCAAACTGGCAATATATGTCTCTAGACTTCTTTTAGAATACTATAATATCCAATTAATGATCATCTTCATAGGGTCTTCGATATCATCGCAACTATTGTCGTCAAAGATAATACATGCAAAAAAACAAAGGCCACAATCAACACAAGGCATAAAATCATCAATACAATGTAGAAAACAAACATACAACACATTACTAACTTCAGTAGGTTTTGATAGATTGAGTTCTTAGAATCTGGAATTACTATAATTGCCTTGGTGGAAATTCCTTTATGGTTTAATTATCAAATACCACCTAATTAAGGGGTTGTGACTAAGGCTTGGGTTTGTGTAACACCCTCGAATCGGCCCTATGCAAGTTTTCGCGATTCCCGCCAAACCCGCATAGAAACGATTCAAAGGTGCCCACCAAGTACTTGCGTGCGGGTGGAAAACGAAGTAATATCATTACACAATAGTCTACGATGGAACCCATAGAACATATATATACAACAACGACTGCATGAGTCAAGAATACAGATATACAATACAAAGATCCAAGTCACCTTGAAAACGATACAACATCCGAGTACGGATAAGTAACAAATTGAGCTAAGAGCCCTGAAGAATAACCAATGGCGTCAATAACCCTGCCTAGGCCAAGCCGGAAGGATAACCCTGCTAACGACGTCGAACTTATAACTGCTAAAACAAAAGGGGTGCCAACAAAGGGCAAAGTAAAAAAGAGAGCGGTTAGTACATAGGCCAGTACACGGTGATACTAGAATTAGGCGGCTCTCGCCTATATAGGTAGGGTGGACTAAAGTGGCAGCGCAGCATGCACTATACAACCTATAGAGACTCGATACAGCTGTCAGCTATTAGAGGGGGATAAGAGAGACCTATTCAGAACCAACCTGATACTAACACCAAACATACCCATCCTGGTATTTCCACCTCGATACCAAACGAGGAAATCATGCCGAGTAAAGTCACACAGTTGGCAGTTTTATTCTTCTTTCCATGGTAGTTATCGAACTTACTAGTCATATCAGATACAAGTCAAATTATAATAGCAATTCTTTAGTCATCATTGTGTATGATCGAGAAACTATGCTCCAAGTCATACATATTCGCTGACACGGCTTTTCGAAAAGATTTAACCCTGAAGGGGTGCACCAAAGTATCCACACACACTTTAACCCTTATTTTCATATCCGAATATGAGAAGATCCTGAACATACAACCAACGGTATGCGACGGGGCCTCGGACACGATGTTTCCTAGACCCAAAGCAAGTACATGGGGGCCACCCCACTAAGCTACCCATAACATATCAGCCGGCTCTGAGATGGACCCAGGGTTTGCGTTAAATGGCTGTAAATGACTGGGAACTCGAAAGTGTGACTGGGCTTGTCGATACCGCAAAAACACTCCGCAATCCTAAATAGTACAGGCGCTCCACGCATAATCGTAAATAAAGCAGTAAAGCATGGCATAAGTACAGGATAGCAATAAAGCCCCAAACTACTTTGTGGCCCCCAACACAGTACTATGAAATCTGGTAGTAAGCTGATTGGGTGCCCATACACCCACCTGTGGTTAGCACGCTCGCTCTCGGAACAGGTGTCAAGAACTTGGGTCCTAGGTGGACACAAGTGGGTGGTTAAAAACCAAATATTGACTATTACCCACCGGTGCCTCCGCATTATATCTATTTCTAGCATTTTAGTTAACAAGTTATAATGAAAGCCATGATCATCTCCATGATTAAGCATTTCAGCCATTACGCATGTGTCAACCTTCCATCAACGGTGGAACAACAACAACGCAAAGCAGCACCTGAGCAAGCAACGACTTACAAGGCTAACTGTCTATCAAACAATAGGCAATAGGATATGTCCAAGGCAATATAGAGGCTGCAAGGAATATAAATGGTGCACAGAAACTAAAGCATCACAACATGGATATCAATAGATCAACGGGAGAAATAAAGACTATAAAAGCAAAATAGGTAGAAAGGAGGAGAATGCTCGCCTGGGAAACACTGTCGAAGATACATATCCGAAGAACTTGTCGATACTCGCATCAACTCAATGGCCTAATCCGCGAAGAAGCAAAACACTAAAAGAAACACCAGATGCACTATTTAATATTACGTCAGAAGATCGGGCATGATGCATGGCATGGCAAAGAGGTGATGCAATTAGGCAATATTAAGCGGAATTGGAATCCTGACAATTAATTAAATGGTTCAAGTTGTTTAGGTTCCCCGCAATTTAAATGTTGCATTAACAAGGCAAAACATGGCATCGGTTCGCTACACAGACTTAAATGGAGACAACATAAGGCTAGATTTGCCCGCATATGGTCTCCATATTTAATTATGAGGTCAATCGTCAAAATACCCCCAAATGACATCTATGTATGCAGTCATTAATAATTTAATGTGCAACAAGTCAATGTCATTTATAAAATAGGAGTCTCGGAAAAGGGTTCACACATTTAGGGTCGAAGATCTTGGGGGCTTGGAGGGGTTTTGACTCGGCTTCGGACTTCGGGATCGGGGTCTTGGCGTCCCGTGAAGAAGACCTTGAGGCTCCGGTGTTATTCGGTCTGAGTGTAGGGTCTTCGGGGTTCGAAAGGAGGCCTTGTTGTTCCGTGATGCAGACCACCCAGCCCGTGAAGGAGATCTTCGGGCTCCGGCTCAAGCGTCGGTGTTGAACGTGGGTTTGTGTCGGTGCAGTATTCGTTACATCCTATGGCACACGTGGGCAAACGGATATCTTGTCGGAGGCAATGGGGTCACACGGGTCCTCGGCTCCTCACTTGTGCAACATCGTGCCTTGGAGCGCAAAGGGAACATAGAACAAAGCCGCGAGACACCCATTGGCAGGTCAAAGATCTTGACGTGTTTCCGTGGGAACAAAAGCCTCACTAGCATATTCTACTAGGCATACGAATACCTTCGATCTGGATTACGAATGTAGTATAACTCTTTTTCCCTAGTAGACCTAGGTTATCGAATCCACGGGAAGCGAATGCGTAGTGAAGTTACTTTAATGGACCTTCTGGAGTTTTTAGAATTCCTTTTGTGCTTTTACCGGACCAGTAGCTTGCATCTTTTTATTGTTGTCGATGTGCGGTGAGAGAGAGCCCAGGGCGTTCAGTTTCACCTGTACCTATGCAAAAACATCTGATGGAAATAAAAGATAGAAATAAAGTATGTGTGTACTTGTTAGAGCACGGTAAATTATATGTGGGCATCGCATCCATAATTGCTATTGCCTCCGCAACTGCTTATAGCCATAACCCACTAGTCTCATCCAGAGAAGACAGAGAACTAATGATATGCCTAGTGATGTCACCATTAATCCCAAGCAAATCCCTCACATACACTCGTACTACCCCTTCTGTCACTGGGGTTCCCAACCTGCAGATCAGTCATCACTCATACGCCCTATACCTGGCTCAACCCTCGGGGTCTTGGGTACCTGACAAGTCCTTAGATTGAAGCAAGAGAGGATACAATAATCATCATGCCATAGAATCTAATACACGATCCCATCTATGATAAATCACATGCACAATTGCTAGATGGCTAGGCCGAAGCCCTTAGCCTAAGGAGAATTACTCACACATAGAGATGAGATCCACAATCACAAATCATGTAATGAAAATCATAAGATTGATAGAAATAGTCTTACAATGTCACCAATCGGAGAAGAGATCTACTATTACAAGTGGTGGAGTATGGCTATGGAGATGGAAAAGGATGTGGAGATCTAGAGGCAGCTAACAAGGTATGGCTTCTTCGGGGTCTGGGGTGCACAAGAGAGATGTTTTCCCGTCGCCTGAGGCTTATTTATACAGGGGTCCCTTCAAGAAAGTTGTTTTGTTTGACCTAACGGAGGCGGCGCCAACTATACGACCGGAGCTATACGGTTGGAATTTTTGCTCTGGCCGTATAGTTGGTCGTTTCAGCGTCTGACTTCGTTGGACGGCTCCTGGTTTCTTCTGGTCAAAGGAAATATCGTATCTTTGACTTTAATGTAGTGATTCCCTCCTTTGATCGACATTATCTGCGCAAGAAAAATACAAGAACAAAGGATTGCATACCCCTCTGAATATTAGCATCAGTGGTAGGGTTTAGAGAGATATTTCATCAGAAATATGATTAATATCCAGTTCAAATGTGGACGTAGATAGCTATATTTTAGAGCCATCAACCTCCCCAAGCTTAAACTTGATCATCCCGAGCAAGAAAACCAAAATAAAAAATGAACTCAACATTTAAACTGAAACAACGAGATGGTGATCTTACTCATGATTAATAGTCTCATGTTTCCTCCACTTTCATAAATCTGAAAAACTTCAGCATAGATAGAGTAATGGCAAGCATATCATACGGGTTTCATGCATCCTTATAACGCAGCAAAATTATTGTAAGCATGGATGATTCAAATGAGTAAATTTTATTCCATGTCAAGTAATCAACTCATAGGCTTGCCTTTGAACAATAAAGTATAATCATGTAAATTAAGAGTGTGAGAGTTGTCATGAAAAGCATATATACTAGAGTATCCCAATTCTCCCACATCAATGAATCAAGACTTTGCAAGCACTACTTTTATATTCATTATCCTTCAAGAATTTAAGTTTTTAAGTAATTGAGAGGATGCCAAAGACTTTTATTAGTTTATTGGGCTGTTATGGACACTCGTGGCATCACTAAGGTTTTTGTTCCTTTTGCATAATGATTACACATAACAGCCAGAGGAGTGATTCCATCATGATTACAGCTACCCGGGAGTGCCAAGAATCTTACCCACTATAGCATTGCTGCTACAAGTTTTTAATCAACTCATAGCCAAATCTAGGAGTTTCCTCCATGAAGATCGTTCATAGGCCAGCGGAGTTGTTGGCATCCCATGAAGTTTGACACGTGTAAAGCTATATCATTCTTATGGTTAACAAGTCAAACTTTGGCATGCTCACAAAAAACGCTAAATATTAATTCAATCGAACAAATCCTTTCAAAGAGAGCTATTAAGTCAATCAAAAAATTTAGTGGTGTCAAGTCTCTCTAGAAATAAGCCTTCAAGACTAAACACTACAACACCCAAGCCTTCAATTGTGAGACTTTTTCTTATTACAATTGTTTAGCAATTTTTAGGCAAGACTTCGTTAATTATGAGAGCTGGAAAGAAATGAGCCCAATTAAATACCCATGCAAATGACAATCTTACTATGATACAAAAACTCACTCCACCAATATAATATCTCAACATTTACTACTAACTGGCATGGGTTTCTCAAACTTCAAAAGTGGGGAGTCATAAGGCATACCTCTCATGTTTGGTTCCACTTCTCTCTTCCTTTTTTATTTTTTTCTTGGAAACTCGAAGTGGATCACTCTCCTGCAAACATACGAAGACCTTGAGGCGAAAATAAAAGTAAGAGGGAAAACAAGGAAAAATGGAGAAATCTTTTTGAGATTTTTAAGAGAGGAAAATAAAGAATAGAAAATTGGAGGCAAACCTTGGCTAGAAAATTTCAAAAGCAAATAAAAAGAACTAAAGTTAAAGTGTTGGGGAAACCAACACGAGTTCTTATAAACTCAAATAAAAACATAACCTCAAAAAATAAAAGCAAATGAACGCCAAATAAAATACATGAGGAAACTTCCCCAAGATTAGGCTTTTGCAAGCCCTTCAAATCATTGTGGTGGCGGGAAAAAGTCGTTACTCCAGTTCGTGAATTGAGTGGAGAGGTTACTTGTTGATTCTCGAAGGTTCAAAGATAGGTTGTGCATCCTCTCCACAGCCCCTCCAAGTCCTTGGAAATCTTGGTATGTTGCGATGTAACACTACAGTACTAAAATGACTGTAGCTTCTATGCAACATGCCAATCCATGGAGACTTGCTTACATAGAACATATATGAAATAACAATGTAATAATCCATGTATCATAAATCACGAAGATACAGATGATTCAATTATTACAATATTCGCTTAGCTCGAATGCTAGCTTACACTTTATTCAAATAGCAACATAAATAAAGATAACTACTCCATCTTCAAATTTCCCACAAGGGAACAAGTGTCGAGTGGAACGCTTGTTTCTGCGAGGATTGTACTCTCGACTCCTACCGCCAAGGAAAGTAGATGCTATTTTGTTCATGAATTGTCCTACTATTTTCTCTTATGCATGTGTAGTGTATTTCTTTAGATTATGTGTAGGAATTACTATGATATGCTATGCCCTATGTATAATATGGTAGGAATCCCTTGTAGTTGAGCCTTCGTAAGGTAGAAGTGCTTAGACCTGCTGTATAGACGGGGAAGGGATCACATTATGGTGAAGTATGTGTTTGTTAAAACTAAAAAGAACATAATGTTAATGAACTACCTAGGCAGAGTGGTTGGATTGTCAATGGAGTGTGAATAATGGTGGGGAATGCCGCCTAGGGTACTAAGAAGAATTGGTTCTCTATGTTATAGTAGCTTACGTGTGCAACCATGTTCTAGTAAGAATGGGTGGCTGGTTGAACTTAGTACGTCGTGGTGATCCGAACCCAGCATAGCCAGAGATGTAGTGAATGGTAGGTTGGGACTGGTGCGTAGTGGGGTTTGGAGATCTACTTCCCAAATGGTCTCTTCTTAGACTTCTCCCTATCATCACACAATATGAGTGTGGTGGTATGAGCTGGGTTGTCCAGGTCATATGGGTAAAGTGTGTAAACTCCTGCAGGGTGTAAAACTAAGTGCTTAGCCGTGTCCCCGGTTACGGACGATTGAGTTGCATGATATTGAGGCTATGACATATTCTCACTCATCCTTATTTCCTAATTACAAAAACTTTTTGGGGTGAACTTAATGGGTTGCTGTGAATCAAATGGTTTACAAAAGTAGGATAAAGGTGTTTGAAAAGTGCAAGCTAGCCAAGGCTCCACTAGCCAAATAAGCATGTAGATGCTAGGTGTATTGTCTCCTTTATTTTAGCGCTACTTACCATACCTTCCATGTATTGACCCTTCGGGGCTGCTACGTTTCATGTTGCAGGTTATTCCGATTCCGAGTGATCGAATAGGTCACGGTACTCCACTCGACACTTTTTCCCTTGTGGGCAATTTGAAGATGGAGTAGTTATCTTTATTTATGTTACTATTTGAATAAAGTGTAAGCTAGCCTTCGAGCTAAGCGAATATTGTAACAATTGAATCTTCTGGATCTTCGTTATTTATGATACACGGATTATTACTTTGTTATTTCATCTATGTTCTATGTAAGACAATGAACCGATCCAGGGATTGGCATGTTGCATAGAAGCTACGGTCTTTTCAGTACTGTAGTGTTACATGCGAACCGGGTTTGTGGTTGCTCCTCCTAATGAGGAACTTCTTGTTCCTCCTCTTGGTCCTCATCCTCTTCAGGAATCTCCTCCTCGGGTTTGTGCTGCTCAACCTGCATATCATATAGCAAACATCCTTTCTCAATAGAGAAAATATCATTAGGCAAAGGAGCGGGGTAGATACGCCCAGCTCCTGCAATATGCAGATAATAAACACCACCTCTCCTAGTGAGCATTCCACAGGCCCTCAAGGTGGAGAAACCAACACGCGTCTCACCTAGTACGGGTTGCAACTCACCTAGATTAATGTCTAGTGCAGTGGCAAGCACGGTGATGACGCCTCCTCCTGTGATTGGCCCTTGGCTTTGGGAGGCTTGCTACTCCAGGTAGCGCACAAGGATGGTGCCCAAGTTGAGTGATAGGTTGCATTTGATGTAAGCATCCTTGGCAAGGACTAGGATGTCCTCCACGTTGAGTCTCATGAACTCATTTCGTGCCTGCAAGGTGTTAGCAATAACATAGAACAAATAGTGAATTGCAGGATGTTGAATATTCTTCCCCTTGTTCACTCTACTAGTGAAGCTCATTCCATTATAGTATTGATCGGGGGAAGGAATTAAGCCAGTAAAGGATGCGCGTAGAGCATTAACATCATGTTGGAAAATTAAAGCATGCACACCATTCATCTAACGTTAAGGTGTAGTTGTTGTTCATCAGACGGAAAGAAATAGTATCCTCTCCTTCCCACAGTTTAACAGTGCTTTGCAATGAACTTAGAAATTCAATGGTTAAACGGCGATAAGTAGGTACATCATTGTACATAAAGTGTTGCAGGCCAGCTCTATTTCAAAGTAAATTGAATTCATTAGAAATACCGAGTTGGTTCAATATAAGGGGGCAAGCCCACTCGGTGGCCTTCACTTTCCGGTTCTTGATCTTGTTGAAGCGTTCGCGATAAGCCGCATCCCTGAACCCTATCCCCATGTGTTCCTGGGCGATCCCCGAGAAGTGCTAGCGGTGGCACGAGCACGAGTTTGGATTCTTGTGTTCATCTTCTAAAACATTGAAGAAAGTCAAAAATAAAACGTTTTGATCCAACAATAGTAAGTATAATATGTTCCTCATCTAAGCATACTAAACAATCTCATCGAGATAATAATCTAGGTAAGGAAATCATGGATATTGGTTCATAGTAGGTCTCACCCTAGATTGATAATGACAATAGATCAAAGATGAATTTGTAAAAAGTAATTGGAGGACCAGAGGAGAAACATACCGTAGATCACTTGTGTGAGAGGAAATCGAGCGAAATTTAGTAGGGATGAAGATCCCTTGAGGTTTTGAGAAAGTTTGGAGGTAGAAGAAAGAAAAAGGATTGAAGTTTTGGAGTTGGGAGTACCTTCCCATGTGATTTTTTGGTCGGACGCAACTATACGGGCACAACTATACAGGCGAAACAAGCGTTCCGGCCGTATAGTTAGCGTTCTGTGAAAATATTAGGTCTTCCTCCTAGCGGTGCAACTATACGACCGCAACTATACGGGCGGAACAAAATGTTCCGGCTCTATAGTTGGTCGTTAAACTGTCTGTTCCTGCGAAAGAAAATTTCCAAAAGGCCTTGATATCGATACGACCGGAACTATACGGCCAGAATTTTTATTCCCGCCGTATAGCTGGTCGTTAAACTCTCAGAACATATGAATAGAATTTGTACGAAGGAATTAATATCTATACGACCAGAACTATACGGCCGAAATTTTTATTCCTGCCATATAGTTGGTAGTTAAACTATCTGAACATAAGAAAAGAAACTATACGGGGGCATTGATATCTATACGGCCGAGACTATATGGCCGAAATTTTTATTTCCATTGTATAGTTGGTCGTTAAACTCTCAGTACATATTGCAGAAAAAAATTGATGGCAAAGATAACTATACGACCGGAACTATACGGCCAAATTTTTTATTCCCGCCGTATAGTTGGTCGTTAAACCATCTGTGTCCATCAATTTTTTGTTGTTTCTTTGTAAACTATTTCTTTTCCTGTAACTTAGCGATATACCTTGTTTTTGACAAAAAATTGACAGAAAATATTGTCGACCAACAATAGCATGAACAATGCAGAAATTCAAGTACTACCAATTTTTTTCTCCCCAAATGGAGTCTTCTAGCATTCTTTATTGAACATGAACTTAAACTAGAACATAACTCAAACCTTATTTTAACATGGGTTGCCTCCCATGGAGCGCTCTTTTACTATCAATACCTTGACCTTGATGATACTTACTTGGGCCAGATGAGTGGAACACCCACTCCAAAGTAATTGTCCTTCAAAGTGATGGCCTCCTTCGCATCATGTTTGTCTTTCTTCTTCCTGGGGAAATGAATAACAAAAGGATCCCGTGAAGCTAATTGCAACTTCATGTTCCCTTCATGAAGGTTAATTAAAGCCTTTATAGTTCATAAGAAAGGACGACCTAGTATTATAGGAGCAATAGTGTCTTTAGGCATGTCAAAAATAACGAAATTAATAAGAGTAGGACAACATTTGATGTAAACTAAAGTGTTATCCTTAATCCCTATAGTTTGTTTATAGGTAGGATCTGCTAGATGCAATTTTAATTCAGTAATTTCAAAGGAGCCAAGATTTAACTTGTTAAAATGACTCTTTGGAATTGTTGAGACGCTTGCACCTGGATCACAAGTGCAGCTATCTCATTAGTTCCAATCTTTATCTTAATAGTAGGCTCAAATATGTCATCTAGTTTAATAGGTAACTTTTCAGCGATTTTCTTGTATTCCTCCTCAAGATTGCGTACCTTAATTGCTACTTGATCAACAAAGTGTTGATACATGGCTTCATCATTACCTTCACTTACCAGAAATTTGACGTTGATCCTTTTTACGAGATCTTTGATGGTGTAGCTTGATGAAGGGGCATTACTATAATCAAGTTCTTCAGGATCCTCCCTTTGGATTCTCATCATTTTGAGTTCTTCAATAGGATTGGGCTCAGATTTACCTGCAAATTTAGCTAGAATGAGAGTTTGACTCTCGGTTATCTTACCTAGCTGTGCCTCAACAATCCTTGTTCTTTCTTGAAGGTCCTGCAAATCATTTCTCAAACTAGTGGCTTGGTTAGATAATTTACCAAGCATAGCGTCATGGTTCTCCGTAATTTTGACTAGAATATTATTTTCTTGATTTTGCGAGTCTACAAAAGACTTAAGCGTTTGTTGGAGACTACCATTACTAGTTCCCATATTATTATTAGAGTTATTTGTAGGACTAGCATAATGTTTCTGAAAATTAAGATTGTAACTCTTCTTCCAAGAATGATTATAATCATTACGAGCTACGAAGTCTATTTCTTCTATATTTGTTTTGGGGGTGGCTCATACCTGAGTTTCCTTACCTTTTACGGCTAGTATGAGCTCGTCCAACTTAGAATTGAGATCTTCGTTCTCTTGTAGTGAGATAGAGTTCACCTTCTTCGTGGTTGATCTTTCAACATGCCATTGGGAATGGTTATCTTGCATATTGTCTAGCAGCTCCTTTTCTTTGGTAATATGTTTACCAACGAATGTTCCTCCAGCTGCAGTATCAAGCATATACTTAGACACATGATTAAGAGCATTGTAAAATAAATAGAGGATTAACCAATCTTCCATCCCATGACTAGGACAGTTTCTTAGGCATTCTTTCATCCTTTCCCATGCGAGCGCTAGTGGATCACCCTCTTCCTGTCTAAAACCAGTAATATTAGATCGAAGTTGCATAGTCTTTGTAGGTGGGAAAATTTTAGTCATAAATAAAGAAGTACATCCCACCCATGATGTAATAGTATTCTTAGGCAAAGATAGCAACCATTCTTTAGCTCTTCCTCTAAGAGAGAAAGGAAATAGACGGTATTTGACCGCATCAGGGTCAACGTCTTTTATACACATCATATCACATATTTCAGTGAAAGTATTTAAGTGCATACCTACGTCTTTAACAACAGAGCCTCCAAATTGATTCTGTTGAACCAAACTTAAATAATGGGGCCTAATTTCATAGTCATCAGCAAAAATTGCTAGCTGAGTAATAGGAGTATGCAAATAATTATTATTGGAAGTAGCAAACTCCCCAAGCTTCTTTTCAGCCATACTTCCTATATTTTTAGGTTTTCTTAGATTAAAAATTATAATAGTAAAAACAAGAATTTAAAGACTAACTAATTTTTTTGTTTATCAAAGAAAGACTAAAAGCAAATTAACAAAATTAAAAACAAGAATTGAAACTAGCAAGGTTCATAATAACCTCACCAGGGTAGCTATTGCTTCCCCGGCAACGGCGCTAGAAAAAGGGTTGATACCTTCGATCTGGATTACGGATGTATTATAGCTCTTTTTCCTTAGTAGACCTTGGTTATCGAATCCACGGAAACCGAATGCGTAGTGAAGTTACTTTAATGGACCTTCGGGAGTTTTTAGAATTCCTTTTGTGTTTTCACCGGACCAATAGCTTGCATCTTTTTGTTGTTGTCGATGATGGAGTGAGAGGGCCTAGGGCGTTCGGTTTCACCTGTAGCTATGCAAAAACATCTGATGGAAATAAAAGATAGAAATAAAGTATGCATGTACTTGTTAGAGCAAGATAAATTATATGTGGGTAGTGCATCCATAATTGTTATTGCCTCCGCAATAGCTTATAACAATAACCTACTAGTCTCATGCATATAAGAAAGAGAACCAATGATATGCATAGTGATGTCATCGTTAATCCCAAGAAAATCCCTCACATACATCCGTACTACCCCTTATGTCACTGGGGTTCCCAACCTACATCATTCATCACTCATACTCCCTATACCTGGCTCAACCCTTGGGGTCTTGGGTACCTGGCAAGTTCTTAGATTGAGTCAAGAGAGGATACAATAATCATCATGTCATACAAACTAATACATGATCCCATCTATCATAAATCACATGCACAATTGCTACATGGCTAGGCCGAAGCCCTTAGCCCAAGGAGAATTACTCACACATAGAGATGAGATCAACAATCACAAACAATGTAATGAAAATCATAAGATTGATAGCAATAGTCTTAAAATGTCGCCAATCGGAGAAGAGATCTACTATTACAAGTGGTGGAGTATGGCTATGGAGATGGAAAAGGATGTGGAGATCTGGAGGCAGCTTTCTGATGAGGTATGGCTTATTCGGGGTCTGGGGAGCATGAGAGAGATGTTTTCCCGTTTCCTGAGGCTTCTTTATATAGGGGTCCCTTCATGAAAGTTGTTCTGTTTGACCTAACGGAGGCGGTGCCAACTATATGACCAGAGCTATATGGTCAGAATTTTTGCTCCAGCCGTATAGTTGGTCATTACAGCGTCTTCCTTCGTTGGACGGCTCCTGGTTTCTTATGGTCGAAGGAAATATCGTATCATTGACTTTAATGTAGTGATTCCCTCCGTTAAACGACATTATCTTCACAGGAAAAATACAAGAACAAAGGATTGCATACCCCTCTGAATATTAGCATTAGTGGCAGGGTTTAGAGAGATATTTCATCAGAAATATGATTAATATCCGGTTCAAATGTGGACGTAGATGGTTATATTTCAGAGCCATCACATACACCCGCCGAACTGATGCAAGCAGAGGTGGCTCCCTTGTGCGGGATGTAAGGAGAAGCAGCAGCAGAGGATCGATGCGGGGCAGAGATGCTCGAGAGGAGATGGGGCTCGAGGGCGATCTTTAGGGCACGGGTAGGTGGTTCACAACCCTTGGTGTCAAGCACGCATGGGTGGAGAGACGAGAGGGCGAGGCGAGCTTGAGGCGAAGCCGGTCAACATGCTGGTGGTGAGGTGGTACATGGCGGTGGTGACCTAACCTTCCAGAGTGCACCGGAAGAGAGGCCAGCGACAGAGATCGGAGGCGGCGCTCGCTGCAGAGAAAGGCCAGCGCAGGATGGCAAGAAGGCGCGGTTGAGGCAGCCTTGGTCGGAACCGTGGAGGTCGGCCACGGGAGGCGCGCGGAGGGATGGCGCTCTAGGCGGCAATGTGGCGAGCTCAGGCTGTGGGCGCCGGAGACAAAGGGGATGGGGTGCTGCAGGGGTCATGGCCATGGTGGCACGCGGGGGTCGTCGCGCCGCGCAGAGGGTCGAGGACGCGACGCCGGGGTGGCTGAAGTGGAGGCGGCGACAAAGCTCACAGGTCCTACAGGAGGCGGTGGCGTCCGCTTGGGGAAAAGACGAGGGGAGGAAGGCAAGGTAGGGCGGGGGTTGGTGAGGACGAGGTGGGGATCGTGTGCGGCCGGGGTGCCTGACCCGCTCGCGATGGGGTCCAGAGATCACGGAAAACATGCGACGCGACTGTGGAGAAGGGCGAGATGCGGCGCAGTGGTCGTGTTGGGTGCGGCGGTGTGTTAGTGGTAGGTGGTGGGGTAGTGGCCATGCATGCACGTCGGTAGGTAGTGCGGTGTGGGTCGGATGAGGTGCACCGTGAGGTGCCTCTTTTGTGCGGGAATGTGTCGATTGGGTGGGGCTGGTGGGACTAGGGTTAGGCTAGGTTTTGGGTGGTCCGGTCGGCAGGGTAGTTGGGTTAGGGTTTAGCTGTTAGGATAGAGGTGGTCGGCTGGGCTTTTGGGCCTGGCTGGCCGCCTCCCTAAACAAAAACAATTATATATATTTTTTTGTTTTATTTTAAAGACCTTTTGTAAATAATTTTTAGACAAAACAAAATATCCGGGTGGCCGGGGTTTTATAATTTGAAATAAAGGAGATATTTAGAAAACAAAGATAGGCTTTTGGGGAAATAGTTTTTAACAAAAAGATGCATGATGACATGACGATGCTTAAATGCAATGTGCCATGATGACATGAGCATGCGGTCATGATGATCCACAAAATAGAAACTCCAAGCAACTAGTAGTCGTTTTCCTGGGTGCTACAATTTGACACCACTAACAATGGATCTCGCCCTCGAGATCTGCCTCATGGTATGAGGGAGAAGGTTGATGACTTGAATCTTCTCGCTTCGTGTAGATCCTCGCGACACCACTAGCAAGGATTCTTTCTCCATCTTGGAATCATCGACACCACCAACAAGTGGTCGATGTTCACTTTCGTTGAGAGACCACTCCAGAGAAACAAACATGAAGGCAGAGGTCTCAAAAGGTAAGGCCACCTCTAACTTCTGTGGAAGGAGTAAAATCGCATTGATCCACCATTCACCGTACACGAGCGAATGGTAAGAGTAGTGGTATGGTATCTACTCCATCATGCACTCGAAGCATTACTCCGTACATTATCAAAAGAATCTGCAACCAACTCTTGAAATTTAGACCGAAGATCTTCACAAGCGATGTCTAGAGAACAAAGGAGTGATGCAAACTCTTCTTATGTAGATGATGTCGTCGCTTTGGACACCACCGGAAGATACTAAAGAAATCATATGAAAGGATACAATGATTAGGTTTTGCAATGGTTCCAATGGCATGAACAACACATGCTCAAGGTATACTCCAACTTTGCAAATGCTCATCCTTCTCATATGTTTTTCAACGATACAGATATCCATCAAGGTGCACATACAAATAAAGAGTTCAAGGCCAAAAATATTGGATGAAGGGTACAACAAACGAGATGTAGATCAATGATTGTAGCTCCAACATTATAAAAGGGAGAAAGAGAAACCCTGAAGGTATGACGAAAACTCAACCACGAGAAATCCTGGACTTGAAGAAGGTAAGAAAGCATTATCAAAATACACAAAGGTAAGAGGAGAATAGCAATAAAGGTAAGGAATAAAATTAGACCTAATAAGATCTATTCAACTGATTTTTGCAAAATAGTTTTGACACTCTACATCGTCTGTTAGCTAGGTTATCCTACAGGATGGACCAGTGGGGTATCACAATTGCTGAGATCTAATACCACATTGTAACACCCTTGAATCGGCTCTATGCAAGTTTTAGCGATTCCTGCCAAACCCGCATAGAAACGATTCAAAGGTGACCACCAAGCACTTGTGTGCGGGTGGAAAACGAAGTAATATCATTACACAAGTCCACGATGGAACCCACGGAACATATATATACAACAATTACTTCATGAGTCAAGAATATAGATATACAGTACAAAGATCCAAATCACCTTGAAAATGATACAACACCCGAGTACGGACAAGTAGCAAATTGAGCTAAGAGCCCCGAAGAATAACCAATGGCGTCCATAACCCTGCCCAGACCAAGCCAGAAGGGTAACCCTGCTAACGACGTTGAACTTATACCTGCTAAAACAAAAGGGGTGCCGACAAAGGGCAAAGGAAAAAGAAAGCGGTCAGTACTGAGGGGGATAAGAGAGACCTATTTAGTACCAACCTGATACTAACACCAAACATGCCCATCCTGGTGTTTCCCCCTCGAGATCAAACGAGGAAGTCATGCCGAGTAAACTCACACAGTTGGCAGTTTTATTCTTCTTTCCATGGTGGTTATCCAACTTACTAGTCATATCAGGTACAAGTCAAATTATAATAGCAATTCTTTAGTTATCGTTGTCTATGATCAAGAAACTATGCTCCAAGTCGTCCATATCCACCTACACGGCTTTTTGAAAAGATTTAACCCTGCAGGGGTCCACCAAAGTATCCACACACACTTCAACCCTTATTGTCAGATCCGAATATGAGAAAGATCCTAAACATACACCCAATAGTATGCGACAGGGCCTCGGACACGACGCCTCCCAGACCCAAAGCAATCACATGGGGGCTACCTCACTAAGCTACCCGCAACAAAGTCGGCCGGCTCCGAGATGGACCCAGGGTTTGCGTCAATGTCTGTAAATTACTAGGAACCCAAAAGTGTGACTGGGCTTGTCGATACCTTGAAAACACTCCACAATCCTAAATAGTACATGCTCTCCACGCGCAATCATAAATAAAGCAGTAAAGCATGGCATAAGTACATGATAGTAATAAAGCCCAAACTACTTTGTGGCCCCTAGGACAGTACTTTGAAATCAGGTAGTAAGCCGATGGGGTGCCCACACACCCACCTGTTGTTAGCGCGCTCGATGTCAGAACAGGTGTCAAGAACTTGGGTCCTAGGTGGACACAAGTGGGTGGTTAAAAACCAAATATTGACTATTACCCACTGGTGCCTCTACATTATATCTATTTCCATCATTTTAGTTAACAAGTTATAATGAAAGCCATGATCATCTCCACCATTAAGCATTTCCGCCATTAAGCATGTGTCAACCTTCCATCAACGGTGGAACAACAACAGCGCGAAGAAGCACCTGAGCAAGCAACTACGACTCGCAAGGCTAATTGTCTATCAAACAATAGGCAATAGGATGTGTCCAACGCAATATAGAGGCTGCAAGGAATATAAATGGTGAATAGAAACTAAAGCATCACAACACGGATAGAAATAGATCAACAGGAGGAAATAAAGACTATAAAAGCAAAATAGGTAGAAAGGGAGAGAATGCTCGCCTAGGAAATAGTGTAGAAGATAAATATCCGAAGAACTTGTCGATACACGCACCAACTCAATGGCCTAATCCGCAAAGAAGCAAAACACTAAAACAAACACCGGATGCACTATTTAATATTATGACAGAAGATCGGGTATGATGCATGTATGATACATGACATGGCAAAGAGGTGACGCAATTAGGAAATAATAAGCGGAATTGGAATCCCGACAATTAATTAAATGGTTCAAGTTGTTTAGGTGCCCTGCAATTTAAATGTTGTATTAACAAGGCAAAACATGGCATCGGTTCCCTACACAGATTTAAATGGAGGCAATATAAGGCTAGAATTTCCCGCATATGGTCTCCATATTTTATTATGAGGTGAATCGTCAAAATACCCCCAAATGACATGTATGTATGCAGTGATGAACAATTTAATGTGCAACAAGTCGATGTCATTTATAAAATAGAGGTCTCGGAAGAGGGGGTCACACATTTAGGGTCGAAGATCTTGGGGGCTTGGAGGGGTTCGGACTCGTCTTCGGACTCCGAGATTGAGGTCTTGGTATCCCGTGAAGAAGACCTTGAGGCTCCGGTGTTATGAGTATTAACGAAGAAAACAATTAGCATTTTGAATAGCTATTTCACTAGGAAGTGGAGACTTAAATATTTTGAATAGGGCATCTTATTACAGGTGGTTCACTTCTTAATATCCACGAATGTGGTTTATAAGTGTTGTTTCTTTTATGGGGTTGTTTTTTCGTAACTCTATAAGTGAACAGAATCACTTACTTATTTTTTTTAGAAGTAATGTTTATATTTTTATAAAAATGGAAAATGCTTTACTTTAATTACTTATAAACATGGTTTAAAGTTAAGTAGTTTTCTATACTAGTAAAGGAATTAGTAAATAGGAGTTTGATGATTTTATAAGTGATTAGAAGCCTTGTGATAAACAATACACTATTTTATTTGAAATTTTAATTGATAAAATCCTTTTAGAAAAATTAAGATACACTTAATTTGAGAGGATAGTCTTAGTAAATACATCTTAAAATAGTTAGATCTATTTTCACTCCACTTAAACAATAACGGAACTTGTTATTCACTTTTAGACTTGAACAATTAATGTTAAAGGTAAAGTAAAGATTTTTGTACTCTTAATCCATTAAGATATTAGAAAAATAGTTTTAATCAAGGCTTATTAAAATTTTACCTTTATTTCTCTTCAAATGTGCAATAGGAAATTTTTAATGTGTATTTTTTATTTTTGTGATAATTTTAGTATATTATAAGTTTTTTATGATTTTTAATTAATAATATAAAAAATTAGTATATTATAAGTTTTATTACTTTATAAATACTAAATAAATAATAAATACTTAGCTAATTATCAAAAAAATGTACAAAATAAGTTCATAAATGTATATTTTGTTTTTCTAAGAATTTTGATATATTATACTTATTTTTATGAATTTTTAAATAATAGAATATATTTATTTAAGATTTATCCCTAATAAGTTATTTACTAATTATAATTATTATTTTATTTTAGTTGGAAAATAAAATATGATAATAGGTTTAGATTATAGAATTTATTTTTCTTAACATTTTGGTATATAATATATATTTTCTAAGGTATAAAATAAAAGAAATTGAATTAATGAGATTGAATCATTTTATTTAATTTATAGAATTAAAAATAAATAAATAAATGTCTTTCTGCGTTAGTGCTAATGTCAGCACTCAACTGGATCATTTTTACACTACACCCAATTCTAGCCAGGGTCACTAACCTGTGGGAACACTACCATGTCATTTCCAGAAATTTATAAGAATACATAAAAATGCTAATATGATATCAGCATGATGTCATGCTGACATCACCTAGGAGTTATCCTCCCAGGTCATGGATCGATCTATCGATTGGCTGCGCACGAGCAAACGGGCATGGGCGCATTGGACAGAGGATGCTAGGGTGAGTCTAGTGGTGGTTGCACGACCGGTTTTTGGTCGCCGGAGTATGGTGCATGACGACGGCTAGCAGTGGTGGTGATCAGTGTAAGTCGGCATACAATTCCAGGAAGCAATCGAGGAAATGGGAGGCAATATCATGTTCAGTAACTCACCAGGAACGCGATGGTGCGGTCGGTGAAGCAAGGTGCAACCGGAATCAATGGCGATAACGGTGGTCGACACCGAGGACTGAGGTCCCGATTGAGGCGATGGGGACCACCTCCGCTTGCATGGTTGGTATGAGAAGAACGAGGCGATTCTTCTAGTGAGCTTTATTGAGCAAGGGGAGCTACCGAGCGACAGCGACGAGCGGCTCCGACAGGGCTAGGGTTTTGGTGAGGAAGAGGGGTTTGCTCTAGAGAGAGACAAAATAAGATTGGTATGGGGAGGTAGAGGACAACGCGGCGGTCTTATCTGCTCCTCCCAACGACAGCGGCAAGTATCGTAACACAGAGGAGGATCGACGGTAGTAGCGCGACCACGCACTGCTTCGCCATCGTCGACGAAGATGACGAGATGAAGAGGTATCTAGGCTGGGCCGTGTTGGGCTGGTGCTGGGCTGTGGCTAAGTGAGCAAAACTTTGCTGCTTGTGCTCGCTGCGCTAGGTTAGGCGATGGGTCGTGGTAGACTGGTCCGGCTGGGAAACTCCTTCTTTCCCAATTTCTATTTTTATTTTTATTTCTGTTTTTCACAATTTCATTTCAAATGTGATTTCTACAAGGGTTTGAATATCCAAAAACTTTGTGGCCTATTCAGAAGGTTTTAGAGATTCATTCTATTAAACCTCTTTTAATTTTTCATTATATTTTCGAAATTTATGAGTATATGAAAGGTTATTTTAAAGAAAAGTTATTAACAGGAATTAGGGTTTTAGAGATTTACTTCCTATAGGGAAATCTTATAGAAATGATTTGTATTTCCACTTAATGAATGTAATGGTAGTGGTTTAAGATGGCTAATGAGGTATATATAATTCTATTCAAGCTTAGTCTCATATAAGGATTAATGTATAAACCTTATAATGAATTAATTATTAGGGTTCATAATTTGGTGGTTTCAATTTTAGGGTTCTTTAAAGTTGGGAATTACTTTTATTCCAATTCCATTACATTTTCTTCATAACCATTCTACTCTTTTTTAGAGTAGGCATGGATCACTTCTTGAACTAGTTGTTCATTACTTTCTTAAGTGTGGCTAATGTGTTGAAAGAAGTTTATTATATAATGGTGAATAACCATTATCATTCATGTGGCACAAGTGATCTCAATGCCCAACAACATTTACTTAGGGTTTCTAATACCACACTTACTATGGACCCTAGAGGATACACTACCCTCAAGGTTATTAATGAATGTTGCTAGGGATCAAAGATTTAAGGATTGATTCAGAATTTATAATCATGAATGGCATCTTCACTTAGAGTGAGCTATAAAGATTACTTCTTAATGTGGTCTTGATGGTTCATGCATCTAGGTTTCTATTAGGATCTAAGATAATAAAATAGACAAGGTTCTCACCAATACACTCTCAACTGGTATTCTTCTTATCTCTTAGACCTTTCATTTGACTAAGAGACACTATCCATTGGCTGCCTAAAAATAGGAATCGGTTCCACTGCTAACTTAATTCTAGGGTTTTGGACAAAGAGGTAGACAGGGTTCTAACTTAATTCTAACTTAATTCATGGTTTGATAAGACCTTGGTTAAAGGTTTATCAAGAATTCCAATCCTCACACTTCACTATGCTTGGGTCATGGTTAAGGAATTCCTTTCCTAAATATACTCTATTTAAATCTCTCTTATCTTATTCACAAAGATCACGTCTTCCTGAATAAGATAATCATCTAACTCCACCATATCCATCAACATATGATGACATGGTCATGCCACTTCAGCAATACTCATCCTCCATTATTACTCTAGTATGAAACTTCCATTTCTTAACTACCTATAATAAATCCATCAATGTAGCTATTTCTAAATCCATCCATTAACTCCTTTAAATTAACCTTGCACCTACTTCCAAGGCTTGAAAAATTACAATCCTCACTATATTACACGTGATATTAATCCTCTAGAAGAGATATGGTACTACTCACATAATACAAGTTTGTTCGTGTATTAGCTTGGTTAAACTACTTTGCCTCCAACTACTCCATAATACTCCTACTATATACTTCATCAAACTCTAGCTTGACTTCTCATGATTAAACAAGGTGATTTAGTTTACTAGGTTTTTACCTAATTTGGTATACTCACAACCTTTCTTCAGCACCTAGGCATCTATTCTCAAGTGAGTTCAGAATAATGACCACCATCTTTGATCATACTAAACTTAGGCTTCAAATTGTCTGATCAAGATCTATAATCAACTAAGTAATAGGCTTGTACTACACATGGTCTCTTTATAGGGTTTATATTGTTAATTAAGCTTACTTTAGCTTACACCTCCTTGACTTAACAAGATTACCATTTGATTCTCTACTACTACTAGCTTTCTCATAGCTTCATAATTGCTATCTAAACTCTTGGGTTTAAATACTTCTTCTAGTTTACTCATGAGTGAGTTATCTCTTCCAACATCAGATGGTTTGGTCCCCACAAGGATCACCTTCCATTGATGATGGCATACTCTACCATATGTAGTTCCTTCTTCTCACTAATTTTCTTTGGGACTTTGGAAGGTCAATATAATAGATCAAAGCTATGAGTCAATAAGTTCTAGGTCAAGAATTGATCACTCAATATTGATGATCAATTGACATTAGGACTTGGTTAAATAGGAATGTCATCACTTAACATGACAACAAAGATATGTGGTGAATGGTATTGGCTTGACTTCCTTTTCTACTCTTATTTGTAATAAGAGTTAATGTTTAAGAACTACCATGATACCATGGTAGGAATAACTATGGCAAGCAAGTGTATCAAAATTTAATTATAGAGTTTCTTTACTAAAGTTATATACTTAACTTGGTATTCAAGGTTTGTGGTAGTTAATACCTTGATATCATTTTTAGAAGATTAAATATTCATCCTTGAGTTATTATATGGAATACCATGTAATGATTTCTAGAAGATCTAGTACTCCTTATTAAATATTGTATTGTGACCTAGTTTTATTAAATTTGATCTACCCTTAGATAAAATTATATTACCCAAAGGTAAAATTTTAACAAAGGTCATATTGGAACTTATCGCAGTCAACTTGATGATATACATCAGTTCCACCAAGTTAAGAGAAGCTTCAATCACTTTGACAAATTTTATGTAAAAGCGCGAAAATTATCTAGATTTTCTATGCATGAATACAATGCACACACCTCATCTCAGCTTATTTCTAAGCTCTAATGCTGGGATGTTACAGAGGCGGCCTCCCTTGCGCGGCCTCCCACCAAACCGATGCGAGCAGAGGCGACCCCCCTTGTGCGGGATGTAAGGAGAAGCAGCAGCAGAGGATCGATGAGGGGCAGAGATGCTCGAGAGGAGATGGGGCTCGAGGGCAAGCTTTAGGGCACGGGTAGGCAGTTCGTGACCCTTGGCATCAAGCACGCGTGGGTGGAGAGAAGAGAGGGCGAGGCGAGCTTGAGGCAAAGCCGGTCGACGTGCTGGCCGGCGAGGTGGTACACGACGGTGGTGACCTAACCTTCTAGAGAGCACCGGAACAGCGGCCAACGGCAGAGATCGGTGATACGTCCATTTTACATCACTCTTTTATATCATAATTTACTTCTATTCATTGATATATTTCATATTAAAAGATGATACTTATGTTATTTCATCTATTTTTGCATGATTGATGACTTTTGGAGGATGAACCACTAGATTCATGATTCTAATGGAAAAAGCACTATCTAGATGAAATATTGGCAAAGATAATAAAATCTCAGAAATTATATGGAATTTTCTATTTTTCCAGAAGACGAAGGAAGCCAGAAGGGGAAGTGGAGATGGTCCACAGGGGGCCCACACCACCCCCTAGCGCGCGCCGCCCCTAGTCGTGCCACCAGGTGGTGTGGCCACCCTGGACCACCTCTGGCATCACCTTTTGGCGTATATAATCCCCTTGAAACCTTAAGACTCGGGGAGGGACCACAGAAAGGTTCCACCGCCTCTGTAGGGTGGAAACTGCAGATAGAGAAAGAGCACTCCGGCCGGTAGAATTCTGCCAGGGAAATTCCTTCCCGGAGAGGGGATATCGTCGTCATCAACACTGTCATCAAGCTAGACTTCATCGGAATTGTCATCATCATCTCCAACATCATCTCCATCAGCACCATCACCACCACTCCATACCACTTTAACAATTGGGTTGAATCTTGCATAGTTCTTACGGGAAACTTTCCTGGTGTTGATTACTTGTTGTAGTTGATGCTATTGAGTGGAACCATTGAATTATGTTCATGTTCAGATTGTTACTTATCATTATTTCATCTCTAATCTTGATCCATATGATGTCTCGTGAGTAGTTCGTTTAGTTCTTGAGGACATGGGAGAAGTCATGTTATTAGTAGTGGAATTATGTTGAGAAGATTCAATGGTTTGATATTTAAGTTGTGGTGCTATTCTTCTAGTGGTATCATGTGAACATCGACTACATGATACTTCACCTTTATGGGCCTAGGGGAACGCATTGTGTATTTGGCTACTAATCGTGGGGTTGCCGGAGTGACAGAAACCTTAACCCCCGCTAGAAAACCTTTGCATAAGGGAGTGTAGGATCTCAAAGTTTAAGGATGTGGCTTGGTTTTTATCTTAATTACTTTCTTATAGTTTCATATGCTTGCAAGGGGTATAATCACAAGTATGTATTAGTCCTAGGAAGGTCAGTACATTATCATAGGTTCACCCACACAACCAGAGAAGATTAATCAACTATATGAAGCGAAAGAACTTGACAATATTCCCATGTGTCCTTGAGAATGTTTGGTCATCTTAAGTAATACAACCAGCTTGTCCTTTGCTAAAGAAAGGATTGGGCCACTTGCTACAATTATTATTATTGTCTTTTATTTACTCGTACTTTATTTATCTACATTATCGAAAACCCCTAAAAATCCGTTTGCTAAGTATTTACACAGAATTCCTGATCCAAGCCACTTGTCAACACCTTCTACTCCTTGTTGGGTTTGACACTCTTACTTATAAAAATACTGCGATACACCCCTTATACTTGTGGCTCATCAAGATTATTTTCTGGCGTCTTTGCTGGGGAGTGAAGCGCTAAGAGTGGAACTGGTAAAGGAAACTTCTACTATAAGTATTGTTATTTCTATTTGTTACTTTATTCTCAATATGGATAGTTCACTTAGTTTATTATTTCGTTATACTACTACCACAACTAAGGTAGTAGATGAACCACCACCTGCTGAAAAAGATACTTCTAAAATACCTACCAAAATTGTTGATCGTGTTATGGATAACTACTATTTTGGAGATGGAACTGTCCATCTCGGTGATCATTTGCTCTTTATACATGAATTATGCGGATTGTTCAAGTGTGCAGGTATTACAACATATCAAGTTAAGAAGAAGTTATTCTCGTTATCAATGAAAGGCAGAGCTGAGGAATGGTATAAGCTACTGAAAGGATGGCCAATCTCTTGAATGGTAGGAAATTGTACCTCTCTTTTATTCCAAATTTTATCCTCCTAGTGAGATTCATAAAGATCGGAATCAAATATATAACTTTTGGCCTCGTGATGGAGAGAGTACCGCCCAATCTTGGGAGAGATTGAAGTTACTAATGCTCAAATGTCCTATTCATGAGCTCCCTAATAATATTATTATCAATAACTTTTATGCAAGGCTTTCTCTTCATGATAAGGATCTACTGGATTCTTCTTGTGCTGGATCATTTACACATATGAAAGAAGAAGTTAAATGGGATCTTCTAGACCGTATTCAAGACAATGCTGAAGTATGGGAGAATGATAAAGGAAGGAAGTCAGGTATAAATTATGATTATGAATGCATTAAATCTTTTATGGGAACTGATGACTTTCATAATATTAGTAATGCTTATGGTCTTGATTCTCAAAGTATTGCAAATTGTTTTAAGGCCTTTGCCTCTTATATTGAAATTCCTAAAAAGAAATGGAACAAGTATCATGAGCCATATAAAGATATCGTTAATTATGTTCCTGCTCAGAATACTGAAGTTTATACTGCAAATCATATTTTACCTGAACCTTACAATGATAAAATACCTTTCCCAGTTAAGGTAAAGGAACATTCTACGATAGCAAGTATGGTTAACAAAGAAAGCTGTAGAACTTGATGAACAAATAGAATTTTAACCTGCAGTAGAAAATGTGAAAGACTTTGCCACTAAAAATGTAGAAGATGGGCACATTATTCTTTGTAAGGATACTTCTAATATTGTTTCACATCGTAGTAGTGTTAGGAAAGCTAGTGTCCCTGTGTTTTCTGTTAGAATAAGTGATCATTGCTACTATGGGTCATGCGATGGTTATATCGTTAAATTTATTCATGATGCTGAAAGTTATTAAAAGAGAGGGAAAAATGTTTCTATGCATCTCAATAATATTAAGTTTCCTTGCTTTATGCTGAAAGTTTTTATGTTGCACTTGTTTTGCCTTCTTATGCTAGTAGCCTCTGGTTTCAATAATTTATTTTCTTAAAAAATTCCCTTGCATAGGAAGTGGGTTAGACTTAAATATGTGTATATTTGCTTCTTGACGCTCTCTTTTACTTCAATTCATATTCTTATGTGAACATCATTGAAATTTATCATGCCTATCTTAATGGCTATAAAGAAAGAGCTTTTTGGGAGACAACCCAATATATTTTTGCTTTCAGTTTATTTTTGTTTATTTGAGTCTTGGAAGTTATTGCTTCTTTAATAACCTCTCCTTATCCTTTTTGTTTGGTTTTTGTGTCAAGACCAGCCTCTAATGGAAGAGAAGTAAGATTTGGGGAATTTGATGTCCCGAAACAGATTTTTGGGCTTCACCGTAAAACATCGTGAAATATCCCAGAACGTCGTACGGATCTGTAAATTTTTGTTTGCATACCCCAGGTTATTATTTAACTTTCGTTAGTTTTGCACTTTTTTATTTGAGCAGCAGAAGATTTTAGAAAAAATTGATCTTTACCTGCTGGTCTGTTTTGACAGATTTCTGCCATTTTTGCATTTGCCTCTTAAATCGATTTCCTTTTTGGATTCTTTTTGGGCTTTCGAAAGGAGTTATTTCAGTAGCTTATATTTTGTTGGATTTCAGTTGAAATTGAACCTAAAGGTTTATTATCTTGCATGCACTAATATTGCTAATGAAGATTGTGTGAAGTTTTGTATGAAAAAACTTTTTAAGTGGTAGGAGAAAATGATGTAATGAGATGGAGAATGGTCAAAAGACTCAACCACTATATTTTTGAAGATTCTTACAAAGAAGATATTGATATTATTCAAGAGGTGACTCCAGAAGAATTTATTAAAGACCAAATTCAGAAACCTGGAGAGTCCATTTTTGAATACGTAATAGTTCTGGTAAACAAAAGGTCCGCGGAAAACTTTTCAATTTATATTTTTGCAGTTTATATCTAACGTGGAAGATAATGATTCGAAAGAGGGACGGAAAGGTGACCGGGGGGCTCACACCACCCCGTGGCGCGGGCCCACCTTGCCGCGCCACCAGGGGGTGTGGCCACCCTGTAGCACGTCTCCAACCCGTTTCTCCTAGTACCTTTCTTTTGTTGTTAAACTTTGTAACATATAATCCCCCGGATCCCCCGAGGTCCGTATATCGTGTTCTCATCGTGTTTTCGTTTCGATATGTTCTGTTGAGATGTTAGTCCAGGATTCGTCTTGAGAGGACTATGAGCTGCGACGCCGGTGCGAGCTCCATCGCAATCATGAGCAGAGGACTTTCGTGGGATGGGTGGAAGAAGAAAGGATTGCAGCTAGGCGCGAAGACATGGATCATAGCATCGAGGAGGAAGTAAAGAACATGTCAGCAAGGATGAAGGGGCTGATCCCTCCAGTTCTAGACCTCAGGTCCTTCCCTGCAGCAGTGGAAGCTCTACGAGCCACTAATGAGTTTTGCGATAAGTACCGAGTCCTGAAGAGAAAGGTGGATATACTTCAAGAGGAGAATAACAGACTTCACAAGATGCTGGAAGATTTTCTCACTCCGATCATGATCACAACACCACCACCACTGAAGGAGTAATTCGTCATCCGGTTTTGGCATCCCCTTGGTTTGTTCCAAGCTTGGGGGAGTGCCGCGGTATCACATCATTACCTTTCATCTTTTTACCTTTTTAGTAGAGTCATATCATGAATAGAGAAGTTATCATATAGGATGGTTTGCATTGAGGAAGTATCTCTCCTCTGCCTAGTTATCTATGTATACCTTGGTATGAGTGGCCGTTATGTAATATTAATGAGAAGTTCTATCATTTACTTTTTGCACATCTTATTTTAGTTTGCAATTTTTGTTACTTGATTGATCTTGTTGTTAGTATTGGTATCACTTTGGGATCATTAAGTAAATTTAGTTGGTTTTGGCAAACCTAGCTCTGGTCAGTAGCAACACTATTTGAAGATTGAATGGAAAAGAGAAAAGTACTTTTAGAAATATAATTTCATTATCCTTCTTTCTTGATTGGCTCATATGCTTAGTATTCTCTAGTTAAGATCTTTTGTGTTTCCAAGGAAGATTGCATGTTTGTTTCTATCACTTGTATGTTTGTTTGTTTCCTTCAACTCTTATTGCTTGCTACCCAGCCTTGCTAGCCAAAAACCTGTACTGAGAGGGAATGCTTCTCATGCATCCAATCCTTAAACAAAAACCTATGCCATTTGTGTCCACCATACCTATGTATTAGCATTATTTCTATTCCAAGTATATTCATGTTTTTATCTACCTTCCGAATTAAACTTGTTATGTGAAAACTAGTGATTAAAGCTCTCACAAACATGATGGCACACTTTATCTTCTTGCACTTAAAAAACTTGAACCATTGTGTCCATCTATTTGCCTATATGCTTGCGCTTTATAAGTTGTGAATTAGCAGAACCATGTACCATGTGGAACGCTTTCAACATTGCACTTATTATTCAGTTGATATCATGTTCTTTTGTTTATGGATCCCGGCGGTGTGAAATAAAAGGGGAGCTTGTAAACTCATGGAGTTTGTATATGTGTTAGAGAAATGCCTAGGAGGCTAGCCAAAGCCATGCCTAAACATGGTGGAAACTTGCAGCATAACCATAGTGAGCATTCTGTGAAGCATCCTCAATAAAAACCTATGCAAATAGCAAATAAAAAGATTGTTGATATGCTCATTGTCTGTTGCCTTGTCATTTTGATAAGGGATAGCTCCTGTATCATTTTGCAAGGGGTACCCCATTGGCGGTTCTCCATGATACACATGTATTTACAATGACAATAACTTACTTGTGACTAAAGTTGAGTAGCATGAGGTTCGGTACTCGTAAGCAAGGGGGATGAGATTTTCTACTTATAACTTGTCAAGCATATCCTCATATTTGTGTCAATTTAACTTTAATCACCTCAAGATGCTTATGATAGGGGCAATGAGAGTTGAAAGCTAGTAAGTACCATAATTTTTGGAAGCTCTTTATGAAACTTGAAATCCCTGCTTCCCTCGGCGAAGGGCCTATCTTTTACTTTTTAGTTGAGACAGTAAACCTATTCCTTTCTATCTTAAGAAAGTATTTGAGTTGTTGTGATTGAATCATCCATATGATGATTTATTCAATCATGTTTCCAATGTTCCTTATTTTGTACACCGCTCACTTTGAAAGCTATCATTGAAAGCCCCATTATGTTTTACTCCTGCAACTTGTTAACCGTTCTCTGACCAGGATCAAAGTTTGCCATTACCAATTATGATTTACTTTGTGTATCTTTATTGTGTTTCCCTGACTCATCGTAAGTTAAGTTATATAATAGTGAGTTGTTTTCTATTATGATTTGTGTATTGATGAATGTGATGCTTCTTGTCTGTATTCTCTTTATCGACACTTCACTGCATAAACCTGTGGTCATGTTTATTGAGCTCAGTTTTTGCTTGGGCACAAGAGAGGTCTAAGCTTGGGGGGAGTTGATACGTCCATTTTGCATCACTATTTTATATCATAATTTACTGCTATTCATTGATATATTTCATATTAAGAGATGATACTTATGTTATTTCATCTATTTTTGCATGATTGATGACTTTGGGAGGATGAACCACTGGAGTCGAGATTCTGATGGAAAAAAAGCACTAACCAGATGCAATATTGGAGAAGATCAGAAAAGCCTAGAAAATATATGGAAATTCGTATTTTTCCATAAGACGAATGAGGCCAAAAGGGGAAGTGGAGATGGGCCACAGGGGGGCCACACCACCCCCTGGCGTGGGCCACCCCTGGCCGCGCCACCAGGTAGTGTGGCCACCCTGGCCCACCTCTGGCATCACCCTTTAGCGTATATAAAACCCTCAAAACCCTAAGACTTGGGGAGGGACCACAGAAAGGTTCCGCCACCTCTGCAGGGGGGAACTACAGAGAGAAAAAGAGCTCTCTGGCAGGCAGAATTCTGCCGGGGAAATTCCTTCCTAAAGAGGGGAGATCATCGCCATCAACACCTTCATCAAGCTAGACTTCATCGGGATCATCATCATCATCATCTCCACCATCATCTCCTTCACCACCATCACCACCACTCCGTACCACTGTAACAATTGGGTTGAATCTTGCATAGTTCTTAGGGGAAACTTTCCGGTGTTGATTACTTGTTATAGTTGATGCTATTGAGTGGAACCATTGAATTATTGTTCATGTTCAGATTGTTACTTATAATTATTTCATCTCTGATCTTGATCCATATGATGTCTCGTGAGTAGTTCGTTTAGTTCTTGAGGACATGGGAGAAGTCATGTTGTTAGTAGTAGAATTGTGTTGAGAAAGATTCAATGGTTTGATATTTAAGTTGTGGTGCTATTCTTCTAGTGGTGTCATGTGAATGTCGACTACATTGTACTTCACCTTTATGGGCCTAGGGGAATGCATTGTGTATTTGGCTACTAATCGTGGGGTTGTTGGAGTGACAGAAACCTCAACCCCCATTAGGAAACCTTTGCATATGGGAGTGTAGGATCTCAAAGTTTAAGGCTGTGGTTTGGTTTTTATCCTAATTACTTTCTTGTAGTTGTAGATGCTTGCAATGGGTATAATCACAAGTATCTATTTGTCCTAGGATGGTAAGTACATTAGCATAGGGTCACCCACACAACACTTATCCAGCCAAAGAAGAGTAATCAACTATATGAAGCGAAAGCACTTGACAATATTCCCATGTGTCTTTGAGAACGTTTGGTCATCTTAAGTAATACAACCAGCTTATCCTTTGCTAAATAAAGGATTGGACCACTTGCTGCAATTATTATTATTGTCTTTTAGTTACTCATACTTTATTTATCTGCATTATCAAAAACCCCTAAAAATCCGTTTGCTAAGTATTTATAGAGAATTCTTGATCCAAGCCACTTGTCAACACCTTCTGCTCCTCGTTGGGTTCGACACTCTTACTTATCGAAAGTGATACACCCCCTATACTTGTGGGTCATCAATCAGAGGCGGCGCTCGCTGTAGAGGAAGGCCGGCGCGGGACGACAGGAAGGCGAGGTCGAGGCGCCCTTGACCGGAACCGTGGAGGTCGGCCACGAGAGGCGCGCGAAGGGGCGGCGCTCTAGGTGGTAATGTGTCGAGCTCAGGCCGTGGGCGCCGAAGATGGAGGGGACGGGGGTGCTATAGTGGTCACGACCATGGCGGTGCGCGGCGGTCGTCGGGGCCGCGCAGAGGGTCGAGGACACGGCGCCGGGGTGGCTGAAGCGGAGGCGACGATGGAGCTCACATGTCCTGTAGGAGGCGGCGGCATCCGCTTGGGGAAAAGACGAGGGGAGGAAGGCAAGGTAGGGCAGGGGTTGGCGAGGACGAGGTGGGGATCATGTGCGGCCTGGGTGTGTGACCCGCTCGCGATGGGGTCCAAAGATCACAGAAAACGTGCGATGCGGCTGTGGACAAGGGCGGGGTGCGGCGTAGTGGTCGTGTTGGGTGGGGCAGTGCATTAGTGGTAGGTGGTGGGGTGGTGGCCACATAGGCGCGTCGGTAGGTGGTGCGGTGTGGGTCGACTGGGGTGCACCGCGACGTGCCGCTGTTGTGCCGGAATGTGTCGATCGGGTGGGGCTGGTGGGACTAGGGTTAGGCTAGGGTTTGGGTGGTTCGGTCGGCTAGTAGTTGGGTTAGGGTTTAGCTGTTAGGCAGGAGGTGGCCGGCTGGGCTTTTGGGCCTAATTGGCTGCCTCCCTAAACAAAACAATTATATATTTATTTTTGTTTTGTTTTATTTTAAAGACCTTTTGTAAATAAGTTTTAGACAAAACAAAATATCCCGGTGGCCGGGGTTTTATAATTTGAAATAAAGAAGGGGATATTTAGAAAACAAAGATAAGCTTTTGAGAAAATAGTTTTTAACAAAAAGATGCATGATGACATGATGACGCTCAAATGCAATGTGACATGATGACATGAGCATGCGGTCATGATGATGCAAAAAACAGAAACTCCAAACGATTTTCTACTAGTTGTTTTTCCAGGGTGCTATAATTTGGGTGATATAAATGTACAAAAATAACATCATCATATCTATATACTATTAAAAAGATTTAGGTCGTTCATCGCCAGCCCAAAATTTATGTCTACCGGATTTATGACGGTTTTGCCCTCATGGTTCGGAGTTAATACAGTTACTGCCACCCCCAACTAGCTTGAACGGTTTTTTATTTTGCACAAACCTTATCCTCTCGAACAGAGCCTATTCTGTCGATTCCTGGGCCAAGCTCAGCCGTAGGCTCCGACACTACGCGCGCCGCCGCCGCTGGCCCTGCTCATGCCTCCGGGCTGGCCGCCCATCCGTCCTAGCACAAGCCACCAGATCGGGCCCCGCACGCCTTCTACTTAACTATTGCCGGACATGGCCGCTAAGCGCCCACCATCAACACGCGGTGTCGCCCGTGGTCCGGCATGCCTCTGCCTCCCCACGCCTGCCTCCACAAGCGCCTCAGACCGGTCGATCCTCCATCTCCCGCACACTTCCCCTGCTCCTGCGCGCATTCTCCGGATCCCCCTCCTTGGGCCTGCACACCATGGCCCCCCTCCTCCACCAAGTCAATCTGTCTGGGAACCCGAGCGCGAGCGACTTGAGGAGCGAGCATGGGCGAGGAAGCCAAGGGGGCACTGACGCAGCGAATGGGAACCGGGGAGCAAGGGGAGGGCGGCGCCGTTAACGACCCTTGGCTACTAGAGGTGGTGGGGGATGAATAAGAAGGTGAGGGAAGGCCGGTTCCATGGCCTACAAAGATGCGGTGATGGAGACCTGGTTGAGGTCACACTAGAGGCGACCATACGCCTCTCGTACCGGCCGCCATTGTGGACTCACGGTGCTACAATGTTGACCCAAGTGTTGTTTTCCCTGGGATACATGAGCTGAAACTATGTGGAGGCACAGGTGGAGTGGATTTGGATTCTAGGTTGATGTCTGGGAGGATCCGAAGAAAGCTGAGGGAATCATGGAGGCGTGGTCATCTTGGTCGATTTGTGGTGGCAATGGCCGGATTTGAGGCAGTGGCTTGGATGCGAGCCTGATAAAGAAAAGGGGATTGAGAGTTCTATGTGAAAAAAGAGTTGCGTGTTGAGTGATGTGCATACTGCGGAGCACCACAAGGCCACACGCTTACAGGTAGTCCAGGACAAAACCAGAGAGCTACACCTCAAAAGGTAGCACATCTATCTTGCAGCTATTTCAGATGTACAAGCGTGTATATGTACCCTCCTTATGCGGGAAAAATAAACTAACATTATGCCCTCCTAAAAAACCTTAATTCTTGACGGCAGTTGCTAACCATATCTTTGTTAGTTAAAAATTTCCGTCCGCCCTTGCCCTCAGCCCGCCCACCATTGCCACCCCGAGAAAAAGGTTCGTCCTATTCTTTCATAGCCACCCACGACACGGTGGAGGAAGGAGTTATGTGCTGACCGTGGGTGTCAGTGACGAGGCCAGGCCGAGGACGCGTGCGTTGTAGATGGAAGGGACGAAGTGGATGGGTGCGGCCATCATCGGTGGAGACAGAGGCGAGCTCTGCATTGTGGGATCCGGAAGCGTCCAGAACAGAGGGTGGCAACATGTGCTGGCGGCGTGGTGGCGGTTGCTGTGTTTGGGCGTGGGAATGGAGCAGGCGACCGTCAAGCAGGCTGGTCGTGGCTGGCGAGATCAAGGAGAGAGGACGATGGCGGTGGGATCGAGCGGGGCAGTGCAGAGATCGCACGAGGAGTTCGAGGTCAATTTGAGAGTTGGGAGAGGATTTGAAGTTATGAAAAAGTGAAAACTACCGGCCTACATATAGCCAGAGCTACATTTGTGATTTCCCTAGCAAAGAACTTCATATTATATGTGATGGAACTTAACCGAGAGGTGAGGAAGCCAAGTGTGTGGATTGGACTAATGGTTTTGCAATGAATATTTGACTTTGTTAATCCGTAGCAAAGCACGAGAATTCAGCTAGTAGGTATAGAAATAACAAGTCTAACAAAAGTGGTTTCATGATTTCATCAACTTTCCTTGATTAGTTATGATTTATTCTAGTAGAAATAACACTATTTAGGTGAATAAATCACCAAAAAGGATCTGTAGCTCAAATAAATTTGTTCTCAGAGCTTATTGTATATAAATTTGTTCATGATTTTATCACCTCAAAATAATTACTAGAATGCCCTTGAGAAATTCCCATTTAGTTCTATATGTAGTTTGTCTTTTTCACTATATTTATTTTACATAATATTTTGAAATGGATCCAAGGGAAAATGATAGGTATTCACAATACCTTTCTATAGGAATTGGATTCATCAAGTTTGGAGTTGTAAAACTTTGGTAGTGATTTTTTACTATAATAGCCCTAGACAAAGAGGTTTAATTCACCATAAACCAACATACGATCAATAAATCTTGATCTCCTGGTTTTTGATAGGTATTGATGTACCACTTCACTTGGGAGTTTGAAGGAGGTCAATTAAACTCATGGTTTGGTATAGGGGAATTTCTAAAGTCAATTCTAAATATATTTTCTTATTTTTTTTAAAGGAATACTAGATCTACACTTGGCATGATACCAATGTCAAAAGGTGTGTAACTACCAAACCTACCAGAGGGAGGTGGATTTACTCCATTTAGTGCTGTGAAACTCTCTGGAGGGTTTATTGATTGACAAAGGTAATATTTAGGAGATCAATTTACATAAAATATAAAAACAATATTGGGTCAAACATTTGATACTGCATGATGGGGAAAACACATGGAAATGTGTTAAAAATTTGATCTGGGCAAGTCCATGTATTTTTCATTTTATTTGATATTTAAACCTAACAACAAACAAAACAGATCATGGAAAAAGATTAAGAGAGAAATAAACTTGGGCCAGTTTCTGGAATAAAACTGGCCCGAATGAGCGGATTCGGCCCACCTAGTGCCGCAGTGCGCGGGATACTGGGATTCAAAGGGGTCGTGGCGGGGCCTAATGGTCAGCGAGTGGATGGCGCCGAAGCGATATGAAGAGATACGGGTTGTCCGATTAAAACTAGATCGACGGTTTAGGGTCGTCGTCCTCCTTCGTCTAGTTGTGACAAGAAGAAATCCTAGATGAGACGAGGAGCTGGCGGAGGTGAAACGGAGCACGATGGTCGTCCGAACGATGGGCGGCACGACCAGTTTTGCTGTCAGAGGATGTCCCGCGCGACGGTGCCTGCCTGGGTGCGTTCGGTGGCTCGCCGGAGAAGCCCTGGGGAGGCATGCATGCTCCCCTCGGTCGAGAGCTTTGGCGGAGGCCTCCGGAGTACCTGGGACATAAGGGAGGGCACGGGGAAGTAGCTCAAGTACAGGGTAGCAGGACAAAGAGTAAGGAGGGAGCTGGGAGAGGTCGAGTGCGACCACATGCGCTACCTTCTCTTTAGCGAGGCAGGACCAGCGGAGGTGTGTGGATCTTAGGGATGGGTAGGTGGAGGTGGGGAGGACAAATGATGAGTCAGAGAGGTGCTGTGGTGGCCTCGGGCTATTGAACAAAGAGGAGAGAGGTCCATGGTGGACATGGCTTATGGAGAATCTATGGCTGGTCCATGGGCTTCTCATTGGTTTCCATGGGTAGTGGAGAGAGGGGAGGAGAGGTCCTGGTCATGCAGGGTGGCAGGGAGTGGGGTATGCAGCAGTTGTAAGATTTTTAAGGGCAAGCTATGCAAGATCTTTGGTCTCTCCTTCATCCAAATACAAAATATAAAGGAAGATGTCTGCTACAGTGCCATGTTATAGTGATGATTGACCAGGGTGTGATGGTGGCTGTTGCTCTGGTCATCCAGGTGCTTTGGTGATGATTTGATGGAGTTTAGTTCATGTTTTTGGATCATAATCACATATTGTCCAAACTGATGATCATGAAGGGTTTCTTGAGTTTTGGTCTTGGCAAGGTGTGGTGATAGTACTGGTAGCTATATATGGTCATGTTACCTCCTAGGGAATTATTTGGAATTTATTTGATGATTTTAGATCGCTTTTATATCCATTATTCAAATATTGTTGAATCTATTTTATGGACTTCATTTGAAAATTTTGCATTTACCAAGGTGGGATTTTGGTTTGAGGTGGTCCAAAATATGAATTTACACTTTGGGATTTTTCCCAAGATTATTGAAGGTTAAAAGTATTTAAAATAATTATTATTCCATTTTTGCCATTTAGGAAAATAGGCAGAAATAATTATTAAAACTCTTCAAAAATATTTATTTTTGGAGTGGGGAGGTAGGTATGTTATATAGGCCTCAAGGGTGACCTAAATTGGGGAGGCTATTTGGAGAAAAACATACTTTCTTGTATATGGAGAGTTTTTAAGTTTTAGTAAAAGAAATTCTTTTTGGGTCAAAAGAATTATGGATAATATTGGATTAGTTTTTATATACAAGGTTTATGATGTCCACATGATGTATAAATCATTTTAAACCTTGGGTTTTGATAATCCAACTTGATTTTGGTAGAAAACAAGGATAAGAGGATCTTGGACAAAGTTAATTTTATACCCTCAAAACCTTGTTGGATCTTGGATCTTAGAGTTCACCTTGGGTCATGGGTTATATGGATGGATAGACCAAGTGATGTAGATCACCATGGAGCAAGGAGTTGAGGTTGATCATGCTTGATCTATCCAAGGATTGATGACAAACTTTGAATAAAATAACGGTGCCAAAACAGATTATCAAATAGCATTCTAAACTATGTAGGTTTTAGAGGCACAAGGATCCAAATGGAACAAGTGAAGTAGGGATTGACAGAACTTTATGACTATAGCAAAACCATACCAAGAGTTGGTCAAGAGAAGGTATTATGAAGATGTGAGCTTCTGCCAAAGTAGGCTTGTTGATAAGATTTGCAGAAATTATTATTTTCTTGCCTGCAAAACTATAAAGAATAAGTGGTTCAGAAGTTGATCTAGTCAAGGGCAAGAGCGGGCCTTGGTAGTCATTATGATGTTCTATAAGGTGGTTCAAGTGCATTGCAAAAAATGCACAAGGGTTGGAAATGGTGGAGATCCAAAGATGTGATCTTGACAGCAGTTTTCTAGACTTTGCCATTTTTGGCAGTTTTGTGGTTTTTGACTAGAATAAAAATGTTAATGTGTTTGATGGGTTGCTAGGTTCCTAATAATTATCAAAAGGATGATTTTTGAAGTGTATGTTGATTATAAGGGATCCATGCTTGGATTTGGTCTTCATTGACTTGGAAGCTTCTAGAAGGGATAATTTCAGAAGTGATATGGTTACGGGTTTTTAGATGATCACTTGGTGGATAGAGATTAGATCTAGCTTGGGAATCTTTCTTAGGGTTTGATAATCTTAATTTAGTTTGATGCTAGAGGATGAGCTCCTAAGATAGCTCATACCACTTCCTAATCAAACAAGTCAACCAACAGATCAAGGAAATTCATCTTACAAATAGATCCACTACTACTAGGGTTACCACCAAGCCAGCTTGAGGGAAATATGGGTATTTTTACAGGTTTGACTCTTGAAAAAATTAAGGTCCTTGGTACTTCTACCAAGAATAGAATTTAAAAGGTTTTGGAAAACTTACATGTAAGAGCAGTTGAAAGTTCTGTCTTGAAAACATAAGGAGATTATATCTTATAGATCTCCATAATTTTGTCAATAGAAGATACTAAAATGTTTTAGGGTTACAAGGCATCTTGGCTCAGTTTTTTGAAATGCCAAAACATTTGAGAATATGTAAAATGAGCCAAGACATTTTTGTTAAATAGCTTTTGTCAACTGAGGGTGAGGTAAGGAGTATATCATCTAATATACAGTAAGATGCATAAACACTAACTAGCAAGTAAGCAAACACTGCATCACTTAAGAAGAAAATGTTTTTGTCCCCCCTGACTTTTGCATTCTGGACAGCTAATCAGGGTTGCTCAAATTGGGATCTTATAGATGGTATGATGATGCACCTAAAAGAGATTTACAAACATGGTACAATACAAGAAAAATTTGGTAAAAAGACCCTTCATTAGAAAGAAATGATATTCGATTTCAAGCAATATAAAATGAACCTCTCAATGTTACTTGGGTAAGTTTTAAACAACTCACACATAAATTAGAGCATGGGTTGAGGGATTGGTTGCTTGTGAAATGGATCGTATGGGCACCTAGAGGGGGGTGAATAGGTGCTACACCAATTTTTAATTCTTTTTCACTTTTAGGCTTAGCACACAGGGTAAATTCTCTAGATAAACTATTAGGTGGAATTCCCCTATATGCAAACCTATCTACTAGCAAGTAAAGAGCGAGTGGAAGAGGAACGAGTAAACCGAAGTGAAGCACGCGGAGATACAGGATTTGTTTGACCGCAGTTCCTTCCTTGTTAAGGGAAGTACGTCTGTGTTGGAGGGGTGGGCGGTACTAAGACCACCACGCCACAAAAGGCCTCACCCTGTTCTCCGATGGATCTCGCCACAACAGGCCTGATCCACCTTCCACTATAGGTACCCTTCGAGGCGGGCACCGACGCCTTTACACAACTAGCGGGGCAACAACTCCACAACAACTTGGAGGCTCCCAAAATGACAACAAGCTGCCACAAGAACAAACTTATCAAATACAATAAACAAGATCTAGGTATTGATAAGAATACTAGATCAGGGATTTCTCCAAGTGAATGGAGAGGAGTTGAAGCGCTTGATTCTTGATGAAGATGATGAACTTATCCTCGTTCAATTCCACCAAAGATCAAGACCTTTGGGTGGTTGAAGTGGGAGATCAAGAATGAGAGCTCTTGCACAATGTCTGGTCAATTTCGAATGAATCAAGAGTTCTGAACGTTGGGGGAGAAGGGGTATTTATACCCCCCTTCAGAAACCAGCCGTTGCAACCTTTGGGGGCCAGATTATCTAGCCCAAGTGAGGGCCGGATTATCCGGTCTGGGGAAACACTGCCCCAGACTCGGAATATCTGGCAGATAATCCGCCCCCCTCTCAGAGCGTCGCGCCGAGCTTGCCCTTGATCAACTTCTGGGGGCCGGATTATACGGTCCTATGCGAAGGCCGGATTATCTGGCCTGGAGAAGAAAAAGCGCCCAGTTCGGATTTTCTGGGAGAAAATTCGACTGGATACCGAGCGACGCGCCTTGGCTCCTTTTGCTCGAAAACTGGGGGCCGGATTATCCGGCCCATGCGACACCCGGATTATCCGGCCTGGGGAGGAAAAACCGCCCCAGTTCGTATTTTCCGGGAGAAAATCCGACCGGGGTACCGAGCGACGCGCCTTGCTACCTTTGAGCGATGAGGTAGGCCGGGTTATCCGGCCCTTGGTGGGGCGGATTATCCGCCCCCCTCAAAAGTTTCTGCACACTTAGCACACATGAAAAGTCTCCATAGTATTGTTATCTAACACACAAAACATAGGAAAACATGAAATGTTCTTTCAATCTCCCCATTTTTGGTGTTAGATGACAATACCAGGATTTGCAGGAGAAACACTGACATGGGTATGCCCAATAGGCACTCGACTATAGCCTACCTGGTGCGGCTCGACGGAAGGTCCACTCGACGAATTGCCAAGGTCCATGACGCATATGACGGTTCGAGTGGTATGAAGCCTATATGGAGACGGACTCCCAAACGCACAAGACAAGGAAGTCTCAAGACTAGAGTTTGAATATAACTTGTAACCAACTCGTATTGGTACCTGAGACCTAGCCTCCCCATATATAAAGGCTAGGAGGTTCCAACGAGAAGGCATCCTCTACCCCAATAGGCAACCTCTCCATCGCGACTCCTCAATAGATAGATCTACGATCTCCCACATCGCCACAATAGACAATAGATCTAGACAACACTCGTCGGATCCAATCTGTGCATACATCGCCATCGCGCGACATTGTAATCCTTCGGATCATCATCAATCAAGAGCAGACAAGCAGGAGTAGGGTCCTCTACGAGGCCTGAAGCTGGGTAAACCTTGCGTCCTTGTGTGCTTGTTTGCTAGCCGTACCGAGATCTCCAGCGCTCCTCTCTTCTCCAAAACCCAAGTCCATAACAATGGATATTGATGAGTTAAACCCTCGTCAATTGGCGCCGTCTGTGGGAATTGGGAGTGCTGATGTTGCGATCTCGACGGTTCCATCACCGACAATCTACAATTCATTAGGAAAATCTCAACAATCTATGACTCGTTCGTAGGGAAAGCGGTAACTAGAGGCGTCTTCCGAGCAAGATCCCTAAAATTCGCCACCTACAACAGCGATAGTTTCTTCACCGCATCAGTCTAGGCGATTTGGAAGCCTCGATCTATTCTCCAACATGGCCATAAGGTTCACGGCTTGGCGCTCTGATTAAAGGCCATATCGCATCAGGATTGATCCTCAGAAGCAGTCTGGAGGGTGACGCACTTACAATCAGACCAAGTGCTAGTTTGAGACACGATCAAAATCCATAACAAAGAAAAAAGAGATTACGTACATGCACGCAACAACCGGTTCAAGGCCAGGTCAGATCAAAAAAGAAAAGAAAAGCAGGACGCCTGATCGATGGATGCCTGATCGAATCATTTTGTGATCTGAAATTTTGTCAGCTGGCCAAACTGCATATCACCTGCAAAGATTTGACTATTCCATGTAACCTCACGTGAAGGGTGTGAACTGTTCAAATTGAGAAGCACAACACAAGAGCGTGACTCGGTTTTCAACGATGAAGGTGTAGTCCTAATTGTACACGACCGTTTCAAAGAGAAAAAGGGAGATCAATCGGAGATAGCTAACTTGGCCCTTTGCATGGACTTATCGATCCAAGTTATAGAAGAAAATCAGTACAAGAGTGATGTAAACGTTGTATGGACAATGTGGAAAAGAGTCAGCTCCACCGCACAAACTCCGCGTTTGCAGCGTCGATCTCATCCATCTGCCGGACTGTCGACTCCCATCCGTCGCATCGACTCCGTCCGCTGTCTGAATTCACGTCCGTCATGACCACCCCATCCACTGCGCGACTCCGTCGACCTCGACGACTCGCCATCGCATCGGATCCATCCACCACGTTGACTCCGGTCCACCGCATCAACTACACGTTCACTGATGTGTTCACTCGCCGCTGTGGCGATTACGTCCGATCGCATCGACTCTACGCCTGGGGTTGCACCAACTCTGTCGCATGACCCACTACAATCTTCGGATGCCGTGACCCACTACAATCTTCGGTTGCAGCAAACTGCTGTAGCTATCGGCTCTGGAGACCCGCTGCCGCGTCGACTCCGGTCCACCGCATCGGATCTCGAACGTTGCCTCACTACATCGACCACATTTACTCTTCACTCGGGGGCTCCTTCGGCTCCAGCGACCCGCTGCAGTCTTTGCATCCAGCGAGTCGGGGGCTCCCTCAGCGTCGGTGACCTGCTGCATTTTTCGACTCCCGAGACCTGATGTGATCTTAAACTCCAGCAACTCGGGGGCTCCCTCCTCTAGGCAACCCGCCGCGTACTTCGACTCCGGCAACCTTATGTGGTCTTCGGATGAGGCGACTCGATACAGTCTTCGACTGTGGACCCGCTACAATCTTGGACTCGCTCGACATCTGCGACGGCACGCTGTGGTCCTCGACTCCAGCGACTCGGGGGCTCCCTCCGCTTCGGCGACCCGCCGCGGTCTTCAACTTCAACGACCGGCTGCGGTCTTCATATCGAATGACTCGGGGGCTCCCTCGACTCCCGCAACAGCGAGCCGCTATAATCTTCGACTCCCGCAACTCGCTATCACGTCGACTACATCCGCAATTGCATCGACTTCATCCACGGCAACTACTAATAAAGCTAAGTTTCTCTCTACTTAGAGCTGATTTCTTTCTTAATTTAATCACACTCGAAACACTCGGGGGATGCGCCCTCTTCGAGTAACCTAATGTGCCATCGACTCTGGGCACTCGAGCATCTCATACGCAACAGCCCGAGTAGCTAATTCTGCCTGATCGTCGAATCCTTGAACTCCGAGTACCTCGACAAGGTACTGAGACTAAGGATAATCAGGCTCACGAAAAGGCCTAGCATACAGTGCAAAGTGTCGACTCGATTGGCACCAGAATCTTACTTTACAAGGCGGCATGCAAATATCCTTTACAAGATACAAGTACTGCACAATTCTTTATGTTTTATGCAGCTTACAAGGATGTCGACTTCGTCAAGCTATTCTATCGGGTCCTCCAACAGGAGTCGACAAAACAACTAGCTACGACATACACTCAAAGACCCGAGTCGAGTACCTCCTCAGATGGTTACATCGCTTGATGCTACACACATGCGGTGCTAGCGACGCGCCCGACAGAAATGACTGTTCGACTCCATCTGCATCGTTGACTCACCCGGATAATCGCCGCATGACTTGGACTACATCGTCGACTCTTGGCTCCATATGCGTGAGATGCTGACTCGATGCACTTCTGGGTCATTGGTTTCTCCTCGCATGATTTTCGACTACCACTGGAAGATACAATACTCGAGTCTCTGCCCGAGTCTATGACTCTGCCAGACACTCGGGGGCTACTCCAAACTAGAGCACTGGCCGCGCATATACAAGATCCTTGAGTGACACGCTCTGAATCCTCACTCGAATCCATGATTCGACTAAGGACTCGGGGGCTACTCCCATAGGGAGCGCTGGCCGCGCACCCGAAGAAATTTATGAAGATATCCAAGCATTATGAAAACCCTTCACTCGAATCTATGATTCGATTGTGGGCTTCGGGTTACTCCCATAGGGAGCACTGACTAAAACAAGCAACAAAAGTTATTTAGTCCTTGCCTGAGTCTTCGACTCAACCAGGCACTCGGGGGCTACTCCCATTGGGAGCGCTGGTCATGCACCCTATAATTATTTGTACATCATATTGTGTGTTGATAACATCCACACTCGAATGCTATGGCAAATCTGCCTCATATTTTCCCTGCAAAGAGACTATGTCTCCTGGGTCACCCGAATCATCTCCGCGATGACAAAAGTTCGGATGTCGCGCTTACAGCGTGAAGATAAGACCTGAATAAGGCCTGGCAACGCATCTGCTGCGCTCTACCAGAAATAATACGTACCTGCAGGTACGATGAACATGCCTTGACGGACGCGTCGAGTGCTCACATTTACACACTGGGATTCGACTCTATAAGACCTCCGCGGCCTGAGTCGAATTACACTAGCACTTTTCCGAATTCGAGTCCGGGGACTCGAGTTTGAGTAGGTAGCGTTGTTTTTGCCCTAGAGAAATTAACTAGTCGCGATCCATCGAGCGCACCAGACACGTTTACCATCATCCCTATGAACTACTACAAATTCGACTAACTTGATGTACTTCCAGGTGAAGTGCTTCGCACTCGACACAATTGTCGACTCCGACATCCTAATGCAAAGATCAAGACTTCTGAGTCTCCATCCGAATCTATGATTCACATGGACACTCGGGGGCTACTGACATGGGTATGCCCAATAGGCACTCGACTACAGCCTACCTGGTGCGGCTCGACGGAAGGTACACTCGACGAATTTCCAAGGTCCATGACGCATATGATGGTTCGAGTGGTATGAAGCCTATATGGAGACGGACTCCCAAACGCACAAGACAAGGAAGTCTCAAGACTAGAGTTTGAATATAACTTGTAACCAACTCGTATTGGTACCTGAGACCTAGCCTCCCCATATATAAAGGCTAGGAGGTTCCAACGAGAAGGCATCCTCTCCCCCAACAGGCAATCTCTCTATCGCGACTCCTCAATAGATAGATCTACGATCTCCCACATCGCCACAATAGACAATAGATCTAGACAACACCCGCCGGATCCAATCTGTGCATACATCGCCATCGCGCGACATTGTAATCCTTCGGATCATCATCAATCAAGAGCAGACAAGCAGGAGTAGGGTCCTCTACGAGGCCTGAACCTGGGAAACCTTGCGTCCCTGTGTGCTTGTTTGCTAGCTGTACCGAGATCTCCAGCGCTCCTCTCTTCTCCAAAACCCAAGTCCATAACAATGGACATTGATGAGTTAAACCCTCGTCAAATACACAAGACAGACAGAGATAACTTATGAAAGAGACTCCCCCTCAATGTGTGCATAATAGAGTTTTGCATTGGCATACAAATGCACACAAATAGGTGAATCTATTCCATAGACATATGAGCAAAAACACATACCACCGAAGTAGAGAATAGGCATCCTTGACATAAATCACAATTATTACTGGATAACCAATATGAGCGCGCCCCTTCTGTGATATACCTCCAGCAATAGGATATGAATAGATATATCCATAAGAATAATCCATGATATGAAGTCCATAGGCCTAGCATAATCCAGACAACCTCAAAGAGTCTCAAACAACCACAAATCACGAATTTAAAGTTCAACGCTAAATGGGCATAAGCAAGAAATAACGAATAGAAAAGTGCAAGTGCTTATGCCTGACCCATGCAAATCCACGGGTAACCTAATAGAACTACTTCTCCTCCTTTGGGATCGAGACACCAAAAAGGGAGAAGAGCGATGCTAGCAGCCCATGGGATCACTCATCGTAGTCCTCGTCCTCGTCCTCTTCTTCATTCTCTTCCTCATCCTCATCTTCAAGTTCCTCAGTGTCACCTTCCTCATCTTCATCATCAGCAGCGGGCACAGAGGGGAACAAGTGACGCTCCAGCTCACCATAGTTCAGCCCGGAGGAACAGTTCCACCGAGCATACGGAGTGGGAGGTGTAGGAGCCGGAGGAGCACCCGAAGCGCCGGACACGTGGTGGAGAATGAGCTACTGGGAGTGAGCCAACTCATGGCGCTGCTTGTATGCCTCGTACTGACCCTTGCGCATGTCCACGCTCATGCAGAGAATGTGACGCTGGAACCAGTTCAGCTGCTTGATCTCACGGGCCACGGGAGGCACATGGGGCCTGCGAGCATCCCTCATGAGGCCCTCAGGAGCAGAGGAGGGGTGAGAGGTCTTGCGAACCTTGTTGTATATCTCCTTGGCCTTTTGCACCGAGTCAATGTGGAACTCCTCAGCAGGAAGCAGGTGGCGGATGAGCATCATAATGTAGGGCGCATAGGGAATAGATAGACGGTTGAACATAGCATCACACAGCTCATGGTAAATGGAGTCCATGACAACCAGCCTGTACTGCACTGACTCGTCCTCGCAGGAGGCAACCTCATGAGAAAATTGAAGTAGCTGAACAAGGTGACCACGGATGCTGTCATTGTTGCCCCCACTCGGTGTAATGGAGTCACGGAAGAGACCCACCAACACAGCGTAGATGGGAGCAAGACCAGCCACAGTACCGACAATGCCATTGTCCACAGTGCAAGGAGAGAGAGCGGCATCCTTGTTAGGCTTCAGCTGAGTGATGATGCGGTGGCCACTGGCTCTATCCCTGCTGCGGAAGGAGTACCCCAGAACCTCAGCAAACACGTGAAAATCCGCAGTCATCGGCCGGTCATGAGTCATCCACTTCATAGTGCGACGCTCATCCCCACAAATCACCAAAGTGGAGAAGAACTGCTTCACCACCTTAGAGCCAAAGGAGCACTAGAGAGACATGAGATGGTGCAGCCCCATCCTCTCAGCCACATACATCGCATCCACAAGATGCGCCTTCTCCAAAGCATCGACAAGTACCAGTGGGTGCATAGGCCTAATGTTCAGCCTGGCATAGATGTCTTCATAAATCCCCTTCTGTTCTGCACACCAAAAACGGGTATCCCCCAGCTCATCATCACGAGGGAGCTCAGCAAACAAGTCACGGTGACGAATGGTGGAAAAGGAGACCGCATCCAAAGTCCTGTAGTTGATCTTGGGCTCCTTGCCCTTCCTCTTGGACACCCCCTTCCTAGTCCTCTTTTCTTGTTCAGCCATGCGCTTCTCTTCGTTCTTCCTTCTCCTCAACTCAACTTCGTCCACTAAGTTACCCTGTCCGTCGTCCCGAAAGTATTTGGCGCGAGGACGGTGCTTGTAGGTCTTGGAAACACCGGAACCACCTGTGAGGAGAATAAGGGCGATAGCAAGGGGATAAGCATACACACAAGTCCATGAGAGAGCATGAAAAAGTAGTCAAGAAGTTCATAGGACAAAACTACTCAATGCATACTCCATAGTGAAACTGAAGCAGAATCGAATCTGTCAGGCCGGATTATCCGGCCTGGCCAGGGGCGGATAATCCGGCCCTAGCAAATTTTTTCGATTTCACCTAGATTGCATGCAAAAAGGTAGATCGGGCCTAGAAACTGCAAGACTACAATTTCTATCTGAAAACACATCCTTCTAGACAACGTTCCACCCAACAAGGTACACATCTAGCCAAAGATGGGGAGAGAGGGAGTTACCCTTACTCATTGGAGGAAGAACACGGAGGAGAAGGTACCCGGAGGCGCGGAGAAGAAGATCCGGGGAGGCCCGGAAAATCCGGCGGCTGTAGAGGCTCCGGGGACGGTGAGGGGCGGCAGGCGGCGGCCGTGGAGGAGGAGAGGGCTGGGGGAGAAGTGTTGCTCGTTATGAGCCCTTCCCCCGAGCCCTGCCCTTTAAGATGAAATCCGCCAGGGCCGGATTATCCGGCCAACACTTGGGCCGGATTATCCGGCCTCAAATCTAGTATTCTGTTACACACAGAACCAGGCCCGCGCGTCCCCAATCAACACCCCACAAGGTGTACAAGGGACTTGTGTGTAAGAATAGATGGCTTAGGGGTAGGGAAGGCTTGGGATTAAGAGAGCCAAACTGAGATGGTACTAGACACTCAAACTTGCAAAATCCAAATCAAATAAAAGCCAAGAGTGAGTGTGATTCCCATAAGAACATGAGAGATCAAATAACATCCAAAAAGATCCAATTCTCCTCAAGGGAGAGGGCGGTGGCCGAAGCCACCTTGTTGGAGTGTATGGTGTGACACCGCGAAGATATATCTTGGGTTCACGACCAATACTCATCAATAAGCTCACATATCACAAAATGATATTAAGAGAAATGATTTATCTTGCTTTTGGCATTATGGGGGGAGGGTTATCCCAATGAGTTAGAATCACACTCCCCCTATATCCATGCCCACACCTAGATCAAACAAGGATTGAGATGTATGAGTGAGTGCATGGGTAATCAAGACAAGCTCCCGGAATCAATGATATTTAGCTCATTCCTCAAATAGCAGAATCTTGCTTCATCAAGTGGCTTTGTAAAAATATCCGCCAGTTGGTTCTTCGTGCTCACAAAGGATAGATCAATATCGCCGCGAGCAACATGGTCTCGAATAAAATGATTCCGAATCTCAATATGCTTCATCCTAGTGTGCTAAACAGGATTGTACGCAATTTTGATTGCACTTTCATTATCACATAAAAGAAGCACTTTGTCACAATTGAGACCGTATTCCTTTAAAGTTTGCCTCATCCACAACAATTGAGTACAAGCGCTGGCAGCAACAACATATTCAGCTTCAGCGGTGGAGAGACATATACAATTCTGCTTTTTGGAGGACCAACATAAAAGAGATCTTCCCAAGAATTGACAAGCTCCAGAAGTGGATTTTCTATCATCCTTATCACCAGCCCAATCTGAGTCAATATAACCACATAAAGAGAAATTGGAGCCCTTGGGATACCAGAGACCAAAGTTGGGGGAATGAACCAAATATCGAAAGATCCTCTTGACCGCCACTAAGTGGCTTTCTTTAGGAGCTGCTTGATACCTTGCACACACTCCCACACTCAACACAATATTAGGTCTAGATGCACAGAGGTAAAGAAGAGAGCCGATCATTGACCGGTATACCTTTTGGTCCACATCTTTACCATGAGGGTTAAGTTCAAGATGACACTTTGTTTGCATCGGAGTGGCGACACCATTTAGATCCATCATCTTGAATCTCTTGAGCATGTCTTGGATGTACTTTGCTTGATTAATAAAGGTTCCTTCTCTAAGTTGCTTGATCGCGAATCTAAGAAAGAACCGTAATTCCCCCATCATAGACATCTCAAACCTGTCAGTCATAAGCTTTGAAAATTCATCGTTAAAAGATTTGTTAGTATAACCAAAGATGATATCGTCTACATATAGTTGGCATACGAAGAGCTCCCCCTTAACCTTCTTAGTAAAAAGAGTGGGGTCGATTTTCCCAACTTCGAAGCCACGATCTAACAAAAGCTCTTTAAGGTGTTCATACCACGCACGTGGGGCTTGTTTAAGGCCATAGAGTGCCTTATCAAGTTTGTAGACATGGTTCGGAAAGTTAGGATCCTCAAACCCCGGGGGTTGCTTTACGTATACCAACTCATGTAGAGGACCGTTAAGGAAGGCACTCTTGATGTCCATTTGCTGGAACTTAAAATTGTTATGAGCAGCATAAGAAAGTAGGATACGGATGGACTCAAGGCGAGCCACTGGAGCATAGGTCTCGCCGATGTCGATGCCCTCAACTTGGGAGTAACCTTGTGCCACAAGTCTTTCCTTGTTCCTCACAACAATGCCATTCTCATCTTGCTTGTTCTTGAAAATCCACTTGGTGCCGATAACATTGCGGCACTCTTTGGGGTATTTCAACATCGATAAGTATTTCATATGGAGTCTTGTCCAAGATCTTGCAGAGGTATAAACGGTTGGATGAATGACAAGCAATAGATATTGCTTCAGCCCAGAAGTTATATGGAGATTTAAATTTGGCTAACATTGATCTTGCCATGTCCATTAGAGTTCGATTCTTCCTCTCGGCTACACCATTTTGTTGAGGGGTGTACGTAGCGGAATATTGATGTCTTATCCCCTCTTCACTTAGGAACTCATTTAAGGTGTAGTTCTTGAACTCCGAGCCGTTATCACTCCTTATAGCCAGAATGGGGACGTTGTGTTGACGTTGAACCTCGTTGGCGAAGTCGATGACAGTTTGTTGAGTTTCACTCTTCAACTTGAAGAAATAAACCCAAGTGTATCCTGAGTAATCATCAACAATCACTAGACAATACTTCTTCCCACCGAGGCTTGCATGAGATGGAGGTCTGAAGAGGTCCACATGAAGGAGCTCCAAAATCCTTTTCGAAGAGATAATGGTTTTCCTTCGATGAGGTGAATCATGCATTTTCCCTTCAACACACGCCTTGCAAACACGATCTTTGGAAAAAGAGACATTTTCTTTTAGTCCAAGAATGTGGCCACCCTTGTGGAGACTTTGCAAAGTTCTCATATTGACATGGGCTAGTCGGCGATGCCATAGCCAACCCGCGTCAGCCTTTCCGAAAAGACACATCGGGCCTGTAGTGGTTTTCCCCGAAAAGTCCACCACGTACAGGTCGTTTTCGACATATCCCACGAAAGTGACTTTTAGAGACTTGCTCCACAAGAGTACCACTAAATCAGCATCAATGTAAACTGCAAAGCCCATCTTACCAAGGGCACGAACTGAAAGTAAATGTACCCGAGGGTCTCAACAAGCATGACGTCCACGAGAGAGATATCGTGAGCCACCACTACTTTGCCGAGACCCAATACCTCAGATTTTGACTTGTCACCATAGGAGACGGTTATGTGATAAAGGTTTGGCCGCATATCCGTGATGGTATCCTTGCTTCTGGTCAAATGACTCGTGCAACCGCTATCGAGTACCCATTTAGAACCACCGGAGGCATAGCCCTGCAAGAAAATTACTTCTTGGTTTTAGGTACCCATTTTTCAATGGGTCCTCTCATGTTAGTAACAAGGGTCTTGGGAACCCAAATAGACCAACGAATGTAACAATCATAAGGCCCTACATAACTAGCATAAACATCACCATAACAATCACAATGTAGTTCAAAGTTAGGATTGTTGATCCCTGCAAAACCATCATAATTAGTATTGTCATTGGTAATGTTGCTAGTCTTCGATTGAGCAGTCTTGTGCTTCTTCTTCTTCTTCTTCTTCTTCTTCTTGTTTTTCTTGCTCTTTATCTTGGGTATGTAACCAAGACCTTCTTTACTATTATTTGTCCTTTGCCTGCTCAGTATCTCATCAATAACCCCTTTACCTCTGTGTTGAGAACTTCTTGCAAGAGCTTCTTTTCCAAAGGATGAAGTGGAGGTACTTGGCACATCATACCATTTCAATTGATTTTGGAGCTGGTCATGAGACTCATTTAGAGTAGAATGATCACTCTTCAATGCCTTGTGATCACTTTCAAGATTATCAAACTTCTCCAAAAGTCTAGCATGAACAGCCCCAAAGTCAATATTTTCTTTCTTTAGTTTCTTTACCTTGGCAAGAGCATGGTCACGTTCTTTAATGAGCCGAACTACAACTTCTTCTTGTGACTCCACAAGGGATTCGAGTCTTTCTTCCAAAGATACTCGAGCTTCCTCTTCCTCTTCCAAGGCATTCTCTTTCAATTCTGCCCTTTTCTTCAAGGAGATCTTCGGCTTGAGCAAGTTGACTCATAAGAGCATCAAAATGGAGTTTGTGCTCACCTTGTAGGTTAGTGAAAAAAGTATCCAAGGCAATAACTTCTTCTTTCATTTCAAGACTGTCATGATCATCCATATCCAAAATTATGTTAGTCTTAGGAAATGAAGAGCTAGAAGTTGATACCTCGGATCCTCTTGCCATTAGGCAAGTGGCGTTGTTGTTGATGGCGTTCTCGTTCGGCGAGTCGAAGAGAGAGGAGGGAGTCGATGTGGTGGCTATGGCAGCCACTTCGCGGGAACTATCATCGTCCTCTTCATTTTCACTTGCGGAGGAGTATTCCTCTTGAGCTACAAGGACAATCTTGGGTTGCTTCTTGAAAGGGCCATTCTTCTTAATAAACAACTTCTTAGGAGCTTTAGATTTCTCTTTTGATAAGGACACTCGGCTACAAAGTGCATTCTATCTCCAAAGTTGAAGCAAGTTCTCAATCTTGGGCCACTTTCTCTTCTTCCATTTGACCCGTTCTTGCACTCAAGGTCAGACTTGGCTTTGGCAGGGTCCTTCTAAAAGTTCCTTGCATAGAATGCCATGTACTCACCATGAGCATGTTTGACCTCATCAGGGAAGTCCATGGATACCCCCTCAAAAGCTCCTTCATCTTCCTCTTGCTCAACAACATTGGCTTTGAGAGCCACATTGGCACCCTTTTGCATTCCAATGGCCCGAGCACGGGCATCTTCAGCATTCTTTGCCGCCACTTTGAATGACACCATTTCTTGCATGACTTCGTTGGATGTCATTTGATGATAGTTGTGTCTACCTTGCAGGCTCTTCAAATCCGTTGGCTCGAAAGGCATTAAGGCACTCACATATTTTATTTTTATCCAAGCATCATCAATGTGAGTGGCCCCATGCTTTCGAAATGTTGTTGCGATGCCCTTGAGTCTTTTGTACATGTCCTCATGGTTTTCACCATCCAACATGTAGAACCCCTCAGCTTTATTACTAAGGGCATCATACCTGTTTCTTCTCATGCTTTCATTTCCAACGAAAAGGTCCGTAAGAGCATCCCACGCCTCTTTAGCTGTGTTGAGATGTTCAATGTGTGGCATGTCCTTGGGACCCACACCCAGCTGTATCATGTGGAGAGTGGTGGCATTCAACTGGCTATCCATAACTTCCCTTCTCGTTAGATTGGTTTGATCTCCAATATGAAGACCTTCTTCAATAATCCTCCACAATTCAATAGAGGAGCTACAAACATGAGATGTCATTAGGAATTGCCATTGATTAAAAGAGGATGCAGTGAGCTTGGGTGGATCACCCCTATTGTTTATATGAGGATGAGGGATAGGTGGGTCGGGGGAATATACGTGGCCAACCTCACTATGTTCCTCCTTACCACTTCCTTTTTGGAGGTGGAACAATTTAGTTTTTCACCTTCCACATCATCATCCTTGGATCCGATGTTACCCTTTTCCTTAGATGATGGTGTGGGAGCCTCAGAGGAGGATGGAGATGGGGCTATGGATGATGTAAGGCGAGCAATCATTTGATTCATCTCCTCCATCTTGGCCTCAAAGGATTTCAACAAGGTTGTTTCCAACGACTTGAGATCATCCATTGTGACCTTATCCATAGCCTCATTTCCATCATCCTTGGTACCCATACTACTCTTAGGCGGTTAAGCCCGAATTAAGAGCCGGGGCTCTGATACCAATTGAAATGGATCGTATAGGCACCTAGAGGGGGGGGGGGGGGGTGAATAGGTGCTACACCAATTTTTAATTTTTTTTCACTTTTAGGCTTAGCATATAGGGTAAATTCTCTAGATAAACTATTAGGTGGAATTTCCCTATATGCAAACCTATCTACTAGCAAGTAAAGAGCAAGTGGAAGAGGAACGAGTAAACCGAACTGAAGCACGCGGAGACACATGAGTTGTTTGACCGCAGTTCGTTCCTTGTTAAGGGAAGTATGCCTGCGTTAGAGGGGTGGGCGGTACTAAGACCACCATGCCACAAAAGGCCTCACCCTGTTCTCCGATGGATCTCGCCACAACAGGCCTGATCCACCTTCCACTATAGGTACCCTTTGAGGAGGGCACCAACGCCTTTACACAACTAGCGGGGCAACAACTCCACAACAACTTGGAGGCTCCCGAAATGACAACAAGTTGCCACAAGAACAAACTTATCAAATACAATAAACAAGATCTAGGTATTGACAAGAATACTAGATCAGGGATTTCTCCAAGTGAATGGAGAGGAGTTGAAGCGCTTGATTTTTGATGATGATGATGAACTTCTCCTCCTTCAATTCCACCAAAGATTAAGACCTTCGGGTGGTTGAAGTGGGAGATCGAGAATGAGAGCTCTTGCACAATGTCTGGTCAATTTCGAATGAATCAAGAGTTCTGAATGTTGGGGAAGAAGGGGTATTTATACCAACCTTCAGAAACCAGCCGTTGCAACCTTTGGGGGCCGGATTATCCGGCCCAAGTGAGGGCCGGATTATCTGGTCTGGGGAAACACCACCCCAGACTCGGAATATCCGGCAGATAATCTGCCCCCTCTCAGAGCGTCGCGCCGAGCTTGCCCTTGATCAACTTCTGGGGGACGGATTATCCGGTCCTATGCGAAGGCCGGATTATCCGGCCTGGGGAAGAAAAACCGCCCTAGTTTGGATTTTTCGGGAGAAAATCCGACCGGATACCGAGGGACGCGCCTGGCTCCATTTGCTCGAAAACTGGGGGCCGGGTTATCCGGCCCATGCGACACCCGGATTATCCAGCCTAGGGAGGAAAAACCACCCCAGTTCGGATTTTCCGGGAGAAAAACCGACCGTGTATCGAGCGACGCGCCTTGCCTACCTTTGAGCGATGAGGTAGGCCGGATTATCCGGCCCTTGGTGGGGCGGATTATCCGGCCCCCTCAAAACTTCCTGCACACTTAGCACACATGAAAAGTCTCCATAGTATTGTTAGCTAACACGCAAAACATAGGAAAACATGAAATGTTCTTTCAGCTTGCAAGAAGTTTTTATGAAGGCCTTACACATGAATCTAAACAGTCCCTAGATAACGAAACCGAAAAGTACATTTTATATCTAAATCCCCATGAAGCATTTACGTTGTTAGATGAAATTATATTAGAAACTAGTATCAACAAGAGCTTAAGTGAACTCAACCCCAATTTTTCCCTTAGGAGAACTCGTGGAGAAAATAAAGTAGAAGTTGAAATCTTAGAAGATTCCAGCATGATCTTTGGGGACAAAAATTTAGAGTCATTAAAAAGAAAAAGGGAAGAAACTACTATGATTGAAAACGAAAAAGAACAAACAAATGATAAACAAGTAGAGGAAGTTAAAATGTTAAGTGGAACAAAAGAACCTCTACTTGATCTTGATAAACGTAGCTTCCATGAACTCATTAACTTGTTGCAATTTTTTCTAATGATCCATCCTTTAATGGTCATCAAGCAGAATTTGGCTCCTACCTAGAAAACTATGTTATAAAAGAAAAGATTGAAAGATATAATAGATAAGTTATGATACCACCTAAGCTTGGGGATGTATGGATCCCCAAGGTATTAATCACTATTGGAAAAGAGACACACCATGCTATTCTAGATTTGGGATCTAGTGTCTCAATTTTATCTAAAGATCTATATGACTTACCTTGAGTTGAAACCTATGGAAAAATGCTCAATAGATCGTTTACTTGCTGATGTTTCAACTAAACATGCTCTAGGAAAAGTTCAAGATATTATGGTTCAATTACATAAGACATTTTGTCAACACCCGGATTTTTAATCCCAGATGCCTGTTATGCCATACATCGCAATCCTAGGATTACCATTTTTGCAAGACATAACATATTGGATATCACAGTACATCATCCATTACAAACCATAATAAGGTCTTACACGAATAAAGGATCTCATGATCCAGTCTTAGTACAAACAAGCAGCGGAATAATAAGAAGTGGTGGGCTCCATCTTCAGTGTCACAGGCAATGCTGACGATGGGAGATGATCCTAGTTGTCGTAGCCATCCTGTTATCCTTCTTCCGGCTAGTCCTGATCATAGTCTCGCCACGGGAATAGCCAGGGACAAAGCCATGAGTACTCTTGAAGTACTCACAAACTATCACTAACAAGTAAGGTAGTTCTAGTAGGAATGCTAAAATCTAAGTTTATTTGCAAAAGGTAATTTGAAACCTAAGATGAGTTCAGAAGTAAATAAAGCTAATTTAATTTTCTAAATCACTTAAATGTGAAACTAGTTTTCATAGTCACAACCCTGTTGTGGTCAAGTCAAAGTCACAATTCATTCCACAAGTCATTTTGAAAACATCTGACGACGGAACAGTATGGCCACTCGAACTGTCCATGACTGCGGACGCGTTTATTCGAATAGTTTGACACTCTATAGAGGTGGTACACTTTCACCACAAAATTTGATACATTTGTCAGGGATAACCCTAAATCATCATACTTAGTATGTGGATAATCAATCATAACCTTTCCTTTACACACTCTAGTATAAGCACCTCTCCTATGAGCTTGGCCTCCCAGTCATGGCCATCTGCCATCCTGGGCACTGCATAGGTGGACGTCATCAAGAGGTAGGCTCAGCTCAAACCTCTCCCGCGAGGGAACCCACACTAATGCGTATAAACTTCTGGCTAAGCCTTACCCAATTCAGGTCTTGTGGTTATACGGTAAAATTGGAATGGTATGGCATCCGAACCCAACCATCAGTTTTTATAAAGGGCTAAGTATCATGCATCAACATTTTCATCATCATGAACCATTTGTGTTTCTCAACACATGTCAAAACATCTCAATAGAATGATTCATGATTCCAAGGTTTTCATAATCATTTTCACCAAGTATTCCCATGTAAAGTGATCAAGTTTTATGCTTCAAACTAGCCACTAGGGTTAAGAGTGTTCACTAAACAGGGGTGCTAATCTTCAATCTCATGCCATAGAATGACATCTAAATATAGCTAGATAGGCCAAGTTTTATACTCTTTATGCTATCTATAAGAAAAGTAAAGAACTTTGGTAAAGTAAAAGAAAGTAAAGCTTGCAAGTAAAAAAAACTTGGGATGGGTATAAATTAAAATGGTATAACCAAAGCATGCTTAAGGCATCTTGTGTAACATCCCAATTTCAGCAACCCTGTTTAGTTGTCCAGAATGCAAAAATCAGGGGGAACAAAAACTTTTTCTTGTTCATGGGTGCAGTGTGTGCTTGTTGTTTGTTTAGGCTTGTGTATGTGAGTGTATGTCATATGCTACTCCTTACCTCACCATCAGTTGACAAAAGCTATTTACCAAAACCATCCAGGCTCATTTTGCATATTCTCAAATGTTCTGGCATTTCAAAACATGAGCCAAGATTCTTATGTAACTAAAACTATTTTTGTGGCTTCTATTGAAAAAACTATGGAGAGATATATAATATGACCTCCTTATGTTTTCAAGACAGAACCTTCAAACTACCCTTACCTCTAGGATCTCCAAAACCTTTTGTAAAGCTTTTGAAATTCTACTCTTGGTAGAGATACCAAGGACTCTCATCTTATTCAAAACCCCAACCTCTTCAAAATGCCCCAACACTATCTCAAGCTAGGCTTGATGGTAACCCCAGTAGTGGAGTTGCTTAGTTTATAAGATGAGTTGCCTTGATCTGCTGTCTGATGAATTGCCTTGATCTGCTATTTGACTTGTTTGATTAGGAAGTAGTATGAGCTACTCTAGGAGCTCATCACTAGGATCAAGAGGCTCCGAAATCACCACATCCTAAGCAAGAAAACAAAGCAAGATCAACTCACTAGATACTAAGTGATCATCTAAAACCCTTCGCCAGATCAATTCGGTAGTGATCCATTCTAGAAGCTTCCAAGTCAACAAAGACCAATATCAAGCATGGATCCCTTCTACTCAAGCTACACTTCAACATCATCCACTTGATGATGCTTTGGTACCTTGCAACCTCCCAAAAACGTCCCCTCTCCTAATCTAGCCAAAAACCCAAAGTCTACCAAAATTGGCTAAGTCTGAAAAACTATTCCCCACATCACCTCTTTGAATGTCTCCCTTTCTCAACCCTTGTGCATTATTGATAATGCATTTGAACCATCTTGTAAACCATCCTAAGGAATACCAAGGCCCACTTTTTCCCTTGGTTGGATCATCCTCCAACCCACTTGTTCCTGATGGTTTTGCTGGCAAGATAATAACTTTTGCTGCAAATCTAGTCATCATGCCTACTTTAACAGAATCTCACACCCTCATAAAACCTTCTATGGACCAACTCTCTGCATGGTTGTGTTCTACTCATATAGGTCTACCAAAATATACTTCACTTGTTCCAAGTGAATCGCTTTGCTACTTAAACCCACTTGGTTTATAAGGCATCATGACTCTTTTGGTATGGCAGCCTTATTTTCAACAAAGTTTGCCACCATTTCTAGATCACCCCAAATGCAATTAAATCAAACTCTTGATGCCATGATAGTCTATATGACTTGGTATATCTAATCATCTAACCTTTGCATCAAGGTGAGCTCTGAGCTCCAAGACCCAACAAGGATTAGGTGGTATAAAAATAACATCTCCCTAGATCCTCAACGCCTTGCTTTCCATCTTATTCAAGATGGATTTCCATTTCCCAAGGTCGCAAATGCCTGATACACCTTTTCTACACCCTCTACCTTGATCATCAATATTTATCAAATATTATCCATAATCATTATGGCCCCAAACCTATTAATTCTCCTTTTTAGACAAAAACCTCCAAAACTTCTTCTATAAAGGAAAGTTTGGTTTTTGCCAAAACACTTCTCCAACTTTTGGCTCAAGTGAGTTCCATGTATCATACCCTATCTTCCCATCTCAAAAATAAATATTTTTGAGAAGCTTTATTATTTCTTTTTGCCTATTTTCCTAAATGGCTGAATTGGAATAATAATTGTTTTAAATACTTCTATGCCTCATTAAATCTTGGGAAAATTCCCCTAAGTGTCTATTCACATTTGGGACCATCTCAAATCAAAATACACCCTTGTCCAATGTAAATTTATCAAATGATCTTCTAGAAACCACTTCTGCCCTTTTTGAATAAATGGATTTATGAGGACTAAAACCCCTTACAAAATCCCAAATAATTCCTGGATATCTACATTAGCCTCCTCTAACCACCAGTACTATCTCCCCACTCTGTCCCATGCAAAATTTGGAACTTCCTTCACAAGCCCTCTTGTGATCAAATTTTGCAAACCAAGCAAACTTGAACCAAACTAGGATCAAATCACCACCAATCTTGCTCAATGCATCTCCTCAGCACCAAGACACACCCCAGGTTGACACCACTTTAGCTCCACCCTAGCATTGCGCATTTTACCCTTGTACTAGTAGAGAGAGAGAAATAGACAAGCAAATCTTACAAGATTTACCCCAACTAATTACCCTAGCTATCCCAGCCCTCTCTGCCCGAACCAATACCCTTCCTACCCCTCCCCACCGTTTCCTAGGCCAATCCCTGGCCAGCTCTACCCCTCCCCCTTGTCCAAAATGGACATTTCTACCATCTAGCTTCCCCCTTGGTATAAAGGCCAGAGGCCACCCCCCAGCGAGCCCCTGCCCCTCATTTGCTCCCTTTCCTCCCCATTCACCTCCCACAGCTCCACTCTTCCTCCCCTGCTCTGTGTTGTCCAGGAGAAGAAGAAGGAGAAGCTTCGACCTCCTTCAAAAATCGAGCAAGGCTCCTTCCCCCTTACTCCGCTTCTCTGCATGTCACCTGGTCGACTCCCCTACCTCCCCTGCATCTAACCCTGGACTTATTTTTGTCCAGGACCATCTCCTCTGTCGCCGCCACCGAGCTCCGACGAGGTCACCCTCGGCCACCGTCGTGTGAGCTGCTCCCCGTGGATCACCACCGCCGTCCCGCCCCTAGATTTGCTCGCCGTCGTCCACTGCGTCACCCTACACCCTCCCCATCGCCTCCCGAGCCCTCTGGTGAGCTCCCTCCTCCCTCTCTGACGTGCTAGGGTTCCGCCGCCGCGGGCTCGGTTCTATCGAGCATGACGACGCCCCGCCGTCCATCTCCACTTAATCGAACATCTACCGGCGCTCGGTACCGCTTCGGCCACCCGCTCCCACTGACCACCGGGCCCCGCCTGGCAGGTTCAAGCCCCGGGCTCCCGCGTGCCGCGCCGCCCGCCGTGGGCCGATTCTCCTCCTGGCGGCCCATTTCCCCTCAGATCCAGCCCAGCTGCACAGTTGCCTTTTCTTTTTATTCTAGATCCAGAAAAAGACCAGTAGGATTAAATCCTTTTAAAAATATAAATAAAATTCAAATGCCAATATCTCAATTTCTAGTAGTACCTTGATGTTTTCTCAATCATGCAGAGGAAACACCTAGTCAAGAATAATTTCCATTATTTGCAGGAATTTATTCTGCTGCCAAGGGTACTTTACACTAATTTATTCCCTTAGAGTGTTTTATATATCCATTTGGGATGAACCAAAGCTCTGCTGGAAGGTACTAGTTATACCTTTCACCTAGCATAGGCCATATGCCAAGGTAAAGAGTAGTGTGTCTTTATTAAAAATAGCAAAAATAGCAACTTTCTGCCTTGGGTAAATTCTCTAGGTCAAACCAAATGTGGTATTGACCTGATTAGACCTCCTAGTGCATCATAATATCAACATCTATCAATTCCTATTAGCTCCGAATTTATTGAGCTCTGGTTGAGTTTTAGTGATTTAAATACTTCTGTAAGGGGTATTTTCACTAAATAAATCACTCTAGGAGTTTGGAAACTCCAAAAGGGGTTAATCCAATTCCTACAGAAAGGTATTCTAAATTCATACCACATTCCCTTGGAATAAACTCAATATCTTCTCTAGAATTAATCTGGTGAAAAGGAGAAAAACCATACAGAACTGCCTTTGGGAATTTCATGAGGGCATTCTGGTAATTCTTTAGACTTGACTCCAACTCTAGGTGGTTCAGCACATCAAACACTACCTAAGCACCCAAGGAAATAATTTTTGGAGCTCAAGAACCTTTCTAGTGAATTATTTCCTCAAACTAGAGTTTTTGCCACTATAAAAATCATAACTAAAGCTAGGTATTTGATAATCTAGTGAAACCACTTGGGTTGGTTTTGTTTTGACAAGACCTATTTGAGGATAGCATGTTTGCACATTGGCATCCCACAGATCTCAGATACCCAATCCAAGTTCTTGCTAAATAACCTTGACAACTATCTTCCAAGGGAAAAGCCCCTCAATGGTAATCTAGTAATTCCACTCCTAGTATCCCACTCCTCCAAAACCTATTAAGTTAAGTAGGATTCAGTATGTTTGTTTTCTGTATGGTTTGATGCATGTATGCCTTGTATTGATTGTGATATTTTCTGCTTGCATGTATATTCGATGTCGGCGATAGTGTGAGTGTTTGACGACAAGAGGGCAAGGATCTCTTATTATTAATTATTGGGTATTCTTGATTATCTAAAGAAGTCCAGGGACTTATTGCTAATCACAGGCAAGACACCATTCCTGAATTCCGATACTTGTCCGACTCACTTTATTACCTGTTTTGTACCCTCTCTATAAATTGCATTATTTATCTGCATGTCTTGTTTTATAAGTACTGCGCTAATAACTTGGCTCCTCCAAGTTATGACTTTGTGTCTCTCGAGGCACCACCCTGATGTACCTACCATTTTATCCCTTTAGACAGAGAGTATGGTGGTTAGCATCCTACCTCTTTGAAAACCTCGGCTCTGAGAAAATGAACTGTTTTGGGATTTACCCCACTAGAAATGTTTCAAAACTGCTTTGTAAAACCCTTAGGAAGAGGCATCGTTCCAAGCGGAGGTTTTAACAAAAGAAATGGTGTTGATGAGGAATAAGAAAGTGAAGGGATGTTCTACGCCTTTACCGGAACAATTCTTTTATTCGTGCAACCACATTACCCCAGGTGCTGGGGCTTAGCTCGTAGTTTGTCTGCATTAGCGAGGCAGCTTGTACCATGCTTATAGGGAGAGATCCCTTGAATTCCAGGCAGGCGCTAACAAATTTACGGATCTGAAGCCTGTTGCTTGCTTCAGCAAGAGTGAGCCTGTCTTGTAGTGCTGGTGCAATAATTGGGTCTCCCGCGGATGGTATGACTTAGGCGGTACGGAAGGAAGTGGAGTCACCAAGTTAAGGTATACGCCAAGTTGCGGCTTGGGCATACGTGTGTACGGAAGGCAGGACTATGGCTGAGAGCCACACTAGTTGTCGGGGAGAGCAAACCCAAAAGGAAAAGCAGCCTTTGCTAGGGTTGACAAGAGAAAGGTTAGGTTCGACTATCCGGACCCCCATCTACAGTGGGAGTGGGCCGTGGTTGTAGCCCGACGGATGTATTGATTCTTGTGGGGAAAGTGCGCAAACTCTCCAGAGTATAATCTATTCGAATAGCCGTGTCCACGGTCAAGGACGGTTGTAAAGGTGTTGGCTAGGAGTACCCAAACGGTGTTGTTTAGAAAGAACGGATGAAAGGATGAAGGTTCCGAGGGAACCTGAGTTCGAAAGCTTTGCTTTGACCCGAGGTGGTCGAAGAGGTTTTAAAAAGGGTTTTTACTCCAAAACTGTTTTCAAAACTCTTTTTCAACAAAGATATGGAGATGTCTAGACTTATAAAACAAGGGCATGTTTTCAAAACTCTTTTTCAACAAATATATGGAGATGTCTTGACTTATAAAACAAAGTCATGTTTTCAAAACTCTTTTTCAACAAAGATATGGAGATGTCTTGACTTATAAAACAAAGGCATGTTTTCAAAACTCTTTTTCAACAAAGATATGGAGATGCCATAACTACAAGAGGTGGTCTAGGATTTTCAAAAACAACCCCAAATAGAGCTATCTCGCCACAGCCAGACTTGCATTTCCTTATTTCATTTATCCTGGTGGTTTGCGAGTACCTTCAAGAGTACTCATGGCATTGTCCCTGGCTATTTACATGGCCAGACTTTCCAGAGGTTCGACATCGGAAGATTCAGGTGACGTCCAGCGAGCTAGGCCGTCTTCCCAGTTAGTTGCCTGTAGGTTGAGGCACGATTGGGCTCTGCGCATGATGATACTCCGCTTCTAAGGATGGTGTAGCCATACTGGCATTTATGTAAGTCTTGTAATTCGTTATGTTTCGGATGCTGTAATGATACTTGTCGGTTATGTTCCATGGCTCACTGATCATGGGAACGTGGAGATATGCATAACAGGGATTTCTTGGATGAATAATCCGGGGAGCCCACATCTTGCTTAGGTTATCAAGCTTGCAAGTGTTAGCTTGCATTGTTAGTGATGGCTTGCAAGTATTAGCTTGCCAATAATAGCTTGCCTTGATTGGTGCAGTGGTTGAAATTCTCCTCGTCTTCTTCGGGGTACAACTCGTCCTCCTCATAGACTTGGTCGGTACTATCGTCTATAAATAAATACGGGATACACAATCACCAAACAATACTTATCTACTGCGAACTAGCATAGTAAGGAACACACACTTGATGATCTAGCATCATCACAATCATCACAAGATTTAAAGAACTAGTTTCATTATTTTATTTGAGAAAAGTAATTTCTACTCATTGAAATTAATTAATAATTAATATTCTCCAAAAAAATATGGGATCATGTGGACACATGTCATCACCACATATTCTAATACATGGGAATGTGATTTAAAGTGTTGGTCATAGTTTATAAAGTTTAAGTTTATTATTTAATCATTTTAAGGTTACTAGAAATGCCTATATAGCATTATTTTGGTACTAGTCCAGAGTCACTACATGCAAACCTAAATATTTTTACATATTCAGATAGGTATTGTCAAATGTGATTTTTGAGAGTTGGAATCAACTCAAAAGCTATCATGGCTGATTTTTGAAAAATGTTTGAATGTAGAAAAGTCTTTGTCTTGTTATTTTTGGTACAGATTATCTCTAACTCCAAATGACTTAAATCCAATGGGCTTGGATAGATATTTTAATTATCTTTCTAACAAAATTTGAATCATGCATTTTGGTAAAGTATATCTTTCTGAATTGATTTTTGAACAAGTGGACATAATCTAATTTATACCTAAATGGAAAACACTTATTTGAATCTGTGGGCTAGCGCGGGAAAGCTAACAGGCCGGCCCAGTGGCGCTCCGCGGCACAGAGGCCTACTGACAGGGGGGTCCTCCTTGTCAGCGACTAATTCTAACCAAAGCGGTACGGGGCAATCTCAGCCGTGTGATAAGAACAAGAATCTACGGTCGTGGCTCTGTCTCCGGTGAACAGCTCCGGCGAGAGAAAACTCTAACGCGGCACGGTGGGGATACATGGGGGCTACTAGGGCTCAAGCTAGGCGTGGCGACGGGGGCGATCGAACTGGTAACGACGGCGGTCCTAGGCGTGGTTGCGGCAACTCCTAGGATAGCTCCAATCGATGGCACCTCTTCTCCTCTACAGCGGCAAGCTCCGGTGAAATTCCGGCGAATGGCGGCCTGCCTTGCTCCGGGGTGGGGTGGAAGGATCAGTGGATAGAGGGAAGTGAGATGTTGTGCAGAATGAGGCTGGGGTTGGCCTCTATTTATAGTTCGACGAAGCGACGGAACGGGATGGGCCGGCGTCTCCGGTGAGGGCGGTACAACGTGCTATCATCGTGGCTAGAGGTAGGGGATGGTGCGCGGTCTGCTGGCGGTCATCTATGGTGTAAATGCGTGGTTGGGGGCGGTGGCATTTGGTCAGCCACGGGTGGTGCTCTGCACGGAAGAAGCGGAGTTTGACGCGGCGCACGCTGGCTGCGGGTCAAGCGGCGGCGCACGGGCATGTCCGGGCGGTTCCTGGGGTCGTGGCAAAGTGGTGCGCGTGGGCTGTGGTCGAGGCGTGGTCTGTGCTAGCTTGTCGGGCGAGCTCGGGGCGGTCTGGTGGGATTGCCCATGGTCGACCGTCATGGAGGGCTCGGGGTGGCTCGGCACTGGTGCAAATAGCAACTAGGAGTGGTGCATTGGTGCTGGTTGTGACTAGAGGGGACAAGCGGAGTGTAAAGGGGAAAATGGTGGACAAAGCATTGATCAAGAATAGTAATAGTTAGGCCAGATTAGTTTTGTCTGCCAGGTGTTCGATCAAATGGCCGCAAGAAATTTAAATTCGAATTTTGGAAAGATTTTTGGTGTGTGATCTTATCTTATGCTTGGTAGTCTCTGGTTGCTGGGAATTGTCAAGGTGAATTGGTTTGGTTCGTTTTTGAGAAATGGTGATCTTCACATATGCATTGGATTCAATTTTCAATTGTCATTTAAATTGCCTTGCTAAAGGTTTTTGTAAGTTTGTAAAGTGGTCCTTGGTACATCATTACTTGGTCTAGCAAGGGGTGAAAATAGTTGATAAAGTTTGTGTTTGAACATGACTTCTAGGAACACCTAAAGTGGCCTAGTGTATTAATATGGTCAAAATGACCATTTGCATTATTTAATCTTATTGATTCTTTTTCTTTGGATTTTGTTTGTAAATGGTCTAGATGATGTGGCATTCACCTTTAAACCATTTCACAACATTTAGAACAATCAAGCATGGCATTTTCAAACAATTCTACACTAATGCAAACACACATGCATTCATTAATCATTTTAATAATAAAAAGTTTTTTTAACCCTAATTTGGGTGATTAGAATCTTGATAACCTTGATTAAAGTTTTAGGATGTTACACATTTGTACCTGTTGATTTTATTGTCACGGATATGGGGAGCAATACCTCAAGTCCTATAATACATTGTAGACCTTTTTTGAGAACCACATGTGTAGTCATAGATGCAAAAGAAGGAAATGTGAAGTTTCAATTTCCTCACCAGAAGTTTATGGAACACTTTTCAAGGAAGAAGGAGGTAGCTAAGAAGCACAAGCTATCCCATGAGTTCCACATCACCTAAACTAATTAAGTAAAGCCTAGCCATATAGCTATAAAGAAAACGCTTTGTGGGAGGCAACCCGGTTATTTTTCTTTTGGGTTTTTGTTTTAAACTCTTGTTGTAGCAAGAGAGTTTTCTTTTGGTTTTATTTCTGTATTTTTAATAAAGTACCAAGTGGAACCCATTTTGGATGTTTTGAAGTTGCTAAACATATGGAGTAGCCACTTCCTGCAGAATAGTTTTTAGTGCATGAATTTTCAGATTTTTTCTGTAACTCCGGTTGTGCTCAGATTCTAACATAATTTATAAATTTTTATCCTATGTATGCACAAAATTGGCTAAAATTCCTTACATGTCAAAGTGGACAAAAAAATCGTTTTGTTGTTGCTGAAAATCTGGACAAATTCTGTCATGCTTTGTTTTAACCATTCCCAAGTGTTCTAAGATGATTTGTATGAGTCATATTATATTCTAGGGATATGTAGGAACATTATATTCTTGCTGGAAAATTTATAAATAATTGTTTCTTCGATATATAGGCATCAACTATTATATTCTTGTCCCACTAATGTCACCTCTCAGAAAAGAGATGGGAGAAAAAGTTTTGTGTTTAAGTTTTTTGACGGGGAATAGAGGAACACCACACCAAGAGCAATACAAGGATGGTGAAAAAAATAAGCTAGGGATGCCCAAGGCAACCCACTGGACCAACTCAACTCTCGGTTTACAAACCTCTAAACTTTTTTTTGAGCAACATAGAACTATCACAGAAACCTAGAGCATCTATTTTGTCATTTTTTGTTTTGCATTAGAAAGACCACCACCACCATTATTATAAATTTTTATTATTAGATACTAAAAAGAAACTCTACCTTAATGAGATTAAAACTGAAAATAATGCCATGGAATAAAAGAAAATGAGAGATAAAAACAAAAGCTGAAATTCATGTTGAGAGATAAAAAAAAGCTCAAGTGTTTTATGCCTATTAATTTGTATCCTTTTCTTGTGCATATTTATATTCAACATTAAGAAGCAAGGTGAGAAAATAAATGTTCACATTATGAACTAGATGACACAATCTTTAGATCTCTTTTTGTTAAGCCTGTTTCTACACAAGTTAAGAATTGTTCCAATCCCCTTAAAACTAGATTAGGCGTATCTACTTGTTTGTGGCAAAAGCTACTTTCAAGTATATTATGTATGTTAATCCTCCAAACATTCTTATAAACACCCTTTTTCATGTATTTTAAATCTCATGAGAAATTAAGGTTTAGGGTGATACCACTACGGAAATTTTTGTGCTTTACTTATTAGTTGTTGTTGGCTAAACCATGTTGGAATGGCACAAGCTTTCAATGTTGAATGTTGACAATTAATCATGTTTAATTTATTCCCATGGATGACATCGATGTGAAATGAAGTGTGCACACTGGAGTAGGCATGTTGGTATAAAACTCTCCTGAACCGCTAGCCAGAGCCATGCATGACATGGTGGAAACTTACATAATGATGATCCTTGTTGATATGATTCATATGTCTATTTTTCTTGTATTATGAAGTAGTGATACTACCCCCTCCCACCTTGAACACAATCAAGGAATTATATTAGCTTTTATGCTAAAATAAGGAAATAAATAAATGCCAACAAAGGGGCGCATAAGATACACAAGGGGCAAGAGGTACTTAAGTGATGCGATTTCACAAAATCATGATTATGCAATGACATGCCTAAGTTGAGTAGCCTGAGGAGTGCAAGGTAATAGACTAGGTGCATGAAACAATCAACTTGTAAGATGTTTAGGACATAAACCATACGATGATTTAAAACAAAGTGAAAATAAAAAGCTGCTGGGAACCCCATCCTTATTAGTATTGTTGACCTGAATTACATAGCTCAAAATTCTATTTTCTATTCTTTATGGAGGATTAACATATGTAGTCAATTCTTACTTTTCGTATGGGATGCAAAACATCTCAGGGTAAGATATAAAACTAAGAAGTGAGTCTTCTAGTCAAGGGGGCATGAAACTAAGAAGTAGGCCAAAAATAAAGGCATGAAAACACCAATGCCAATCATGAAAAGAGTCTCTTATTATATAGGTTCATCAAAGTGTGCTTGAAGCTTTATTTTGTTCATCAATTGTTTTATCACATCATTACTTATTGTTTAGCATATTTATGGATGTGTAAAAGATACAACTTGATAGTACACTTGCATATTATGTTTCATTGAAAGGAATTGAGCCCATGGACTCTACACAATAATGAAGGAAGCAAAGGTAACAAACTCCAAAGTCCATGTTTAGTTTTATCACCTTCATGCTCGAGGACGAGCATAGGTTAAGCTTGGGGATGTTGATGCATGTAAAATGCATGCATTAACTTTGTAGTTTGTTAACATGTTTTTCCACATATTTGCATCATATATAATGTTATATTACTGTTTTCCCACAAATATATTTTGGTTATAACCGTGCAGGGCAGAAAAACCCGGTTTTCAATGTTTTTGATGTTTCAGGACCATACAAAGTCAAATGGACCTGGACTTTTGGGAATGGCAACATTTATCCACGAGAAGCATCTAGAGAACATGAATCTAACCAGGAGGGCCAAAAGAGCCCAGGCGGCGCACCCAGGCCTGGTGGTCATGCCACCCATGCTCTTTCCCTCCTTGACCGTCCGATCACCTTGATTCTTTTGCCCACAGATCTCTCTTGACCTAAAAATTCCTATATAAAGACCCCTAGGGAGCCCTCGAGGAGGAGGCGACGCAAACCGACGAGACACACCATAGAAAAAAACACTACAAGATCCAACGGATATTGGAGGGGGGAACTCTGCCTGAGCCACCTCTAGGGAGATCTCCACCCTCTCCAGCTTCATCACCATGATGAAGAGGGAGTATTCTACCACCGGGCTATGGGTTTGTGGCATTATCTTGATCTATTTATCTCTTGTTCTTCATAGATCTAGTACCATATGAGTTACCCAACATGATTATGGTCATATTTGTAATTCCTATGTGGTGGATCTTTGTTCTTTGATTTTATGTTTGAGATTGAAATCTATTTTGTTCAAGATGTTCTAATAGATGCATATAATGAGCCATGTTCTTTAGTGCTTGTTTTTATCCAAGTTGTGTGCAAGAACTTTAATGGGGAGAAGTGTGTGTTAGATGGAGTAGCATGGGGTAGAGATTGAATTGTGACACATAATATTCAAGATCTGCTTTGGTTTTTTCCTTTCTTTTTCTGCCTCACTAGGGGTAAAGTGAAATCATGTGCTATAGTTATCACGTGACATTGTGGTGACCTTAACTAGATCAAGGTAGCATATTTGTATTCAAACATCATATAATATTGCTTAAAGCTATACCGTGATCTGTTCTTAAATCAAGATTGCATGGAGATTTCCCTTTTTGAGGAGTATAAGAGCGAGTTGTATTCCATCTCAATATTAGAATGTGATGCCCATGTTAATTCCTTTTATCAGGCACTTATAGAATTGCCATGAATCTTTATCATTGATGAATTGTTTTATGATCACTACAAGACAAGTGAACACATGAACCCCGGTTAGATTTTTATCATAAGAAACACCTTTCCTTTGCATCTACTATAATTTCTAATTTCTGCAATTTATTATACCAAAAATACAAAAACACTTTCTCTACTTGCAATCACTTATAAAAACCCCAAAACAACTTTATCTTCATATATATCATCTAGTTTATATTCCCATATTTTATTTACTTTATTTATATTTTATTTCATAATACTAATACGAAACCTTGTGCTTGACAACTTCTTGCTGGAGTTGGGGACACAAGAAAAATTATTTTACCTTACAGGTTGCTTGAAGCGGAGAAGGGAAATATCCACGCAATTCCCCAAGAGTTTGATATAAACCCTCAAGTCACACTTGTGCGGAAAAGAAGCTTGCTACAACACTCTACACTTGGAGTCCCAACGAAAATTGGCTGCATTTGTTGCCATCAGGAGGCACTCAAGATAGCTAGGATTAGATAGGATATTTCTTCTAATTAGGTGTAGTTTTAGGTTTTAGAGGTAGATTTGTTGAACAGATAGGGGCTCACGGCCTTCTATGTTATTAGCAGATGCTACCTCTAATATAATAATTGTAGAGGGATCAAATCTAGTGTAATGTGATGTAATGAATATTTTCTATATCAATAAACTAGAAATTATCAATTTCAATGGAATTAGCAACAGTACTTCATTACTATTAATGTATAATGTTAATGTGTATTATTAATGTAAAGATTTTTTTAACTTTGGAAGGTGTAACACGAAAATTAACATGTCGTTACAGAACACTAAATTTCTCCCGTAGTTTGGTAATGTACTGACGCGCAACCTTCGCGGTGTCGCGAAAGAGGTATCTCAGCGGATGTCGATGCACCGAGTCAAAAAAATCGCTGCCTAAAAACTTTCCCCGACACAATGCGCTGTGACTAGGCATGTGCCTCGGCGTTTATAAGAGCCTGTGAACATAATACGTGTTCTAGTTGGTGCAGAAGTTAACAAACATTTCAGTTCATGAAAATCAATATCTTGGGCTGTGCTCCAAACAAATTCCACACCCTTTTTTACTAAGTTCATTCAAAGTTGGTGCAATAGTACTGAAGTCTTTCACAAAGCGTCTAAAAAACCAGCAAGACCGTGAAAACTTCAAATTTGACTAACATTCATAGGTGTAGACAAGTTATTGATAGCTTGATTTTAGATGCATCTACCTCAACTCCATTCTTATAAACTACAAATCACAGAAATATGACTTTGTCTTTGCAAAATGTGCACTTATCAAGATTACAATATAGTTTAGCATCACTCAACATATGCAAAACATGTCGAATATGATTAATATGTTTAGACTAAGTGCAACTACAAATGAGTATATCATCAAGATACACAACCACAAATTTCCAATGAAATGCCTTAAAACATGGTTCATTAATCGCATGAAAGTACTAGGTGCATTTGTTAACCCAAAAGGCATGACTAACCAGTCATACAAACCGTGTTTAGTTATAAAGGCTGTTTTCCACTCATCCCCTTTTTCATCCAAATTTGATGATAACCACTATGCAAATCAATTTTAGAGAAAATACCAACACCACTCAATTCATATAACATATCTTCCAAATGTGGAATAGGATGATGGTATCGAATAGTAATATTGTTAATGGCTATACACACATGCGCTTTGTACCATATTTGATAGGAACTAAAATAACTGGAACAACACAAGGACTAAGGCTTACATGAACATACCCTTTATAGAGAAGTTCTTGTAGTTATTTCTAAATCTCCTTTGTTTCTTCAGAGTTGGTGCGGTAAGGGGCTCAATTGGGCAACGATGCTCTAGGAATCAAATCAGTTGTTGATGCTCAATACCTCACAATGATGGCAAACTAGTAGGTACCTCTTCCGGAAACACGCCTCCAAATTACTACGGCACATTAGAAACACTAGTAAAGAGAGGGGTCATGTTTTGAAACCAATATCCCACCCTCGTACATAAGCATAATAGGTACAACTATAGGATCATCCCTAAGCTCTCTCAAATTGGATTTGGTGGATAATACTAACAAGGAGTTCACTCCCCACATAGATTGGGATTGTGTCTATGGTTCATTGGAAGTGTAGGCTCTCGTCTATATACTCGTTATTTATCTTGCTCCAGATTTACTTCAATCTATTGACAAGATTCATTTACAATAGCTTGAGGTGACATGGATCTCAAGATTATATCTTTGCCAAGCCAATTCAGCTAGTATGTGTTGGCCTTCCCATTGTGACAAACATCATGACCACATTCCCATGGATGACCCAACAACAAGTGACAAACTATCATATGAACCACATCACACTAAATGGTGTCTTTGTAAGCTCCAATCCAAAAATCATCATGTGCCATGTAGCTGACCTTCATCACACCGATATTGAAGAACCGTTGAATATAGTAAGGATTGGGGTGCATATAATATTCCAACTTCGGTTTTGTACATCGTTGTTTACTAGCAAGAACATGACAACTTCCGCGATCAATAATTACCTTGCATGTCTCGCCATGGACAACATCAGATTTGGTCTAAAATAAATTACATCATTGCTCCATAGAACATGGGCTAACATTCTGTACCTTTGAAAAATATACAAGCATTGGATTATTGGAAGCATCATAAAATAAAGTATCATCATGGTCATCGTCCTCTTGAGAAGATGGATCAACATCATAACCAATTTCACACTCATCCTATTCCTTATCAGTCAACATGACTTTAGTATTAGGACATTCTAACTTGAAATGACCGTTGCCACCACATGTGTGATAAAGATTATATTGCGGGTTCCTTTGGGATTGATCTTATGCTGGCCAAATCTTCATGGATTTGGTCAGGGAAGTGAGGAAACACATGGAATGGGATGACCTCAACAAAAATTCAAGGTAAAGATACAAACGCATTCAAACACGCACAATATTATTTGCTCACGTTAGTTCGAACAACAAATCCAATAGAATCCCAAGGTGAGAGACCTTGCGGTAGAATCACCTGAGGAGAGATTGGTAAGCAAATGGTAGAATCCAAATCAAGGAGAGAGTAGAACCAAGTAGAATTCTAAAGGGAGAGACCAAGCAACTACTAGAATCCTTAACTTAGAGGGACCAAATACTTGAGGAAGGACTTGCGCAACTCATAGATTCAATCTAGAGAGGAGTTGCCATCTAGGGTTCTTTGGCACATGCCAAGAGTCTTAACTCAATTCATCTATAGGGTTCCTAGGATGAGGGGAGTCATATTTATAGGTCATCCACTTAAACAAGGGCATTTTAGGCAAAAATAGGAAGTTCTGGGAGAGATGGGGTATTACATGGGCTAGCCCAGCTCCAAGGAACGCATGCCTTCTTATAAGGTTGGTGACTCCGGGGTGTCAGGACTAGAAATTCCACGGTGGCTGAAGACTCCATGGAAGTTTCAAGGGTCACAACAGGAGCTCCTAGAAGTTGGTATGGAGTCCTTGATAGAGTCCTCGTGCCATCTCCGGGTGATGTTTCCAGAGTTCTGACTGTAGAGTTCGGAGTCCTGGGCGGAGACCTTGGGGCGACATGCTAGAGACTCCGGGGCCCGGTGAAGACTCCGGTCGGCTAGGGCGGTGATTCTGGTCCTGGGCAAGGACTTCTTGCGTCTTCTCTTCCATGCTTCTTGCTTAGGAGTTTTGGATCCTAGGGCATCCTCGTCTCCTCCTCTTGGCATCATGGTCATGGGCCTAGTCATACAATAGGCACTTGGCTCAAGTAGGATCTCATTCAAGTGATGACTAATAGAATACAAGAGATGGAAATAATTCACCTTTGTAGGAATGGTTGGTGTAGCATGATGTGATCCAATGGTGATTGCCATGTGTTGGGTTGAATCATCTCCCCCATGGAAAAGAGTCGACCTGAATGATATCCCATCATCATCATGTAAGGGAGTAGTTGTTTCCATTGTCTTGAGCTTGTAAGCTGTTGGAGCTCTGATGTAGATGCCTTTTGCATAGTTGTCGAAGATCTTGCAGTTGTGCTTGCCTTGAAGTTACGTTTGGAGATCTTGTAGAATGTGTCTTGGAGGTGGTTGTCTATCTTGGGTACCTTGCAAAACCGACAACAAAGAGAGAGACTTGTATGATGGATTGTTCTTATGGGTCACACTCAAATCACTCATCCCACTTTTGGTGGAATTCGATGTGGCACTCAAGATTTTTCCACTTAGTTTAGGCTTGTGGCTCTCATTCACGTGAGGGAGGTTCACTCTCTTACCACTCATCTCACAATGATCCCTAGCTTGTTTTATATTGGGTACGGTTTTCATGTTGGATGCAATAACTTGGCTAGGCATCATATGTTGGAGCTGATGACAACAAGTGCACAGATCGTTTATAGCTAGTTTCGAAATAAAGATATCGATCCCACAGGGAGTAGGGAGTAGGAGTCCGAAGTCTAATAACTCTTTGAACTAAATACTGAAATAGTAATGCTAAATAACATTCTAAGTAACAAGATAAAATGCGAGTTTTGTGTAAAAGATATTTTTGGGTTTTCAAATAAGAGAACAATAAGTAAACTAAAGCTGTAAGTAAACAAGAGCATGCAAGTATGATTTCGAAAGTCTGGAAGAGGATGGAAAGAGTTCTCATGGAGTAGTGGATCCACCACCATTAATTATAAAGAGTGATCAAAATTATTATAATGAATAAGACCATTTATGATATGTGTGGGAGGAGCTCCATATATGGACGAATAGCCAGCAACCGCTGCACACATCATCCTCATAACTACATCAGACAGTAACCGATAACCATCACGTTACCGCGCTATTAAGGGATTTCACCCGTGGCATGGACATGGCTTGATAAGTTCTCCTTGATTCCCCAACTTAGTAAAGAATGACAACAGCTTTATAGTCATAGTAAGTGCTATCATCCCTTCGTCTACCAACAAGTAATCCCCTTCATCGAGTCCCCATAGGAGGCAAATATTAAGGAGGTGCACAACTCCCAACATCAACATGAAGACAATTAACATAGACATATAATGAACAATGTCACATAATAATCTTTCTCTCAATTCGATCACATACCAGGGTTTCTCCATCTCCCCAAGAACAAAGGAAACTACTCACACATGAAGGCAATCAACATCATGGATTAAATATGGATGAAGTATGATGATACAATTGAGAACAAGTGCAAATCTAAGATTCAATCTAGAATTACAACAAGTAACCAAAGGGGATCGATGATGGATACGTTGTTGGGGAAGATGACGATGTAGATCGATGTGGAGGCCTTCAAGATACTAGTCCCTTCTCCTCTTGTGTGATGGTGATGGTGTAGATCTGTTTGGAGGCAGCTACGGCGGAGGCACAGCGGCAGGGCTCCGCCGTGGTGGAGGATATGGCTTGGTGGCTCTCTCTTGGGTCCTCCCTCCTTTATATAGGCCTTGGGGGTGCCCTAGGGTTTCCTCAATACCGTCATCTGACTTAGGGAAGGATCTGGAGATTTTTTGGGGAGAAATCCCGTCGCTTCCGACCTTTTTGGCAACTATACGGGCGGAGCTATACGACCAAAATTATAGCTCCAGCCGTATAGTTGCTCGTTAAATTATCTGCACGCTTTAGTATTTTGGCGGCCATTTCTTCATACGAACTCTGTTTTGGGTGTTCTTTGGCTCACTGAGTTCATATCATCGAGGGATACAACCCTATGGTCTTGGATCTTTATTTTGAGAAGTTGGAAAAAATCACTTTTTCAACCTCTTAAATGGCTAAGTCTGGTCCCTGCAGCTCCTCCATAGTATGCCCTCTTTGTTCCTTTTGCCTTTTTTATCCATAATCATCATCAACACCTACACACATGTCATAGACAAGGAAAAGTGATAAAATTCTACCTAAACTACTAAATGTGCAAAGCTCATATGAAAGTAAACGAGAAATAGAAATCATGCATATAAGGCATAGCTATAGCTGGAAGAAACATGATATGAGAGATAAATGGCACAATTTATATGGCTAAAAGAGGTGGTATTTCACAGCCATCAACTTCCCCAAGCTAGACCTTGCTCGCCGTCGAGCAGGAAGGGTCGGTTGAAATCAATGCCTTGCATCCTTATTTCTTCTACAAGCTTATCATTGGAAATCAATGCCTTGCATCCTTATTTCTTCTACAAGCTTGAAGATAGAACACATGTATTCATACAAGTAAACACAAGCTCAGTTATAAAGACCACTAAAGATTCATCAAAACTTATATGCTCCATGTCAACAGTGAATCTACTTGCAGACAAACTTGTGATCCTCTTATTGCACCTTTTGTATAACTTTTCATATCATTATTTTTTATGAGGCAAAACTTAGTCACAAATAGATGTCAAGCATAAATAGGAATCGATTCTACCCAATCATATCATATAGTTAAGGCTCTCAAGTGCAAACATCAGTTATTAAGCTTTAGAAAGTTTATCTCTTAATAACGAGATTTATGCCAAAAGGAAATGTGAGAACATGTCAAAAGAAGCAAAGCATTAGAGTCTCTCATTTGGTCATCCACATCAATGAATCATGGCTATCAAACACTCATTTTCTATTCTTTGTCTTTCTAAAACTTCAGTTCATCAGTAATGAGATCATGCCAAAACTTAGTGTGTTTAATCAGACTGTGCAGGCTAAGAATGGATACTCGTGACTGATGCCTCAAAATATGCCGAGCTCATTGGGAACTCCAAGAAGAAGGTATGATGAGCACAGCAACAAGTTTTCCCTCAGTTATGAAACCAAGGTTATCGAACTAGTAGGAGCAAGGAAACAACGGCAAGGTGTGGTGGACCCACTATCACTTCCCGAGATTACTAGAGGCATGATGTAGCATCCCATCTGTCTAACATATGTAATGCTACATGGTCTAGTAATATAATTGCTACTTCCTACATATATTTGTTGCATCATAATTATATCATGCTCATGTCATCATGCCACCTTGCATTTGAGCATCATATAAAACCCTTTGCATTTGGTTCTTCTCTCATATGCATTAGTAATTGTATTTGGCTCTTGATATATTGTATTTGATTCTTGATAAATGCTTGATGCCCAAGTTGAGTTGGGGGCATATCTTTTATTCAACTCCACCACCTTTTCCTTGTCACCACCATATAATTCCACCATCCTAATTATCCATGAGCTTTTACACTTTTCCTTTGGCATTTAAATCTAGCTCATGTGGATTGGGATGGATCCACTTCTATTTTCCACATGCCCTCACACTAGCATCATGTTGTTTTCACATTATTGATATGTGGAGCCACCTTTGCATGCCTTGTGAGTGGTACCCCTTTTTCTAGCTTCCATATGGATTGTATTGGAATACTTGCTCATGTTGGAATATTATGGGGGATATTATGCACCTAGTGGAACACACACACTAGCATGTACAAATTACATTCAAATTTGAGCAACTCCATCTACTCCACATGGAGCATCCTTTTAATTATTTTAGCTTGGCCTCATTCATATTTTGGAATGCATGTGTATAAATGCCATGATTATTTATTTTGTTTTCACAAGATTAGACATGGCAATTAATGCTCATGCATGGGCCATGCAACAAGCATCACCACCTTTTTCTCCTTGGTTTCTCTTTGTTTTTGAGTGGATCCTTTCTTTTGTGAGCTTCGCTTTCTCTCTTACTCAATCCTCCTCATCTTGATCTTTGTTTCTTTGCCATGTGCATCACTTACCTCATCACTCACTTCCATCTCACCCTCACCACATCTCCTTTCACCTCTTTGCTTGATCTTGCTTTGGATCATGTTAAAACTCTAACCATCTCTACCCTTTGCTTGATCTTGTTGGCATGTGGAGTAAACCCTAACACCCTACCAACCCTCTCACCCTATACTTTCACTCTAATTCCTCTCTCAAACCCTAAACCCCCATCTTCCTTTCTCTCTACCTAGCCGAGCCACCTCACCCCTCCTTCCCTAGCTTCGGCTAAGGTACACCTCACCACCCCTCTCTCTAACCTAACCATCTACCCCACCACCTTTCTCTCTAGCTAGCCGAGCCACCACCCCCAACCTAACCGAGCTACCCCCTCACCTCTCGGTTTCCCTCTCTCTCTCTCGCTGAAACAAGGGCCCCCGAGCCAGTCGCACCTCCCTGTCCTCGCCTTGGGCCCTAGCTGCAGCCACCCATGCCCTGGCCTTCCCACGTCGAGCACGTGAGGGAGAGGAAGGAAAAGGTGGCCGCCACCTTTTTCTCCACCGATCCCCACAGCACCCCCTCTCCTCTCCCGTCCCTATCTACTCCCTCCTCTCTACCTGGCATCGCCCAGATCCACCAGGGCCCTGCCTTCCCCTCTCCTTCTCCACCTACCGTGACCCCTCTCCCTTCCAACTCTGGCGGCCACCGTCGGTTTTCCTCTCGGCCACATCGTGACACGCGGCGGGCGTGGCGTTTGGGCGTCGAGGAAGAACGAGGCGAGCCTCTGCGTCGTCCCTATGCACGAAGCCGAGGAGCTCTTCAGGACCTCCTGCATGTCCACGATGCCAACCAAAACCCTAGATTCGCCGGCCTCTGCATCGCCGTCGGCCTGCTGCTCCCCGTCCCGATATGACCCCACCAGCAGCCTCGCGGTGAGCCCCCGAACCCCCTGACACCTCCTCCCTTGCCTTTGCTTCCTGTTCTCGCCGGACCGTTAGTCGAGCAGCCTCTATGCACCGGCGTCGCGTCGCGTTTCCTCGCAGCCGTGTCGCGAGGGCACTTCTAGCCGCGCTTCCCTGTCCCTAACAACAACCCCATCCACCGCAGCGGTCACCGCCGCCGCACGCTCGCGCTCGATCGCGAGTTCGAGCCCCACCGCGTCGCGCGCATTCCATCCACCAGTTTCGTTAGAACACAGGGGAAGAAAAACAGTAGCCCGTGCGCACTTTGCAAATTCCCACCGCCCCCCACACACCCTTTTGCCTCAACCCGCGGTCCCTGCGGACCCACTTATCGGCCGCTGTGGTCTTTTAACAAAAAGGTACTGCAGTTTTTGATTCAGTCAACCCGCGCTCCACCCGAACCCCACCTGTCAGCCACCGTGGTTGTTTTACAAAAACACACCCGCAAAGTCTGAACCTCAACCCGCGGTCCCCGGCTCTGCTATGGAAGCTATTCAGAGTGTTCTAGTGGTCTGTGAGTTCGCAGATGTTTTTCCTGAAGATTTGCCAGGTATGCCTCCTGACTGAGAGGTCGAGTTTGTGATTGAGCTTGAACCTGGTACCACTCCTATCTCCAAGCGTCCTTATAAAATGGTTCCTACTAAGTTTGTTGAACTCAAACGTCAGCTTGATGAAAAAGAGAAGTTGGGTTTCATTCAGCACAGTACTTCTTCTTGGGGTAGCCCAACCATCTCTGTGAAGAAGCGAGACACGACTGATAGACTTTGTGTTGACTATCGGGCTCTCAATGCTAAAACCATCAAGAATAAAGATCCCCTTCTGCGGATTAATGATCTCTTTGATCAGCTAGCTGGAGCTATGGTTTTCTCTAAGCTTGATTTGAGAAGTGGGTATCATCAAATCAAGATTCGCAAGGAAGATGTTCCCAAAACAGCTTTCACCACCCGCTATGGCCTGTATGAGTACACGGTCATGTCTTTCGGTCTCACCAATGCACCTGCCACCTTCTCGAGGCTTATGAACTCGGTTTCATGGAGTATCTTGATAAGTTCGTTGTGGTCTATCTGGATGACATCCTAGTCTATTCTAAGTCAAAGGAAGAACATGAAGAACACCTTCGGTGTGTCCTAAACAAGCTTCGGGAGAACCGCCTGTATGCAAAGTTCTCCAAGTGTGAGTTCTGGCTGCTTGAAGTCACCTACCTTGGTCACGTCATCTCTACCAAGGGCATTGCCGTCAACCCAGAAAATGTTAAGACAATTGTTGACTGGCTTCCACCCAAAAATGTCAAAGAAGTCCGGAGTTTCCTTGGTTTGGCTAGTTACTGTCGTCGCTTCGTTCAGAACTGCTCGAAGATTGCGAAGCCTCTTACAGATCTCCTCAGGAAAGGCAAGAAATACCTTTCGTCTCCTGCATGTCAAGCAAGCTTTGAAACACTCAAAGAGAAGCTCACTTCCACACCAGTCTTGATTCCTCTAGATACATCAAAGCCTTTCCGGATATTCTGTGACGCCTCATTGCAAGGATTGGGTGCGGTCCTTATGAAAGAAAAACAAGTTGTTGCTTATGCCTCTCGACAGTTGAAGACGCATGAGATCAACTATCCTACACATGACCTCGAACTCACAGCAGTTGTCTTTGCTTTGAAAGTATGGAGGCATTACTTGCTTGGTAACCGTTGTGAGATCTTTTCTGATCACAAGAGTATGAAGTATATCTTCACACAACCTGATCTTAACCTTCGTCGGAGGAGGTGGATTGAAGCAATTAATGATTTCGATTTGACCATCAACTACACTCCGGGCAAAGCTAATGTCATGGCCGATGCTCTTAGCCGAAAAGCTTATGTCAACAACCTCATGGTGGAAGAACAACAGCCTCTCTTGTGTGAGGAATTCCGCAAGCTCAACCTTGAAATTGTGGATCAAGGGTATGTTCTGAACCTTCTGGCAACCCCTCTCTTGGAAGAAAAAGTTCGCTCCATTCAACTTGGTGATCCTTACACTAAAAAGATCATCTCCAACATTCAGCTTCCAAAGTATGAGTACTTCCACGTCGACGACCAAGGCACTCTTTTCTTTGAACACCGGATGTTTGTTCCGAACTACCCGGGTTTAAGAGAGCAAGTTCTTAAGGAGGCGCATGATTCTGTTCTTTCTATCCACCCTGGCAGCACTAAGATGTACATGGACTTGAAAACACAATATTGGTGGCCTGGGTTGAAACAATGTTGTGCCAAGTATGTCTCCGAGTGTGATGTCTGCCGTAGAGTTAAAGCTGTCCATCAGAAACCTTCCGGTCTTCTACAGCCATTGAAGCCTCCGGAATGGAAATGGGAGAAAGTAGAGATGGACTTCATAACTGGTTTTCCAAGGTCGCAGAAGGGCAACAATGCAATCTTTGTTGTCATCGTTAGGCTTTCTAAAGTGGCTCACTTCTTTCCAGTCAAGGAAACAATTTATGCAATTCAGTTGGCTGAGCTCTATATCACCAGAATTGTCTCTCTGTATGGGGTTCCTCTTGAGATCAGCTCAGACCGTGGAAGCATCTTCACTTCCAAGTTCTGGGGAAGTTTCCAAAATGCTTTGGCAACAAAATTGAACTTCAGCACAACTTACCATCCTCAGTCGCAAGGACAAGTTGAAAGGATCAATCAGATTCTGGAAGATATGCTTCGTGCTTGCGTTATCTCTTTCGGCATGAAGTGGGAAGAATGCCTTCCTTATGCTGAATTCTCTTACAACAACAACTTCCAGAAAAGTCTAAAGATGGCACCATTTGAGGTTCTATATGGACGCAAATGCAGAACTCCGATTGGTTGGTCGGGCGCAGGTGAAAGAACATTGTTTGGCCCCGACATTGTAACTCAAGCGGAGGAGAAGGTTCACATCATTCTTGAAAACCTGAAGGTTGCTCAAAGTAGCCAGAAGAGAAACTATGACAGAAAGCACACGGACATGGAGTATGTCCCTGGTGATCTCGTTTACCTTCCTGTCACTCCCATGAGAGGCACGCACCGTTTTGGTATCAAAGGAAAGCTGGCTCCTAGATACATCGGTCCTTTCAAAGTTCGTGGAAGAAGAGGAGAAGTTGCTTATGCTCTTGAGCTCCCTGAAAAACTCAAGGTCCATGATGTTTTCCATATCTCTCAACTTAAGAAGTGCTTCAAGGATCCCGGCAGGACCGTGGACCATGAACTCATCAATCTCCAAGAAGATCTGTCTTATCAAGAACACCCCATAAAAATTCTAGAAGTCGTAGAAAGAAGGACTCGCAACAAGTCCATCAAGTTCTGCAAGGTGCAGTGGTCGCACCATTCCGTTGATGAAGCCACTTAGGAACGCGAGGTTGAGCTCCCTACCAAGTATCCTACCCTCTTCGTGTCTTCTTCTTCTTCCTAGAATCTCGGGGCGAGATTCCTGTTTAGTGGGGGAGAGTTGTAGCATCCCATCTGTCTAACATATGTAATGCTACATGGTCTAGTAATATAATTGCTACTTCCTACATATATTTGTTGCATCATAATTATATCATGCTCATGTCATCATGCCACCTTGCATTTGAGCATCATATAAAACCCTTTGCATTTGGTTCTTCTCTCATATGCATTAGTAATTGTATTTGGCTCTTGATATATTGTATTTGATTCTTGATAAATGCTTGATGCCCAAGTTGAGTTGGGGGCATATCTTTTATTCAACTCCACCACCTTTTCCTTGTCACCACTTTATAATTCCACCATCCTAATTATCCATGAGCTTTTACACTTTTCCTTTGGCATTTAAATCTAGCTCATGTGGGTTGGGATGGATCCACTTCTATTTTCCACATGCCCTCACACTAGCATCATGTTGTTTTCACATTATTGATATGTGGAGCCACCTTTGCATGCCTTGTGAGTGGTACCCCTTTTTCTAGCTTCCATATGGATTGTATTGGAATACTTGCGCATGTTGGAATATTATGGGGGATATTATGCACCTAGTGGAAGAAACACACTAGCATGTACAAATTACATTCAAATTTGAGCAACTCCATCTACTCCACATGGAGCACCCTTTTAATTATTTTAGCTTGGCCTCATTCATATTTTGGAATGCATGTGTATAAATGCCATGATTATTTATTTTGTTTTCACAAGATTAGACATGGCAATTAATTCTCATGCATGGGCCATGCAACAAGCATCACCACCTTTTTCTCCTTGGTTTCTCTTTGTTTTTGAGTGGATCCTTTCTTTTGTGAGCTTCCCTTTCTCTCTTACTCAATCCTCCTCATCTTGATCTTTGTGTCTTTGCCATGTGCATCACTTACCTCATCACTCACTTCCATCTCACCCTCACCACATCTCCTTTCACCTCTTTGCTTGATCTTGCTTTGGATCATGTTAAAACTCTAACCATCTCTACCCTTTGCTTGATCTTGTTGGCATGTGGAGTAAACCCTAACACCCTACCAACCCTCTCACCCTACCCTTTCACTCTAATTCCTCTCTCAAATCCTAAACCCCCATCTTCCTTTCTCTCTACCTAGCCGAGCCACCTCACCCCTCCTTCCCTAGCTTCGGCTAAGGTACACCGCACCACCCCTCTCTCTAACCTAACCATCTACCCCACCACCTTTCTCTCTAGCTAGCCGAGCCACCACCCCCAACCTAACCGAGCTACCCCAACCCTAGCTCCATCTACCCCCTCACCTCTCGGTTTCCCTCTCTCTCTCTCGCTGAAACAAGGGCCCCCGAGCCAGTCGCACCTCCCTGTCCTCGCCTTGGGCCCCAGCTGCAGCCGCCCATGCCCTGGCCTTCCCACGTCGAGCACGTGAGGGAGAGGAAGGAAAAGGTGGCCGCCACCTTTTTCTCCACCGATCCCCACGGCACCCCCTCTCCTCTCCCGTCCCTATCTACTCCCTCCTCTCTACCTGGCATCGCCCAGATCCACCAGGGCCCTGCCTTCCCCTCTCCTTCTCCACCTACCGTGACCCCTCTCCCTTCCAACTCCGGCGGCCACCGTCGGTTTTCCTCTCGGCCACATCGTGACACGCGGTGGGCGTGGTGTTTGGGCGTCGAGGAAGAACGAGGCGAGCCTCTGCGTCGTCCCTATGCACGAAGCCGAGGAGCTCTTCAGGACCTCCTGCACGTCCACGACGCCAACCAAAACCCTAGATCCGCCGGCCTCTGCATTGCCGTCGGCCTGCTGCTCCCCGTCCCGATCTGACCCCACCAGCAGCCTCGCGGTGAGCCCCCGAACCCCATGACACCTCCTCCCTTGCCGTTGCTTCCTGTTCTCGCCGGACCGTTAGTCGAGCAGCCTCTGTGCACCGGCGTCGCGTCGCGTTTCCTCGCAGCCGTGTCGCGAGGGCACTTCTAGCCGCGCTTCCCTGTCCCTAACAACAACCCCATCCACCGCAGAGGTCACCGCCGCCGCACGCTCGCGCTCGATCGCGAGTTCGAGCCCCACCGCGTCGCGCGCATTCCATCCGTCAGTTTCGTTAGAACACAGGGGAAGAAAAACAGTAGCCCGTGCGCATTTTGCAAATTCCCCCCCCCCCACACCCTTTTGCCTCAACCCGCGGTCCTGCGGACCCACCTGTCGGCCGCTGTGGTCTTTTAACAAAAAGGTACTTCAGTTTTTGATTCAGTCAACCCGCGCTCCACCCGAACCCCACCTGTCAGCCACCGTGGTTGTTTTACAAAAACACACCCGCAAAGTCTGAACCTCAACCCGCGGTCCCCGGCTCTGCCGCGTGGCACCCGCTCGCTCAGCCACTGTCGCGTGGGTCCGTTGGCCCGCAGGACCCACCTGTCTATCTCACGGGCTAGACTGCCTCGCGGTAGGAAAAGTTATGCGCGCAGTTTTTCACCAGCTCAGCTCGGTCCCACCCGTCAGCGTCTAGGGCTAGCTGCCTCTGGGTATAAAAAGTCTGCCTGTTTTCTGTTTTGATGAAATGATTTCAAAAAATGTTTAAATTCAAATTTAAATCTGTTTTTAATAACTTTTGATTTGTAATTCCAAATAATACAAATGATATATGTTTTTGAATCAGAAAAATGTGAGGATTTCAAATATGCCATTCAAAATATCTTTTGAGTACTTTTAATTTTCGAAATTGTTTAATTGTAATAAAAATGCCTTTTCTTAATTAATTAATAACTTTAAATCTACAACTTCAAATTCGACAAATAATATATCTAAATTGATCAGCGCGACGAGCTCGTTCTAACTATGCATTCCATGTTCTGAATTGAAGCATGCATCATGTCAGTCTTAAAAATCATAACTGTTTATGGCAATAAAACTTGACCACATAAATAATAAAATGCTTTATTCTTGTAGCCCACACCTCACCATGCCATGCTACATTATTGCCATCTAAATTGTGCATCATTCATCATGGCATGCTTGTTTGCTTGTCGTATTTTAATTCGTATGATTGTGCACTTTATTTATGTTGGCCCTTGTTTGTTTGGTTCTTCTTCGAATAGACGCCCAGCAGGAGAATTATCAGGAATCACAGGAGTTCTACCCAGATCCATCTCTCGCTTTAACTGAGCTTCCAGGCAAGCACTACCACATGCTTGCATACATATAGTACCTATTGCCTCTATCTTATTCTTGCATCATTGAGTCGCGATTGCATTAAATTGAATCCCAAGTACTGCATAGCCTTTACTTTTAAACCCCACCGAAGCTTGTTCCTCCATCCCATGACCATTACTACAGGAGTTGTTTGAGCCATGCGAGTCGTAGAACAGCATGTGTAGGGTATGTGAGTGTCTGATGGATAACGCGGTACCTAAACAACTTAACCTGGGTATTAATGGGATAACTAATGAAAGAGGCACCGGTGGGCAATATCTGCTATTTGGTTTTTCATGCTCACTTGTGTATGTATTTGATCTCTTCGCCTGTTGCCTACACCGCTCGCTCTTGTCCCGATGTCTTGGAAGTGGTTAGGACGGCGGACGGGTCTACACGTGGGTGGTCCCCTGGGCCCCCGTTGTACTATTTTAACCACTTCCGTTTCATCCAGGCTTGAACTTAGAGCGTAGGGTCCAAGGTAGTTACAATTGAACTTCAGCACCGCTTACCACCCTCAGTCGCAAGGACAAGTTGAAAGGATCAATCAGATTCTGGAAGCTATGCTCCGTGCTTGCGTCATCTCTTTCGGCATGAAGTGGGAAGAATGTCTTCCTTATGCTGAATTCTCTTACAACAACAGTTTCCAGAAAAGTCTAAAGATGGCACCATTTGAGGCTCTCTATGGTCGCAAATGCAGAACTATGATTGGTTGGTCAGGCGCAGGTGAAAGAATATTGTTTAGCCCCGACATTGTAACTCAAGCGGAGGACAAAGTTCACATCATTCTTGAAAATCTAAAGATTGCTCAATGTCACCAGAAGAGCAATTATGACAGGAAGCACACGGACATGGAGTATGTCCCTGGTGATCTAGTTTACCTTCGTGTCACTCCCATGAGAGGCACGCACCGTTTTGGTATCAAAGGAAAGCTGGTTCCTAGATACATCGGTCCTTTCAAAGTTCGTGGAAGAAGAGGAGAAGTTGCTTATGCTCTTGAGCTCCCTGAAAAACTCAAGGTCCATGATGTTTTCCATATCTCTCAACTTAAGAAGTGCTTCAAGGATCCCGGCAGGACCGTGGACCATGAACTCATCAATCTCCAAGAAGATCTGTCTTATCAAGAACACCCCATAAAAATTCTAGAAGTCGTAGAAAGAAGGACTCGCAACAAGTCCATCAAGTTCTGCAAGGTGCAGTGGTCGCACCATTCCGTTGATGAACCACTTGGGAACGCGAGGATGAGCTCCGTGCCAAGTATCCTACCCTCTTCGTGTCTTCTTCTTCTTCCTAGAATCTCGGGGCGAGATTCCTGTTTAGTGGGGGAGAGTTGTAGCATCCCATCTGTCTAACATATGTAATGCTACATGGTCTAGTAATATAATTGCTACTTCCTACATATATTTGTTGCATCATAATTATATCATGCTCATGTCATCATGCCACCTTGCATTTGAGAATCATATAAAACCCTTTGCATTTGGTTCTTCTCTCATATGCATTAGTAATTGTATTTGGCTCTTGATATATTGTATTTGATTCTTGATAAATGCTTGATGCCCAAGTTGAGTTGGGGGCATATCTTTTATTCAACTCCACCACCTTTTCCTTGTCACCACCTTATAATTCCACCATCCTAATTATCCATGAGCTTTTACACTTTTCCTTTGGCATTTAAATCTAGATCATGTGGGTTGGGATGGATCCACTTCTATTTTCCACATTCCCTCACACTAGCATCATGTTGTTTTCACATTATTGATATGTGGAGCCACCTTTGCATGCCTCGTGAGTGGTACCCCTTTTTCTAGCTTCCATATGGATTGTATTGGAATATTTGCTCATGTTGGAATATTATGGGGGATATTATGCACCTAGTGGAATACACACACTAGCATGTACAAATTACATTCAAATTTGAGCAACTCCATCTACTCCACATGGAGCATCCTTTTAATTATTTTAGCTTGGCCTCATTCATATTTTGGAATGCATGTGTATAAATGCCATGATTATTTATTTTGTTTTCACAAGATTAGACATGGCAATTAATTCTCATGCATGGGCCATGCAACAAGCATCACCACCTTTTTCTCCTTGGTTTCTCTTTGTTTTTGACTAGATCCTTTCTTTTGTGAGCTTCCCTTTCTCTCTTAATCAATCCTCCTCATCTTGATCTTTGTTTCTTTGCCATGTGCATCACTTACCTCATCACTCACTTCCATCTCACCCTCACCACATCTCCTTTCACCTCTTTGCTTGATCTTCCTTTGGATCATGTTAAAACTCTAACCATCTCTACCCTTTGCTTGATCTTGTTGGCATGTGGAGTAAACCCTAACACCCTACCAACCCTCTCACCCTACCCTTTCACTATAATTCCTCTCTCAAACCCTAAACCCCCATCTTCCTTTATCTCTACCTAGTCGAGCCACCTCACCCCTCCTTCCCTAGCTTCGGCTAAGGTACACCTCACCACCCCTCTCTCTAACCTAACCATCTACCCAACCACCTTTCTCTCTAGCTCGCCGAGCCACCACCCCCAACCTAACCGAGCTACCCCAACCCTAGCTCCATCTACCCCCTCACCTCTCGGTTTCCCTCTCTCTCTCTCTCTCGCTAAAACAAGGGCCCCCGAGCCAGTCCCACCTCCCTATCCTTGCCCTGGGCCCCAGCTACAGCCGCCCATGCCCCTGCCCTAGCCTTCCCACGTCGAGCACGTGAGGGAGAGGAAGGAAAAGGTGGCTGAAGCCACCTTTTTCTCCACCGATCCCCACGGCACCCCCTCTCCTCTCCCGTCCCTATCTACTCCCTCCTCTCTACCCGGCATCGCCTAGATCCACCAGGGCCCTGCCTTCCCCTCTCCTTCTCCACCTACCGCGACCCCTCTCCCTTCCAACTCCGGCGACCACCGTCGGTTTTCCTCTCGGCCACATCATGACAGGCGGCGGGCGTGGCGTTTGGGCGTCGAGGAAGAACGAGGCGAACCTCTGCGTCGTCCCTATGCACGAAGCCGAGGAGGAGACGCCTCAGGACCTGCTGCACGTCCACGACGCCGACCAAAACCCTAGATCTGCCGGCCTCTGCATCGCCGTCGGCCTGCTGCTCCCCGTCCCGATCTGACCCCACCAGCAGCCTCGCGGTGAGCCCCCGAACCCCCCCTGGCACCTCCTCCCTCGCCTTTGCTTCGTGTTCTCGCCGGACCGTTAGTCGAGCAGCCTCTATGCGTCGGCATCGCGTCGCGAGGCCACTTCTAGCCGCGCTTCCCTGTCCCTAACAACAACCCCATCCACCGAAGTGGTCACCGCCGCCGCACGCTCTCGCTCGATCGCGAGTTCGAGCCCCTCCGCGTCGCGCGCGTTCCGTCCGTCAGTTTCGTGAGAACACAGGGGAAGAAAAACAGTAGCCCGTGCGCACTTTGCAAATTCCCCCCCCCCCCCCCACACCCTTTTGCCTCAACCCGCGGTCCCTACGGACCCACCTGTCGGCCGCTGTGGTCTTTTAACAAAAAGGTACCGTAGTTTTTGATTCAGTCAACCCGCGCTCCACCCGAACCCCACATGTCAGCCACCGTGGTTGTGTTACAAAAACACACCCGCAAAGTCTGAACCTCAACCCGCGGTCCCCGGCTCTGCCGCGTGGCACCCGCTCGCTTAGCCACTGTCGCGTGGGTCCGTTGGCCCGCAGGACCCACCTGTCTGTCTCACGGGCTAGTCTGCCTCGCGGTAGGAAAAGTTCCGCGCGCAGTTTTTCACCAGCTCAGCTCGGTCCCACCCGTCAGCTTCTGGGGCTAGCAGCCTCTGGGTATAATTCCAAATAATACAAATGATATATGTTTTTGAATCAGAAAAATGTGAGGATTTCAAATATGCCATTCAAAATATCTTTTGAGCACTTTTAATTTTCGAAATTGTTTAATTGTAATAAAAATGCCTTTTCTTAATTAATTAATAACTTTAAATCTACAACTTCAAATTCGACAAATAATATATCTAAATCGATTAGCGCGACGAGCCCGTCCTAACTATGTATTCCATGTTCTGAATTGAAGCATGCATCATGTCAGTATTAAAAATCATAACTGTTTATGGCAATAAAACTTGACCACATAAATAATAAAATGCTTTATTCTTGTACCCCACACCTCACCATGCCATGCTACATTATTGCCATGTAAATTGTGCATCATTCATCATGGCATGCTTGTTTGCTTGTCGTATTTTAATTCATATAATTGTGCACTTTATTTATGTTGGCCCTTGTTTGTTTGGTTCTTCTTCGAATAGACGCCCAGCAGGAGAATTATCAGGAATCACAGGAGTTCTACCCAGATCCATCTCTCGCTTCAACTGAGCTACCAGGCAAGCACTACCACATGCTTGCATACATATAGTACCTATTGCCTCTATCTTATTCTTGCATCATTGAGTCCGATTGCATTAAATTGAATCCCAAGTACTGCATAGCCTTTACTTTTAAACCCCACCGAAGCTTGTTCCTCCATCCCATGACCATTACTACAGGAGTTGTTTGAGCCATGTGAGTCGTAGAACAGCATGTGTAGGGTATGTGAGTGTCTGATGGATAACGCGGTACCTAAACAACTTAACCTGAGTAGTAATGTGATAACTAATGAAAGAGGCACCGGTGGGCAATATCTGCTATTTGGTTTTTCATGCTCACTTGTGTATGTATTTGACCTCTTCGCCTGTTATCTACGTCGCTCGCTCTTGTCCCGATGTCTTGGAAGTGGTTAGGACGGCGGACGGGTCTACACGTGGGCGGTCCCCTGGGCCCCCGCTGTACTATTTTAACCACTTCCGTTTCATCCAGGCTTGAACTTAGAGCGTAGGGTCCGAGGTAGTTACACATGAACCCACTATCGAGCATAAATACTCCCTCTTGGAGTTGCTAGCATCTACTTGGCCAAGATAGCTACTAACAACAGGAAGCATGCAAGATCGCAAATAACATAGACATGATAGATTCAATAATCAATCTGAAATAGCATCTCAATATCCATCAGATCCCCGCAAACACAACATGTAATATTACAAATAGATGATCTTGATCATGAACGGAGCTCACAAGATCTAAACATGATAGCACAAAGGAGGAGAACAAACCATCTAGCTACTACATGGACCACTAGTCCAAGGATGAACTACTCACACATCACACCGGAGGTAGTCATGGTGATGAAGAAGGCCTCCAAGATGATCTCTCCCCTCCGACAGGGTGCCGGGAAGAGCTTCAGATCCCTCCTGATCTAGGGATGGAGATTACGGCGGCTACATACTCTTTCGTGGAATTTTGATCGGGTCCTTAGGGTTTTCGTCCTAGGAGGCTTTTATAGGCAGAAGGGCAAGGTCAGTGGAGTACCAGGGGGCACACACCCCCTGGTGGTGCGCCCCCCAGGCCGCGCCGCCACCAGGTGTGGCCGCCCTTGTGCGCCACTCCGTATCCCCTCCGGACTCCGTGTTGCTTTAGGTAAAATATTTTCTTTGGCTTTATCTGGTCCAATTCCGAAAATATTTCCTTACTAGCTTTTCTGAAACCAAAAACAGCAGAAAATAGGCAACTGACACTGTGGCATCTTGTTAATAGGTTAGTTCCAGAAAATGTATAAAAATACCTCAAAGTATGAACAAAACATAAGAAAGTAGATATTAAACAAGCATGGAACATCAAAAATTATAGATACGTTTATGACGTATCAACATCCCCAAGCTTAACTCCTCCTCGTCCTCAAGTAGGTAAGTGATAAAAAAGAATAATTTTTGAGGTGACATGCACCATCACAATCTTGATCAAGGTTTTTGTAAAATATTGATAGTTGGGATCATAGTACTCTAACATAGACATGAAAGATACAGTTCTAACAATAAGACATATCAACTATGTTGTAACATGAAAAGGTACAAACAAAAGATTCATGAATAACAATGCTTTGAAAGATGTTTATTTGTTTCACATATATAAAACATAATGAGAATGGTATTCTGGTTGTCCCTCATAGTGTAGCAAAACATAAATCCATAGGACACCTTCGAAGTTCATAAGGGTGACTAGATACAAACAGTCTAAGAACAAGCATTATCAAAGTTATGAATCAATCAACAAGCTTTGGGACAATGCGCATTAAACTAAGAATGACCACTATGCTCTCTCAATAGGTGCATAAAGATAGAAGATGGAGACTCAACATAAAAGTAAAAGAAAGGAAGCAGGGATTAAAGTTTCATAAAGAGCTTCCAAAAATTATGGTACTTATTAGTTTTCAGCTCTCATTGCCCCTATCATAAGCATCTTTAGGTGATTAAGGTTAAAGTAAAAAAATATGAGGATATGCTTGACAAGTTATAAGCTGATAATCTCATGCCCCTTCCTTACGAGTACCGAATCTCATGCTACTCACCTTTAGTCACAAGTAAGTTCTTGTCATTGTAAGTACATGTGTATCATAGAGAACCACCAACGGGGTACCCCTTGCCCGATGATACAGAAGATTCCCCATATCAAAATGACAAGGTAAGAAGACAATGAGCATCTTAGCGATCCTTTTATTTGCTATTTGCATAGGAATTTCCCTTTTTTTCTTTTTTTTCTTTTTTTAGGAAGCTTCACCGATTGCTCACTATGGTTATGATGCACGTTTCCACCATGATTATGCATGGATTAGACTAGCTGCCCAGGCGTTTCTGTAACACATATACGAACTCCATGAGCCTTACAAGCTCCCCTTTCATTTCACACCGCTGGGATCGATAAGCAAAAAATATGATATCAACTAAATAAAGTGCAATGTTGAAAGCGTTCCCATGGTAACATGGTTCTGCTAATTCACAACTTAAAAAACGCAAGCATATACGCAACATAGATGGGCACAATGGTTCAAGTTTATTAAGTGCAAGAAAGTAAAGTGTGCCATCAAGTTCATGAGAGCTTTGATCACTAATTTTCACATAACAAGTTTAATTCGGAAGGTAGATAAAAACATGAATATACTTGGAATAGCAAAAATGCTAATAGGTAGGTATGGTGGACTCTTTGGAATAACTTGGTTTTATTTGGAGTTGGATGCATGAATGGAACTCATACTTGGTACATGTGGAGACTAGCAAAAGACTATGAGCGACCAACTAAGAGAGCAATAATGGCCATAATCATGCAAAGCGACAAAACATTATTAATTAAAGCATAAAGTGATATTACAAATCGAAAGCTAAATGATCATCGAGGATATGGTGACTTGGTATAGTCTTAACATGGTGTGAGCATGCACTAAGTCAACCCAAAAAAAGCATCAAAGGAGAATACCACAATATTATGCTTTTATATGCTAAAACAACGCATGATTCTTTTAAGGCACATTAAGCAATCACAATTGTTTGTAACAAGTCATGCTACAACAATAATCACTAAGCATAAAGTCAAAGCAATATCAAATATGACATGATAAAGTTTAGGCCACAGTCAAGACAAGACTCCTTTTATACCACTTATAAGCATGAACTTTTCTACTCTTTTCCAATCCAAATCAACTTATTTGAAAACTAATGTATGAATGCGGGGGTCCAACCAATTTATTTAAGTAAACTAAGCAAAAAAAACTAAAAAAAATAAGACGCTCCAAGAGCAACACAATTGTGCATGAAACAATAAAAATGAAGTGTTTGGAAGAAAACTTGAGATTTTTATTGATGAAGAAGGGGATGCCTTTGGCATCCCCAAGCTTTGATGCTTTTACTTCTTGAATATTTCTTGGGATGACACGGGTGGCATCTCCAAGATTGAGATTTTGTCCATACTTCATCTCATCACATTATTCTTCTCTACACTTTAAATTTCCGTCATACAAAACTTCACACAATCTTCATTAGCAACATTAGTGTACTTAAGATAGTAAGTCTTTAGGTTCAGTTTCAACACAAACTTCCATTAGAGCACAAGCTACTGTAGCAATTCCTTTTAAAAGTTCAAGTCATCAAAGAGAACTCAAAGAGAAAAAAATTAAGAAGCAACTGCAAATAATGGCAGAAATCTATCAAAAAAGACCAGCAGACAAAAACCTATTTTTTCAAAGACCTTCTATTGCTCAAATCGAAAAGTGTTAAACTAACAGAAGTTAGATAACAACCTGGGTCAGAAGCACAAACAATTACATCTCAATCTGACATACAGAGATTTTTCACGAATTTTTACAGCGAAGCACAAAAATCTGTTTCGGGACAACAACTTTCCTAAGCTTTATTTATATCTCATTAGAGGTTACTCTTGGCACAAAAACCACATAAAAAGGATAAGGAGAGGTTATTACAGAGGAAATAACTTCCAAGACTCAACAAAATAAAAATTTACCGACTAAAAATTTGGGTTATCTCCCAAAAAGCTCTTTCTTTATAGCCATTAAGATAGGCTCAGTAATTTGAGAAGATGCTCACATAAGAAATATTAATTGAAGCAAAAGAGAGCATCAAGGAGAAAATATGATACACATTTAAGTCTAACCCACTTCCTATGCATAGGAATATTGTAAGAAAATAAATCAAAGAAGCACATAGTAACAAGAATGGGTAGATAAAACAAGAGCAACTTTGGAACTTTCAATATAAAGTGAGGTGTTTTGGTAACATGAGAATTCGAATAACCATATTTTTCTCTCTCATAATGATTTTCAGTAGCATCATGAACAATATAAATAACACTCATCCTCCTTTGGTATGCATGGAGGGCGATCAAATAAAGTATTAGTTAAAGAGATACTCTTATTGGGAGGTAGACATGGGTAGCTGCTCCATTCTTCCTCCTCTTGATAATCACTCTCCTCCTCTTTTTCATCCAATGAGCTTCCAGTTTCAGCAATTTCTTCTTCCATAGGCTCATGCAAGGCATTAGTATCTTCCACTGGTGGAGAGCATCTATTAAGATATTCAAGAATATATCCATTTTCTTCCTTGTAATTATGAATGAAAAATTGAAGTATATCATAAACCTCATATTTCTAAGGTGCATCATCAGTATTTTCAAGTAAATAAGCAAGTTCGAATGCACCCTTCTAAGCAATAAATTCTTCAATTTGTTCCATATCATAAAAGTCATAATTTCCCTTAACGTAAGAAGATATGGTGATATCATCATTATACTCACATTGAAAAGGGAGGTGTTTATACCTCCTATAGCAACAGGATTTATCAAAGCAATAACTAACATTATAAGTAGAGCATGCGTTTCGAGCAATGGTATACAATTTATCAATTTGTTCCCATAAATGTTTCCCTTTTTGTGACAAGCGGCGTTCCTTAAAATAAAATTTTTGACCTTCCGTGAACCCACCTTGCCAATAAGATCTAGTTTCAAAGAAACCAACCATTGATAGGAAGCATGATAAAGCAAGACAATAATAGACAAAAAAATAACAACTATAGTAGGAACTAATTTTTTGTATTTTTGATAAAAAGAAGCAAACAAAATAAAGTAGAATAAACTAAGCAAAACCAAAAAACAAAGTAAAGAGATTGGTTGAGAGGGACTCCCCTTGTGAAGCTGTCCTTGACTCCCCGGCGCCGGCGCCATAAAAAAGGCTTGATGGCTCAAAATATGTCGAGCTTGTTGGGAACCCCAAGAGGAAGGTATGATGAGCACAACAGCAAGTTTTGACTCAGTTATGAAACCAAGGTTATCGAACCAGTAGGAGCAAGGAAACAACTACAAGGTGTTGTTTTCAACTTGGAATCCTGCACAACAAAACCACAGAACTTTGCCCCAACTTATAGTGAGGTTGTTGATCTCAACGGTTTTGCTGAAAACAATGGATTAAACATATTGTGTGGAAGATAGTAATTGTTGGAAGAAAGTAAACAGTAAACAATAAATAGTAGATGGTAAAAGAATGGACCGGGGTCCATAGTTCACTAGAGGTGATTCTCCTTAAGATAGACGACATGTTGGGTGAACAAATTACAACGGGGCAATTGACAGACACCGAGAAAGCATACATGCATATACTAATCATCTTGACTCCTATGAGATTTGATTGGGCATTACAACATTATACATAGACCGTAATCCAACTGCATCTATGACTAATAATCCACCTTCACGTTATCATCCGAACCGCCTCTAGTATTAAGTTGCAAGCAACAGATAATTGCATTAAGAAAAGTGTGTAAAGTAAACAATACAATTTCTCTATGGACAAACGATTGAAGTTTTCTCCCTAGTAGCAACAACACATCTAGTACCTTAGAGATTCCTGTCACTTCCCTAGATTACTAGAGGCATGAACCCACTATCGAGCATAAATACTCCCTCTTGGAGTTGCTAGCATCTACTTGGCAAAGATAACTACTAACAACGGAAAGCATGCAAGATCACAAATAACATAGACATGATAGAATCAATAATCAATCTGAAATAGCATCTCAATATCCATCGGATCCCCAAAAACTCAACATGTAAGATTACAAATAGATGATCTTGATCATGAACGGAGCTCGCAAGATCTAAACAAGATAGCACAAAGGAGGAGAACCAACCATCTAGCTACTACATGGACCTGTAGTCCAAGGATAAACTAATCACACACCACATCGGAGGCAGTCATGGTGATGAATAAGGCCTCCAGGATGATCTCCCGCCTCCGGCAGGGTGCCGGGAAGAGCTTCAGATCCCTCCCGATCTAGGGATGGAGATGACGGCGGCTACATACTCTTTTGTGGAATTTTGATCGGGTCCTTAGGGTTTTCGTCCTGGGAGGCTTATATAGGCGGAAGGGCAAGGTCGCTGGAGTACCAAGGGGCCCACACCCCCTGGTGGCGTGCCTCCCCCAGGTCGCGCCGCCACTAGGTGTGGCCGCCTTGGTGGGCCACTTCGTCTCCCCTCCGGACTCCGTGTTGCTTCGGGTAAAATATTGACTTTCACTTTTGTCTGGTCCAATTCCGACAATATTTCCTTACTATCTTTTCTGAAACCAAAAACTGCAGAAAACAAGCAACTGTCACTATGGCATCTTGTTAATAGGTTAGTTCCAGAAAATGTATAAAAATACCTCAAAGTATGAACAAAACATAAGAAAGTAGATACTAAACAAGCATGGAACATAAAAAATTATAGATACATTTACGACGTATCAGTGACCATTACCAAGGTTTCCCTTTTTGGTATTATGATTTATCATAATGGTCAGAGGAGTATTCCCTCTTTCCCTTTGAACGTAGGTGCATGAGAATACCAATGCATACCCAAATGTAGCATTTATTTTACATATGTTGGGAAACTCATAGCCAAATTCTAAGAGTTTCCTCTTTTTGGACTGTTCAAAGGCCAACGGAGTTGTTAGCATCCCATGTTGCGTGACAGTGGTGCAGATACACATAAAGCAATATCATACTTTAATCAACATGTCAAGATTTGGCATGCATCTCAATTAGCGCTAAATATTAGTTTCTTCAAACAAGTCCTTTCAAAGAGTACTATCAAGTCGATCATCACATTTATGGTGTTTGAGTATCTTGAAGGCTAAACTCTTAAGACAATTAATAAACACCTTATTTAGCATAGAACTCAAAACTTCGAAATATCATTGCCAATTGACAACTCCTTCCGTAAGCAAACTATCAAGTCTATTGTTTTGACATTATGGGGTCGAGCATAACCTATTCATTTAAGATAAAGCTATTTAGTGACAACCAACAAATATCAAAAGATGTTGATCAAGTATTCATTCTTTCCAAGTGTCGAGAATGTGGCAATGTTTTCTAGAGGATCACAAATAGTGTCACAAGGTTGATAAACAATTTGGCAAGATGCATACAAGCTGTAAGTTAACTCCTATGGTGCCTATCATGAGCAAGTGTATCCCCATATGAATACAGAACTAGACTCACTTAAACAAGCATTCAAAAATAGAGGGATACATGATTGCATTAAACCTTCATCGAATACGAACATTGCAAAAGACTCTACACATGCAGAAGTAACCTCCCCAAGGTTAGAACTTTGCAAGAACCAAACTTGAGTATATCACCAAAAGAAAAGAGAAAATACAATTTCCAAAAGAGAGTGTGGTAAGTGGTTACCTCCCCAAGCTTAGTTGAAAACAAGGGTGACACACTTTACCATTGAGGTACAAGTAACCTCTCTTTTGATGGAAAAAGAACCTTCGCTTCAACATGTATTTCTTGATATGACTCAGTTTCCCTTCCTTGAGGACCTGCTTAAAAACTAAACAAAATATTTTTGTGTTTTTGAAGACACGGGTTTAGATCAAAAGTGATAAAAATACAAGTCCCACTGAGTCGGTTCATCAACCTAAGCACCACACTGAAGTTAACAAACTAAGTCAAAGAGTTGTACAGACTCCCCGATTTTGATGAAGTGCAAGTGAGACAAAATATAAAACACCAGTGTGCAGCCCCTATGTGCTTAATAAAAGAGGTTAGAGTTGGAAAGTTTTACCAGACACTGATTCTCAAAACATTGAATTGAAGCAACCAAGTGGCTCATGTGAGTGTTTGCATGGTCGGCACTACTGTACACACCATCACACAAGGTTCAAGTCCCTGCAAAAATAACACACAAAATAAAATGCATCGGTTTGGTATACGAACATAGTTCGTTTACCCCACCGATAAAAGGAAAATAAAAAGAAAACATGAACTTCTATAGAGAATTACAGTCAGGATGTTTTTGAGGTAGAAATGTATTGCTTACATATGCTTGGCTTCTCTAGATCATGGGAGAAGCTCCCAGGTGGTGTTTCAAGGTTTTTAGAAGAAGAAAGAATAAAATTTTGAGCAATGGTTACCTTCTAATTGGTGTTTGAGGGGTTTTACCAACTATACGGGCGCAACTATACTGCCGGAACAATGTGTTCCCATCGTATAGTTGGCCTTCTATCAAAATATTAGGGTTTCCTCCTGGCGGCGGAGCTATATGGGCGCAACTATACGGCCAGAACAAAATGTTCCTATCGTATAGCTGGTCGTCAAACTGTCTGTCCCTTGGAAAGAAAATATACAAAGGCATCGATATCTATATGACCAGAACTATACGGCCGGAATTTTTATTCCCACCGTATAGTTGGTCGTTAAACTCTTAGTACATTGGAAAAGAATTTGTATGGAGGCACCAATATCTATACGACCAGAACTATATGGCCGAAATTTTTTATTCCCGCCGTATAGTTGGTCGTTAAACTCTCAATACATATGAAAGAAAAAAATTCGATGGCAAATATATCTATACGACCGGAACTATATGGCCGAAATTTTTATTCCCGTCGTATAGTTGGTCGTTAAACTCTTTGTATGCATAAAAACAAATTCTATTTCTTCGAGAATTTTGTCTTAACCTGAAACTTAGTGATATACCTTGTTTTGACAGTAGAATAACAACTTTAATTGTCGACCAACAACAACATGTAGTAACAATAAATTCTACCTTTTGAAAACTACAAGAAGATAACTCTAATAGAAAATCATGCAAACAATAAAAATGCCAATGCAACACGAATGCATCAAGACTCAAGACAGAAAACTAAGAAAGACAACAAATGACTTCCAGGTTGCCTCCCGGGAAGCATTTTCTTATAACCAAGTAGCCATGCTTTTCTCCAATATGATTTCAATATATTAGGAGCCATATGATTATTTATTCTTACCTCCAAAAGAGGTTTGGTGCACTTACTATTATAGCTTGGGCGAAGTCTCACCCGCTTGTGGTGTATCGGAGTCTTGTAGATAAATGTGTTATTGCTCACAAATGATGATTGATGCGCCATATGTGGTGAGCATACCTCCCTAGATATCTTCAACAAAAGGATTAGATATTTACATGTAAAGTCAAACATTTTACCTTTGATAGCATCATCGGGATACAATTCATAGTACTCTTCTTGGGCTACACTATCACGAGGAAACACTTCACAATACTCATCTTTAGTAGAAGGGAAAAATTCAAAAGTGTCTCTATTCTCTATTTCATCACCCTTACTATCAAGTTCATCAGTTCTATAGTTATCAATCCAATAACAAAAAGAAGCATCATCAACAGATGTTTCATCAAAGATGTGCTCTCCCAAAACCTGCTCGTTAATACTACAAGGATTTATCTCTAGTTCATCATTATTAGTGTTCTCCAAATGAGTATCTAGGCATAAAGCCTCCACGGATAAATTATCTTCCGTTTCAACACAATAAGAATCATTACTAGAGACTGAGGCATCATAAGAAAACTTATTACTAGTAGAATGATGCTTGTCTTCAACCTCACCTTTTTGGTGTTCCTCCTTGTTATCTAGTGGTTCCTGCAAAATGTTAGTTTCGGGAACTATTGTTTTACATAGCTCCTTTCTCTTCATCATAAGTGCATTCCCACTAAAATGTTCTTAACAATAATTGACAATATAATCCATAATATTATGATACCTTGCTAAATCCTCATTATCGCTACTTTTCATAATAATACCAATTTTCCTAAGCATCTCATGAGACCCTTCATAAACTATGTATTCCAAGAGTTTTACATTATTATCGTCTATGTGAGTATTGGTTGATAAAAAAATTATTTAAAGAGAGGAATGCATTCATAATCATAAAGCTTGTTAGGCTTACCATTATATTGCCTCATCTCTTCGAAAAAATTACTAGAACAGTAATCCACCTGCTTTCACATGTCCAGTAGTTGCATATCCTAAAGGATTATTAGTTCTTCCTTGTGTTCATCCTCTTCTTGGGAAGTAACTTCATCCTTCTCCAATGGGATTTCTTGTCCCTTGTTAATAGCATCACAATATTCATAGAAAGATTCATTTTCTAGTTCCTCCTCAGAACAATCATCATAAGTTTGGGACTTATAGAAATCATTACTAGATAATGAGATATCGTTTGCATGCATACTATTTGTGTGTGGAAAGTTATTTTCAGAAGTAGGATATTCAAGTGGTTGATCAAGTTGCTCCTCTTCATTCTTACTAAGATAATCAGCGATTAGCTCACTGATAGTCTTACCTTTGAGCTTACCTTCCACTAGTTGAGAGGGTGCAAGATCAAGTGTAAGCTCTTTATTAGCAATGTGTTCAAGCGGTTTTGGTGGAGGTTCTTCATATGATGTTGCCTTCTCTTTAGCTTTTTTATCCTGCAAAAGGCTAGGATTTTCCATGCGGGCTGAAACCCGCTCATAAACAGTGCAAGCTAAAACATTATCCATAAAGTACTCACAGGAACATGAATATATATGATAAACTTCTTCAATTATTTCATCAACCTCCTAGCATCTTTTTCGAATATTATTTTTATAGAAGAAAACAATTCCGAACAACCAGTATAAAGTGCAAATTCTAGACCTTCCATATCAACTAAGCTTTTAAACTCATTTCTATTATAAGATTCTAATGCGGGATCCATGTTATACTTACATTGGTATGCGATATGATCTTTGGATCCGCAGAATCTACAAGAAAACTGATAGAGGAACATAGCATGGATGTATAATCATTCACCAGAGCTAGCCATTGATTCAATATTTCTCGCAACATCTCCTTCCTTGCGAGCTTCTCATGTTCAAGAGTAGTCTTCTTGGAAGACATGATTAGTAACAAATATTTTTATGGGTTTTTGGTTTGTAAACAAAAAACAATACAAATGCAGCAAATAAAGAATGCTTAAAACAAAATCTGCAAAACTAAAATAAATAAACAAAAGCTAAAAGACCTACAAGACTTAGCTCCTCGGCAACGGCGCCAGAAAATAGCTTGATGACTACAAGTGCACTGATCGTTTGTAGCTAGTTTCAAAATAAAGATATTGATCCCACAAGAAGCAGGAGTCTGAAGTGTAATATCTCTTTGAACTAAATACTGAAATAGTAATGCTAAATAACATTCTAAGTAACAAGATAAAATGCGAGGTTTCTGTAAAAGATATTTTTGGGTTTTAAAATAAGAGAACAATAAGTAAATGAAAGTTGTAAGTAAACAAGAGCATGCAAGTATGATTTTGAAAGTCTGCAAGAGGATGGAAATAGTTCTCATGGAGTAGTGGATCCACCGCTAGTAATTAGAAAGAGTGATCAAAATTATTATAATGAATAAGACCATTTATGATATTGTGGGAGGAGCTCCATATATGGACGAATAGCCAGTAACCGCTGCACACATCATCCTGATAACCACGGCATACAATAACCGACAACCATCACGTTACCACGCTATTAGGGGATTTCTCCCGTGGCATAGACATGGCTTGATGAGTTCTCCTTGATTTCACAAGTTAGTACGTAAAGAATGACAACAGCTTTATAGTCACAGTAAGTGGTATCATCCCTCCGTCTACCAACAAGTAATCCCCTTCATCGAGTCCCCATAGGAGGCAAATATAAAGGAGATGCACAACTCCCAACATCAAGATGAAGACAATTAACATAGACACATAATGAACAATGGCACATAATAATCTTTATCTCAATTCAATGACATACTAGGGTTTCTCCATCTCCCCAAGAACAAAGGAAACAACTCACACATGAAGGCAATCAACATCATGGATTAAATATGGATGAAGTATGATGATACAATTGAGAACAAGTTCAAATCCAAGATTCAATCAAGAATTACAAGAAGTAAACAAAGGGGATCGGTGATGGAGACGTTGTTGAGGAAAATGACGATGTAGATCGATGTGGAGGCCTTCAAGATCCTAGTCCATTCTCCTCTTGTGTGATGGTGATGGTGTAGATCTTTTTGGAGGCGGCTACGGCGTAGGCACGGTGGCAGGACTCCGCCGTGGTGGAGGATATGGCTTGGTGGTTCTCTCTTGGGTCGTCCCTCCTTTATATAGGCCTTGGGGGTGACCTAGGGTTCCCCCAATACCATCCTATGACTTAGGGAAGGTTCTAGAGCTTTTTGGGGGGTGAAATCCCGTCATTTCCGACCTTTTTGGAAACTATACAGGCAGAGCTATACGACCAAAATAATAGCTCCGGGCGTATAGTTGCTCGTTAAATTCTCTGCATGCTTAAGTATTTTGGCCGCCATTTCTTCATACGAACTCCGTTTTGGGTGTTATTGAGCTTGTTGAGTTTGTATCATCGAGGGCTACAACCATGTAGTCTTGGATATTTATTTTGTGAAGTTCTAAAAATTCACTTTTTCAACCTCTCAAATGGGTCTGGTCCCTGCAACTCCTCCACACTATGCTCTCTATGTTCCTTTTGCCTTTGTTTTATCTATAATCATCATCAACACCTACACACATGTCATAGACAAGGAAAAGTGATAAAATTCTACCTAAACTACTAAATGTGCAAAGCTCATATGAAAGTAAAGGAGAAATAGAAATCATGCATATAAGGCATAGCTATAGCTGGAAGAAATATGATACGAGAGATAAATGGCACAATTTATATGGCTAAAAGAGGTGGTATTTCATAGCCATCGGGAGCACAAAAGTTTTATTGTTCCACTTGAAGGAGTATTGGTTGGTGGTACCATCATGTATAGCACCTCTGTCATATTGCCATGGTATCCCAAGAAGCATGTTACACACGGTCAAAGGCACTATGTCACACTTTATGGTATCTTCATAGTGGACAATCTTGAAGGAGATGTTGACTTTGAATTTTATCTTGAGGGTTCCATTGTCATCCAGACATTTGACATGATATTTAAGGGGATGCTCCATGTATCACTAAGAGAAAAGTTGGTTTTTACAACGAACGATTTTCGTGGTTTAAGGCCCATTATTCATGGCTAAAAAGTCTTCGACGAAGGATTAACTCCGTGGTAAAAGCCCCGTCACAAATGAATCAACCACCATTTTTTCCGACTGTGGCAGATCACACCCTTTGGTCATGAAAACTTGTTCCATCATAGATCTGTTCGCCAGCCGTGTTGATTACTGACATCATGCAAGATGCCACGTGACAGGCGCTGTTAACGGCCGGTTACCGCTGTTAACGGTCGGTTAACCGCCATTAAGAGTCACAAAAACCATGGTAGAAGTCTAACCCATCCAAGACCTGCTAATTATTATGTGGTCCGGCCCATGAGGAGAGCCCAATGATAAGGCAACCCGTTATTGTTTCGTACTGCACAACTTCAAATGGACCCATTAATACAGCTAGCTGCGGCCCGAGAAATTTCAGGCCCGATATTGTTTCAGTCTACAAAGGCCCATGTTGTTCCAACACTGTGCAGCCTTTAGCAGCCTATGCCAAGTCGGTCCTGTACAATTATGGCCTATGGTTGTCCCATCAATGTTCTCGCAGGCTGTCGTGGGTTGCCTACTAACGACCCTTCTTTGAGACGGTCTATTATAGTTGGCCTTTTATTGTTCCGACCGCCTACTGTTCAATCCCATAGGAAGCCTATTACTAGAAGCCTGGCCCATCCAAAACCTGCTAATTATTATGTGGTCCGGCCCATGAGGAGAGCCCAATAAGAAGACAGCCTGTTATTGTTTCGTACTGCGTAGCTTCAAATGGCCCCATTAATGCAGCTAGCTACGGCCCGACATATTTTAGGCCCGATACTGTTTCAGCCTACAGAAGGCCCACGTTGTTCCAACACTGTGCAACCTTTAGCAGCCTATGCCAAGTCGGTTATGTACAGTTAAGGCCTACGGTTGGCCAATCAATGTTCTCGCAGGCTGTCGTGGGCTGCCTACTAACGACACTTCTTTGAGATGGTCTATTATCGTTCTTTGCCTTTTATTGTTCCGACCATCTACTGTTCAAGCCCATAGGCAGCCTATTCCAATTCTCGTCGGTTACTGTTCTGGCCTGGTAATTTTATCGTCCTGTTATTATTATTGTTTGGTAATTTCTCGGTCTATACTCTTGTGGATCGTTACTGCTCTGTCCTTTAACAGTTCTAACCTTTAACTATTCTGGTCTTTTACTATTTGGCCTGCCACTACTACAGATTTTCTTATCCATAGATTGGTATCCAGTGTTGCATGAAAAGGGTGGTGCACCATAGGTAAATTACTTGTGGCGCACGTGTAAAAGATGCACCACAGATAACAAAAATATTTGTGGCGCACGCACAAAAGATGCGCCACAGATAACAAAAATATTTGTGGAGCACGTGCAAAAGATGCGCCACAGATAACAAAAATATTTGTGGCGAACGGGCACTGGATGCGTGGTAGGTAAGTCTAGGCATCCGGATCTGCTACTTATGGATGTCTCGTGACATATCCATGAAGCATGTTGCGCCATAGATATATACGTTATCAGTGGCACGCCGCAAAATACATGCTCCACTGATAAGTCAGACACCATCCAAATTCTCCTCCCAACACCCCCCCCCGGTCGCTGTTTCTGTCTTGCAAAAAATAAAAGAAAATGAAAAACATTTCAAATTTTAAAATCCTTTGACATATGGGTTGGTAATGTGGTCTAGTTTGTAGAAAAGTTAACAAACATCAATTTTGACTTTTTTTTGCAAAAAAGGTTATGGCACGGTAAAATAGCCATAACTTTTGCATACGATGTCGAAAAAAATCTATAATATATCAAAACGTCGAGCACAAAGTTTTCTATTCGTCCACACTTGTCAAAGACCATTTACCCATTTTTTAGATTCTCAAAATTCAAAAAGAAAAAAGATATGGGAATAAGAAGATTTTGTCTTGCAGAAAAAAGTGCGCACACTTATCTGTGGTGCATCCTATTTTGGTGCGCCACGGATAAGCGTGGCTATAAACTTCAAATGCAAGACTCCCCTCCCTTTCTCCTTCTTCACTTATCGTCCTCTCATTCCCTTCTCCTTTTCCTCCTATCCTTCCCTTCTCCTCCCCTCCCCTTCTCCTCATATCCTTCCCTTCTCCTTCTCCTTCTCCTCCTATCCTTCCCTTCTCCTCTCCTTCTCCTTCTATCCTCCTCCTTCCCTTCTCCTTCTCATCTTCTTCACCTTCTCCTTCCATTCTCCTCTTCTCCTCCCCTTCTTCTATCCTTCTCATTCTTCTCATCTCCTTCTCCTTTACCTCTACTTCTCCTTCTCTGCACCTTCCTACCCAGAGCTCCTCACCGACCCACCCTGCAACGACACCCTCCACGAGCTCCTCCCCGACCCCTGACGGCTCCCTCCTCGAGCTCCTCCCCGAGCATGGCTATGTCCTCCCACACCTCCATGCGGTGGTAGGTGGTGGCCGTAGTGAGGTGATGTCGACGAGATCCAGATCTAGAATTTTTTTTGAATTTTGAAAACTTTATTAGTGGCGCACCATTCCAACATGCGCCACAAATAAATTTTCATTTCGGATTTTTTGTTTACAATTTTGAAAAAAATATTCGTGGTGCACCTTACCCATATGCACCACTGATAATTGGGCTTATCCATGGCGCATGGAGCCGTGCGCTAGTGATAAAAAATATTAGTGGTGTGATGACAGTGGCGCACAGGCCATGCGCCACGGATAACATATTCGGTGTGCCATTGATAAGCTTTTTTGTAGTAGTGTGCTACTGTTCTGGCTCGTTAATGCTCTAGCATGTTACTGTTCTAGAATTTTACATTTTCTTGGCTTTTACTGTTCTTGCCTCTTACTGGTTTGGCCTATTACTATTCTGGCCTATTTCTGTTCTAGCATGCCGTTGTCTGGCCTGTAACTATGCTGGCATGTTACTGTTATAGCCTGTTACTGTTACTAGTTCCCACATGTGGGTCGACCCATTATGTTTACGACCTTTTACAGTTTCAACCTTTCTGAAGCTCATGCCAATATGATAAAAGGTGTATAATTAGCGAGCATTTTTTACTATTCACCATCAACACAATAAAAGACGGGCCAATAAGAAAGCCCGATAATGTTTCCTAATCGACCTGGTTGGCGCAGTTATCGTACCGCCTACCGCCATGTGTGGACAACGTCAACTAAATGCCTACATGGCCTATGCGAGTTATCTTGATATTATATCAGCTGCAAATTTCTTAAAATTATTACATATTATCAATTGAAGGGAAATAAAATTCAGCATTTCAGTTGACATCGAGTTGATAGCAGAGTCATCAATTTGCTTTCTCAATCTATTACCTGCAGATACATTGGAGGAGACATGATCTTGCAACCCCCTCTTTGGTGGCGATAGCAATAATTGAAGTCTGAAACTAAGTAAGAACAAGTTAATATATCAAACAAGACAATCTAATCATTTTACTAATATGACAGAAGTTATGAATTGGAGTTTACAACTAGTCAATGGTTCATTTATTAACCAACACGTCAAACAAATAGGACAAGCAAGCACACATTAAACAAGTGTGCCTATCATGAAACGAGCAACCAAAAAATTTGTGTGTGTGGCTTAGAATTTCACCAAATATAAACTAGCCATGTCATTTCAAAAAAAATATGGAAGTGGTTGTATACCCTAGAATCCAAGAGGCGCTGGGTGACTTGGAATTTGCGCTAAGCTACACAATGGCATCCAGTACTGTCGTAGCTAAGAATGAACTAGATAGAAATTATAACCGCATCATACAAGAACTTGTAAAGAAGGAATGTAAACCATGAATGAAATATATATAGTATAGGATAGTTATGTCGTTGCTTAGGAAGAACCAGAAACAGATACAAGATATATTTGCGTCTCTCATGAACTTGTAGAACAAACAAACAATCATTAGACAAGTGTGCCTATAATGAAATGAGCAATCAAACAAAGTATTTTGTAGAATTTTAGCAAATGTAAACTAGTCCGGTCATTTCAGCAAATATATATGAAAGTGGTGGTATCTTTTGGAATGCAAGTCGTTGAGTGACTTAGAATTTGTAGTGAGCTACACAATGGCATGCGGTTGCTATCATAGTTAAGAATCAACCAGATTGAAATTATAATGGCATCATAGGAGAACTTCTAGAGAAGGAATGCAAACCACGAGTGAATTACATAGCAGATGACAGTTATGTTGTTGCTTAGGATGAACATGTTTATTGTACCATTTTGAGCTATTTGCAAGAAAAAGAAAATAGTTAGTGTTGCAGCTTTTGAAGAACCAGATGGCAATAAAACTATTATACTCGAATTAGTATGAAGAGTTTAAATGGGTACTACAGGATAGCAGAACAATGCCAAGGAGAAAATAATTGCATGCACTTAGCTCATGCCTAACAAGATAGATTCGGTAACTATGGAGCAGGGAATCCACACTAATATTTTCCACTGATTTTTCATTTTCCAAGAACTACACAATAGTAGGCAATTACTGTTGTACGGAGTATCTAAGAACATGTGCATGACAAAATAATGAAGACGTGCATGAATTAAAATTTGTAGAGTAACAAATGCAAACCAACATGTCTAATGTGTTTCTATGTAGACCGAAGAATAGGTGTGCCCAATGACTTGTATGTACTAGCACGATTAGAAAAATGCAGTTCACTGCGACAGACTTGAACCTGCTATACTGATGACAAAACAAAAACGGATTGGAGATTTGGTTAACCTTGGTCAGAGAGGCATCTAAGCATCATCGATACCGTGCGGGTGACATCCAGGTCGCTGAGGGTGCTGCGGTTGCAGTGGATGTTGGCATCAGGCAAGCAGATCTTGGACATTCAAATGCCATCTTGAGCAAGGTGGATGAGAGCGGTGGACATGAAACTCTAGATCATGGTGCAGTAAACATCGACGGCCGAGTAACTGGTCTAGAGCGGTGGACATGGAACTCTAGATCATCTCCAGTCGACACCGGTGAAGCGGATCGGGTTCGGTTGGGTAGCTTTAGGCGGCCGGGAAGCAGATCTTGGGTGGGTGATCACACCATCGCCATGGTGAATGACACCGCAACTCCGGTGCAGTGGCAGAGACCCAGTGAACAAGATCTAGTTGGTGAGCTTCGGTGAAGCGGCTCCGTGGCGGTGCACAAGACCGTAGCTGAAGCCTGTGCACGCGGTTGTCATGGAGGGGACAAAGGAGCTTGGGATTTTCGGGAGGGCAAGAAGGAAAAAGTGCATGAATCAGGACCATAGAGGTGAACAGAAAAATAATTACGATCGTCCCCTCGAGCTACCGACTTTAGAATGCCTATATGTCATCTAAACAATGGGTAGAAAAGGAATTTTAAAGACAAAAGCTTGTGAAACAAAGGGGCGAAATGATTCAAAGTTGGTGTGTGATTTTGCCGCTTGATTGAGATTTCAATTTGGCTAGCGTCGACCTAATAATAATAGAAAAATGGTACTATCTGGTGGGACATTTTTGGCTCAAAGTTTTTGAATCGGTGGTGCGGGACATGCTTCAATGTCGGTGAGTGAGTTTGCCGCTCGATTCAGATTTTGAATTTGGCTAGCTTCCATTTAGTAATAAAACAGGTAGTAAACTGTAAGCTATCTGTTTAGGAATTCAAGGTTGAGAGTCACATCAACCGATCATCCATACCTATATTTTTGCATGCAACATTGGATACATACGATTCACACAACATAGGGGGTAAATTTTTCCGCTTGACAGAGATTTTGAATTTGGCTAGCACCCAAATAATACTCCCTTCATCTCAAAATAGATGTCTCAGATTTATCAGGTATATTCCACGAACTCGTTGCAATCTCTCAAGTATATTCCATAAACTATTCGTGCACGCACCCCTTTTTATTTTTCGTACTTTCAAGTTCTCATAAAGTATGAGATAAATCAAGAACGTTGTTGTGCTGTATATTGTCCATTTAGCTACACCCTCCGTCCTCAAATAAGTATACTTCTAGCATTTGTTCTAAATAAAACTTAACTATTTCTAGTTAACTTTAATTTATAAGTGTAGCAATATTTATGTGACAAAACTAGTACAAGTTGATTCGTTTTGAAATGTATTTTCATAATATGTAGATTTCATGTTATATATATTGTGAGATTATTTTTAAAAAGTAGTCAAATTTTAATTTTTTTTGACTTAGACTAAGAGCTAGAAGTACACTTACTTGTGGACGGAGGGAGTATGCAAGAACTTGTCATGGTGGTGTTCTCGTATTTGGTAGGTGTACATAGGTGATTCCTAACATGATGAACAATATTTACACTAGGAGTTTCCCCCTTGTTGAGAAAAATAATGCGAGAGAGAAGAGATTGAGAGCACGTAGGAGGCAGCGTGAGAGCAGCGAATAGCAGAATTTGAAAGGCAGTGCGATGGGTTCCTGACACGAGGTAGATGATACAGTGAGTAGTACTCATCACCATCCACACATCTCGGCCAGCTGATCTCTCCCTCGTCCATAACGTGGTGCTGCCCACGTGCGTTGAGTTGCCTTGTTGTTCCATTTCACACACTATGAAGAGAAAACACCAAGCACACCCCCAGGACGCTGGTTCAAAAGAGCGAGGAGCGTTTTTATTGTGTGCGTGAAGCAAGTATAGTAGTACGATGTTATGGCTCAGCTGCTTGCTCGAGAAGGATCCGGCTAGTTGTCCTTGCTTAACTTTAGGGCCCTTTGTGCTAAATTTATGGACCTCTATGTAATTTTCTCTTTTTTGATGTCTTTAATTGTAAACCGTACTCCCACTGACCATGCCAAATTTTAACTACAAGTAAGCACGATAGATAGATTCCTCTTAAAATTTTCTAAAAAACTTTTGAAGCTAACTAGGAATTCAGTACATCGAAAACCACCTAAAAGCTTCTTTGTAAAACTTTCAAAGCAACCTACAATTTACTTGTAGTTCAAATTTAACCTAATTTTGATAAATTGACACAAAGTCTCATTCAAGTCGGTAGATTTAGCTAGGAAGTTGTAAACTTCACAAAACATGAGAAAATTGAGAATGTTCTTTCCTGATAGTTCGGAACTCACACCGACTGCATCGTTTACTAAACGAAGATGCACCCTTCTACCTTCAAAAATACAATTAGTTCAAGAGCAATCTAACACGCTTATTTGTAGCTCAAGTTTGACCTAATTTTGTTAAGTTATGAAGATGCAAAATTTTAGCGTTGAACCTATTGTCAAAAATTTTAGGACCTTTACTATATATGCACGCGAAACAAATTGTGTTTTCTCTCTCTTTCACTTCATAACCACCATCCACACACCTCGGACTGCTGATCTCTCCCTCGTCCAAAACGTGCCGCTGCGCACATGCGTCGACTTGCCTTGTCGTTATATTTCACACCCTGCGAAGAGGAAGCACGCAACACACCCCCAGCATGGTGGTTCGGAAGTGTGAGGAGCATTTTTGTGTGTGTGTGAAGCAGTTACAAAAATTCAAAGGGTATGGCTCAGCGGCTCGCTCGAGAAGGACCCGACTGCTTTTTCTTTCTTAATTTTAGGGCCCTTTGTGTTAAATTTATGGATCTCTATGTAATTTTCTCTTTTTTTAGGTCTTCGACGTAAACCATACTCCCGCCGATTGTGTAAAATTTTCTTAAATTTTTTTAAAGCTAACTAGGAATTCAGTATATCGAAAACCACCAAAAAGATTTTAATAAAACTTTCAAAGCAACCTACAATTTACTTGTAGTTCAAATTTGTCCTAATTTAGATAAATTGGCACAAAGTCTCATTCAAGTCGGTAGAGTTAGCTAGGAAGATTTAAAAATCACAAAGCATGTGAAAATTTAGAATGTTCTTTCCTGATAGTTGGAAACTCACACCGATGGTATCGTTTACTAAAAGAAGATGCACACATCTACCTTTGAAAAGAATATTAATTCAAGAGCAATCTATCATGCTTACTTTTAGCTTAAGTTTGACCTAATTTCATTAAGTTGTCAAGATGTAGATTCTTAGCAAGAAGTTGAACATATTATCAAAATTTGAGGACCTTAACTATATATGCACGTAAAAACAATTGTGTTTTATCTCTCCTTCAATACATCATCACCATCCATACAACCCGGCCGACTGATCTCTCCCTCGTCCACACCATTTCGCTACCCACATGCGTCGACCTGCCTTGTCATACCATTTCACACCGTACGAAGAGGAAGCACCAAGCACACACCCATCACTCTGGTTCAAAAGTGTCAGGAGCATTTTTGTGTGTGTGTGTGAATCAAGTAAAGTAGTACGAAGGTTATGGCTCAGTTGCTCGCTCGAGAAGGACCCAGATGCTTTTCCTTGCTTAACTTTAGGGCCCTTTGTGCTAAATTTATAGAAATCTATATAATTTTCTATTTTTTAAGGTACTCCCACCGACTGTGTCAAATTTTAACTAATAGTAAGTGCGATAGATAGATTCCTCTTAGAATTTTCCAAAAAACTTTTGCAGCTAACTAGCAATTCAGTACATCGAAAACCACCTAAAAGCTTTTTTGTAAAACTTTCAAAGCAACCTACAACTCACTTGCAGTTCAAATTTAACCTAATTTTGATAAATTGACACAAAGTCTCATTCAAGTCGGTAGAGTTAGCTAGGAAGTTGTAAACTTCACAAAACATGGGAAAATTGAGAATGTTCTTTCTTGATAGTTCGAAACTCACACCGACGACATCGTTTACTAAACGAAGATGCACCCATCTACCTTTGAAAAGACAATTAGTTCAAGAGAAATCTAACATGCTTAAGTTTGACCTAATTTTGTTAAGTTATGAAGATGCAAAATCTTAGAGTTGAACCTATTGTCAAAATTTCAGGACCTTTACTATATATGCACGCAAAACAAATTGTGTTTTCTCTCTCCTTCACTTCATCATCACCATGTACACACCTCGGACCGTTGATCTCTCCCTCGTCCACAACGTGCCACCGCGCACATGCGTCGACTTGCCTTGTCGTTCCATTTCACACGCTGCGAAGTGGAAGCACGCAACACACCCCCAGCATGGTGGTTCGGAAGTGTGAGGAGCATTTTGTGTGTGTGTGTGAAGCAATTATAGTAGTACGAAGGGTATGGCTCAGCTGCTCGCTCGAGAAGGACCCGGCAGCTTTTCCTTTCTTAATTTTAGGGCCCTTTGTGCTATATTTATGGACCTCTATGTAATTTTCTCTTTTTTGAGGTCTTCGACGTAAACCATACTCCCACCGAGTGTGTAAAATCTTCTTTAAAAACTTTTAAAGCTAACCAGGAATTCAGTACATCAAAAACCACCAAAAAGATTTTTCGTAAAATTTTCAAAGCAACCTACAATTTACTTGTAGTTCAAATTTGACCTAATTTAGATAAACTGGCACAAAGTCTCATTCAAGTCGGTAGAGTTAGCTAGGAAGATTTAAAAATCGCAAACCATGTGAAAATTGAGAATGTTCTTTCCTGATAGTTGGAAACTCACACCAACGGCATCGTTTACTAAAAGAAGATGCGCACATCTACCTTTGAAAAGAATATTAATTCGAGAGCAATCTATCACACTTACTTTTAGCTTAAGTTTGACCTAACTTCATTAAGTTGTCAAGATGTAGAATCTTAGCAAGAAGTTGAACATATTATCAAAATTTGAGGACCTTAACTGTATATGCACGTAAAAATAATTGTGTTTTATCTCTCCTTCAATACATCATCACCATCCATATAACTCGGCCGACTGATCTCTCCCTCGTCCACAACATTTTGCTACCCACATGCGTCGACCTGCCTTGTCATGCCATTTCACACCCTATGAAGAGGAAGTACCAAGCACACCCCCATCACTCTATTCAAAAGTGTGAGGAGCGTTTTTTGTGTGTGTGTAGCAAGTATAGTAGTACGAAGGGTATGACTCAGCTTCTTCCTCGAGAAGGACCCGACTGCTTTTCCTTGCTTAACTTTAGGGCCCTTTGTGATAAATTTATGGACCTCTATGTAATTTTATCTTTTTTGAGCTACTCCCACCGACCATGTCAAATTTTAACTTTTGAAGCTAACCAGGAATTCAGTACATCGAAAACCGCCGAAAATATTTTTCGTAAAACTTTCAAAGCAACCTAAAATTTGACCTAATTTCGTAAATTGGCACAAAGTCTCATTCAAGTCGGAAGAGTTAGCTAGGAAGTTTAAAAATTCTCATAACATGGGAAAATGGAGAATGTTTTTTCCTGATAGTTGGAAACTTAGACCGACGACATCGTTTACTAAAAGAGGAACACCCATCTATTATTTAAAAATACAATTAGTTCAAGAGCAATCTATCATGCTTACTTGTAGCTCATGTTTGACCTAATTTTGTTAAGTTGTCAACATGCAAAATCTTAGCAAAAAGTTGAACCTATTGTCAAAACTCTCGGTGGTGGTTTGTGATATATTAAATGACCCCTGATGGTTGCAAACTGAGAATGTTCTTTCGTGATAGTTGGAAACTCACACTGATGACATTTTTTACTACAAGAAGCAGATGCACCCATCTACCTCTAAAAAGACATTTAATTCAAGAGCAATATGTCTCGTTCACTTGTAGCTCAAGTTTGACCTAATTTCGTTAAGTTATCAAGATGAAAATCTTAGCAAGAAGTTGAACCTATTGTCAAAACTCTCAGTGGTGGTTTGTGATATATTAAATGATCCTCAAATGGCTAGAAACTGAGAATGTTCTTTCGTGATAGTTGGAAACTTACACCGACGACATTATTTACTACAGGAAGATGCACCCATCCACCTCTGAAAAGACATTTTATTCAAGAGCAATCTATCAGGTTTACTTGTAGCTCAAGTTTGACCTAATGTTGTTAAATCGGCAAGAATTCAGTGAAGTGTGCAAATTTAGCTAGGAAACTTGAAAATGGAATTATAAGAAACCACGGTCCATGGCATAATTTGGGATGTTGCATTTCCTTCCAGCTATGGTAGGTCCCGTAGGAGCGAGGTGCTTCAGTTAACATGGTTAGTGGAAGTACAAGTTACATCAAGGACCTCATAAAAAATGGAAATTACATCCAAGTCCATGCATTTAGCACAAGGTCCCTGAAACTAAGAAATGGAGTGTGATTTGAAGTTTGCACATACTAACATTCATTGTGCTAAAGAATAGAATCTTCTAGATACTAAGAATGGAATAAAAGATCTAATGGTTAGCAACGTTTGGATTTTCCAGTCCTTATCCAACGGTAAAATATGTTCAAAGTTGTACACTATAATATAAGACGTATTACGAATGCCTGATCTTTTGAATAACCTTCCATCCTGATGTTTGGGAAGCAAGTGAAAATTTCGAAACCGTAAAAGTTTAATCTTTTTGCCCGTAAGGACCAAAGTGGTTTCCTTCCTATGACTCCTCCTACTCCACACCAAAGCGGCTACCAAACACGCGAGAGACATAGAGCCGTCGTACCAAGGTACACGTGCGCATCGCCATGCTATGGACGAGGGGGAGAACAGTCGGGTAATGTGTGAGGGGAGAGGGGAGGAGAGATGAGAGGCAGGAAGGAGAGAGAAAACACACAATTTGTTTGCGTGTCTTGAAATTTCCTACTAGTAGAGTGTAAACTGTAAGGCAGCAGGAGTACCTCGTGTGAGGAATCCATCATAACTTTGCTCTAACATCTAGCCGCCTTCAACTCCTCATATCTCTTTGTTGCTACCCCTTCCCCTACCTACATTTTATTCTCTTAGCATGTACAATGCTTGGACAAAGGTGAGCATATGTCTAAGCAAAGAAATACTGCCTCCTTTTCATAATATAAGATGTTTATCTTTCTAAAGATAATATATCTAGGCACCTTTTAATCTATAGGTTCGGAGAGATTCACTCTGAATCTACACATTAAAAGATGACTAGATACATAACCTTCACAAACCTAAAACATATTATATTTTGAAACACAGGGAGTACTACTTACTATACTACGAGTAAGCTCCACCATTTAGACAGTGTCTAAACGAGATGATCTGGGGGACCTACTAAACTAACGATGCTAACTTTTGCATAGGAGTTCTATAGCTTGGTCATACAGTGCCAAGTGGGCCGATTATTTGCGTTTTCCTTAGGACATCCTCATTGTGTAAAAAACACACCTTAAGACCTATGTGGCATCCACTGAGGTTCACCTTATACATTGAGGAGAACATAAAGTTGCCTCAATCTTGTGGGTTGCTCGTAGAGAATAGAAACATCATTTCCCCCTCTCTCGTCTCTCTTGCATGGAGCAATATGACAAGCTATGTGGGTCCTATCTTGTGGGAAATGTTGACCTTATACATTGTGTGGTAATTTCCATAGGCTGGGTGGGTCCTACATTATGGAGTCCCTTAGTACTCGTGCCTTGTACTCCCTTCCCAGCACGCTAGACTCGTGGGTCCTAAATTATGATGTGGAAATGGCCATGACCTTGATTAGTTGCTCAAGCCAATTTGTCGTTATGAAAATACTAATCAGTACTGGCATTTTTCAAAACTATTATTGGGCCCATGATATATTTGGTGCATAGGTTCATTCAGAAGAATTTTGGAAATTTTCAAGAGTAATAGTCTATCGTGCTCACATGTATTCGAGTTTGACTTAATTTTGTTTTATCGACATAGATTCATTTAAGTGAGTGGAGCTTTAGCTTGGAAGTTTGAAAAATACGTAAACTTGAGAAACTATAAGAAAGAATTGTCCCCTTTGTACAAAAATTTGTTGGGGCCATTCTTTGTTCTTTAATTTATTCTACCAGCAAAATACTTGAAAAACTCACTTCATGGTATGGCCTACTATACCATGTACACTGTGTGAACTTTCTTGGGTTTTAAGACAAATGACCGAGGTCATGTGTCAGGCCCCCGAATTAATCCTCCTAGAATTCCTGTTATGCATACACCATGATCCCATGATCAGTTAGTCATGGCACATAACTGACAAGTATCAAAGTAAACATCCATTACTTAAGCGGATATATGTCATACCTTATTCGCCATTATGGATACCTCAATAAACTTCAGCAGAAAATCATCAAGCGTAGAGCCCGAGCCATGCATTAACCTACAGGAAGCTCACTGGGAGAACGTCCTAGCTCGCATAGTCGTCAACATCACCTTCTTCTCGATATCTGACCAAGTTAATAGCCAGGGACAATGCCAGTGAGTACTTTGAATGTACTCACAAACCATATTAATATAAAAAATAAGAGGATATGAAATATGGTTGTGGCAGTAGGAGGGCTCCATAAGGGGTTCTTTTATAAACTAGTTTCCTTTGTAGATATAGCATCTACATATCTTTGTTGAAAACTTTTGTAAAACATTTTGGAAACCTTTTTGAAAAGTTTTGGAAAACACTAGGATTAGTTCACCCATTTGTTTCTTCCTTCTGGTCACCTCATGACCAAACTCCTTTCCTTCATTTATGACCATCTCATGGTCAAATCATTTCCAAAGCCTTTTATTTTTGAAGTCTTTTTTGAAAACAAAACTAGCACCGCTCTACAGTAGTTTGTCCAAATCGTACATAACCGCAGACACAACTATTCAAATAGATTTTCATTTTGTAGAGGTTGTACACTTTACCCACACCATCCGGGTACCCTGCCCTGATCACCTATGGATCATGAGTCGAGTAACCGATCAAGACCTTCAGAATGCCCACTCTAGTACAAGCGCCTACCCTATGAGTCGTTCCCCTCAACACCGGGACATCGGGTACCGTGGACCAACTGGAGCGCCTTTGTACGCTGTCAATTAGAGTCTCACAGTATCGGATGGAGGCTCGTAGACCCTTTGTTCTTTCTCCTGGGTGCTGAGGTACATTACAGGGACCCAGGGAAGTCCCAACCTCTAGAGATCGAAATCTCATGTAGGATTTGTGAGACAACTCATACCAGAGCAGACAAACTTCCAGCCCAGCACTGTCCCAGACCAAAGTAATGTGGTTACACGAGTTCAATTGTTATAGCTAATGCTACAAAGAAACGGGTGCATTTTTCTAAACATTTTTCTCCTTTTTCCTTCATAATTTTGTAAAACAAAACCTTTTTCCTTTCTTAACTTCTCTTGGTAGGCCATACCTCACCAAGGTTTTTAACATAAAACATTTTGTAAAACTTTTCCGGGGTCTTCCCATCCTATAGTTTTGCTTCGGCTAAAATGAGGTCTCCAAATGGGTATGGTGTTATACACCAGCTAGGGACAAATAGGTGTCATCAAGGGGGTCATACTTAATAGTACAAAAGTGTAATGGTTTGGGGGAGCCAAGGCACTACCAGGTATAGATTATCATATAATAAAAGAATGTAGTTCTCATAAAACAGTAACATGCATAAGTAAAATAGTAGGACAAGGCTTATGAGAAAGAAGGTGGCTTTCCTATGATCATCAATATGGCAATATGTCCATGGACTTGTTCTTAGAATACCATAATAACCATTAATAAACATATTCTTCCGGTCTCCGATATAATCGCAACTAGCATCATCAAGGAAAGTACATGCAAGCAAACAAAGTCACAGTCACCAACATGCCTACAAAAATCATTACCGTACAACAAACAAACATTCATCACATAACTAACTTCAGTAGTTTTTGATAGATTGACTTTGTTGCAAAAGGAAATACTATAATTGCCTTTGTGGGATTTCCTTTATGATTTAAATTGTCAAATACCTCAAGGCGTTTTGACTAAGGCGTGGGGTGTGTATGATATCAATGTGCAAATATGATATCAACAGATAGGTATTGAAATAAAAGGCCAACAAAAGTGGTTTCATGATTTCATCAATTTTCATTAATTAGTTATATTCATTTTAGTGGAAATATCTCTAGTTTAGGTTAATGAATCACTAGAAAAGATCTGTAGCTCAAATAAATTTGTCCTCGGAGGATTTTGTATATTTTAGTTTATGATTTTTGAGAGTTGGAATCACCTCAAAATAATTATCATAATGCCGTTGGGAAAATCCCAAAGTCAGTTATCCAAGAAAATTTCCTTTTTAACCATATTTAAACCACGTAAGCTTTTGATATGAATCCAAGGTCACATGGCATGTGTGTTCAATACCTTTCTATAGAAATTGGATTCATCATTTTAGGAGTTGTAAAACTCCTATGGTGATTTATCTACTAAAATTACCCTAGATAGGGAGGGTTAATTCACCAAAATGTATCAGAGGGTCAATAATTCTTGAACTACTGGGTTTTGTTACGTATTGATATACCTCATTAGTGAGAGTTGGAATTAGGTCAAAAAAATTTATGGTTTGGCCTAAAGAAAACCTAAATGTAGATTAGGTCTGATTTTGTTATTTCTACAAAAAAGCAAACTATGAAGCAAATTAGGGTGAGACCAAAGTGACATGCAAGGAACTAGGGATACCTTGCAGAAGAAAAATGTTTCAATTCAAAAAGTGTTATTAAACTCTCTAGAGTAATTATAGGGTGAAATCGATGCATATTGACATTATTTTTCCTGTGGTAAAGCTACGAATTATATTGGTCAAACTTTTGTTCTGAAAGTTGCACAAAACAAGTAAGAATAAATATATATATATATCTGGAGAAAATCAGGTCTTTTACATTTTTATCTTGATTTAAACCAAGCAGGGATTTTAAAAGATGTGGCAAAAGGGAAATTAGAAAAGGAAAGGGCATTGGCTCTAGCCGGCCGCAGCGTTGTAGACCATGCAGAGCCACACTGGGCTGCCCCATGGGGCGATGCCGTGCGCAGGCATAGGCTAGATATACCAGGTGGGGCCCAGCCTACTAGTGAGTCTGGGGCAGTGAATCGGTATCGGAGGTCGCTGGCCGTCGGATCTAGGAGAGATCAATGGCAGCACCTCGTCTTCAACCTCCCTTTGGGATGGAGGGCGATGAAACCCTAGCAGGGCCAGAACTTGGGTGCAAGCTCACCTGGGTCCGGAGGAGAGTTCAGGGTTGCAACTGGGCGACGAGGTCCACCACTGCGAGTCCGGTAAGGGGTGGCAAGTGGGGTTTCGTCGTCATAACTAGCCAACACGATGACGACCGAGAGGAGGATTCGGGAGCTCGCCGCAGAATGCCCCAGGGTGCGTGCATGCATAAGAGGAGGGCAGAGTTAGATAGGATACCTTCAGAGGATCTTGCTGGAAAAGAAAGTGGAGGGAGAGAGGTAGTAGAAAGAGAGCAAGCTCGAAACCTTGAAAGCACCCGAGGCTAGTTTCCTCTCTTCTCCAGGATAGTGCAGACCACAGGATGAGCTCTAGGGCTCAGGGCGTGTTAGGTGGAGGTGAAAGAGTGGAATGGGGAAGAAAGGGAGAGAGTTACTTTCCTCTTTCCTTCTAAACCAAAAGTGATGGTTCATTATGTACCATGTCCATTTTGGACAGAAGGGAGGGGTGCTACTCGGGGATTGGTTCTCTAGAGTGGTGTAGAGGGTCGTGGGGGTGGTCAAGACAGACAGGAGGGCGGAAGAGAAGCTTTGAAAAAGCCAAGCTTACTTATCTTAGTTTTCTTTAAGCCAAAATTAGAAAGTAGAGAGAGAGAGGGGTTGTAGGTCCAGCTAGGGAAGCTAATAGGTGGAGTAGAGAGGTGTGATGAAGCTCTAGTTCGAGCAGAGGAACTGATAGGAGGTGGGGGTGCTATTGTAATTATATTTAATGGACTTTGGCAATATATGGTTGTCTCTCCTACTTTCCTTGCTTCCAAGCACATGAGACAAGGGGAGGAGGGTGCTACAGGGTTTGCTACAGTACCACACGACCAGGATGAGGTGATTGTTGTGCCAAACAATCAAGGGCTATGTTGCGGGTTTTGGTGGGGTTTTGCTTGAAGGATTTTCTTAGTTCGCAAAATTGATCAAATAGATGGTCATGAAGAAAGTCTAGAAAATTGTCCTTGGCAAGATGGTGAAATGGTATTGGTGGGTAAATATGGTCATGAGATACATCAATGAATTATTTGGGAGTTTTCTAAGTATTTTGGATGCTCGAAATAACAATAATTAGATATGTACTGAATTGGTTTTATGAATATGATTTGATATTTTTTGATTGGACAAGTGGGATTTTTTATTTGAGAAGGCCTCAATTATGAATTCACACTTCGGAGAATTTTCCCTAAATTTATTGATGAAATAAAGTATTTAAAATCTTTATTTTTCTATTTTTGCCATTTAAGAGAAAGGGCAAAAAGAAGTAATAAATATCTTCAAAAATATTTATTTTTGAAGTGGAAAGGTAGGGTATGATAATTAGGCCTCAAATGTGCCAAAATATGGGGAAGTTATTTGGAGAAAAACAAACTTGCCTTTATAGAGAGAGTTTTGGAGTTTTTGTAAAGGAAAGGAATTTAATTCTTTTTTGGGTCAAAGAATTATGAATAATATTTGGTAAACTTTTATAGCCAAGGTATATGATTTCAACATTATGTATCAATCATTTGCAACCTTTGGTTTTGGAAATAAAACTTGGTTTTGGGGGAAACATGGGATTTAAGGATCTTGGGTAATGTTATTTTATTACCTTCAAAACCTTGTTGGATCTTGGAGCTCAGAGCTCCCCTTGCGGCATGGGATATATGGATGGATAGTCCAAGTGATTTATATCACCATGTTATAGCGGTTTGAGCTTGATCATGATTGATCACTCCAAGGATTGATTCCAAACTTAGAATACAATAAGGGTGCCAAAGTAGATTATCAACTAGCCTACAAAGCCATGTGAGTTTTAGAAGCACAAGGATCCAATTGGAACAAATGAAGTACGAATTGATAGACCTTCACGAGGAAAACACAATCATGCAAAGAGTTCTTCCAAAGAAGATAGTATGCAGATGTGAGCTTCATCCAAAGTACGCTAGTTGATCAGATTTGTAGAAAGGATTATTTTCTTTACTACAAAACCACCAAGAACAAGTGGGTTGGAGGATGATCTATCCAAGGGAAAGAGTGGGACATTAGTAGTCCTTATGATAGTCTACAAAATGGTTCAAGTACATTACCAAAAATGTAGAAGGATTGGAAAGGATGGAGACTCAAAGATGGCATCTTGATAACATTTCTAGACTTAGTCATATTTGGCAGTTTGAGGGTTTTTGAATAGAATACAAGAGGGGATGGTTTTGAGAGGATGCAAGGTCCCAAATCATCATCAAGTGTATTATGTTGAAGTGTAGGTTGACTAGAAAGTATCCATGCTTGGATTTGGTCTTCATTGACTTTAGAGCTTCTAGAAGAGATAATTTCAGAAGTGATATGGTTAAGGGTTTTAGTTGATCACTAAGTGGCTAGAGATCAGATCTATCTTGGAAATCTTGCTTAGGGTTTTGTAATCTTAATTTATTTTGATCCTAGAGGATGAGCTCCTAGGTTAGCTCACTTTAGTTCCTAAGCAATTAAGTCAGACATCAGATCAAGGCAATTCATCTTTCAAGCAATCCATACTACTACTAGGGTTACCATCAAGCCTTGCTTGAGGTAAAGATGGGTATTTTGAAAGGTTTGAGTTTGAATAAGGTGAGAGTCCTCTGTATATCTACCAAGAGTAGAATTCAAAAGCTTTATAAAAAGGTTTTGGAAAACCTAGAGGTAAGAGTAGTTGAAAGTTCTGCCCTGAGAACATAAGGAGATTATATTATATAGCTCTACATAGTTTGGTCAATAGAATCTTCTAAAATAAGTAGTGTTGCAAAGAAATCTTGCCTCAAGTTTTGGAAATGCCAGAACATTTGAGAATATGTAAAATGAGCCAGGATAGTTTTGTAAAAAATACTTTTGTTAACTAAGGGTGCGGGAAGCAATATATCATCTACTATACATTTAGCTACATAAGCACAAACAACCAACCAGCAAACACTGCATCACTAACAAGAAAAATCTTTTGTTCCCCCTGATTTTTGAATTATAGACAGCTAACCAGGGTTGCTGACTTTGGAATGTTACATCATGCACATACTCTATATATATTCATCAATATAATGATAGTGTGCCCATATTTTGGTATAGGTTAGCATGGTAAAGAAGTAAAAGTTTTTCAGAAGGAAGTATGGTCAATATGGCTAAATTAGAGTTCATAGAATGTGCCATCTATTTACTAGTACATAAAGTGGTTGGATAAATTACATGTTATATTTTTAAGGCTTAAAATTTTACCTAATTTAACCCACTCGGTAGACTTTTCGTTGATATGTAGAATTATGTCTAATTTAAAAATCTACAAGAACTGCATGAGAGCAAGCTCAATAGTATAACCGAGTCTTAGGTATAAAAAAGTGACACGTCGTTTACTATTGGCCTTGTACTAGCATATACAATACCTATCGATTAAACTATACAACAACTAGCATTACGATGCAACAACCTCATCAAAAAGCAAGAAGATTGAACATGAATAAAATGAAAAACCTTTCTATGCCTGCTTGAAAAATCCTAAAACTTGGGAATTGTAAGAAAGCGTGGTACACTTTGTATGAAACTTGCGGTGGTGTCATTCTTTATTTATTTTTTGGAACCAGAGATTGTGGAGGAGCGAGACGCTTTTGTTATCGCCCTAGGATTTGTTGTCGTCACAAGGTGGTCCGAGGACCTTTTTGTAATTATGTTACCTTTGAGCCTTTTTGTACTGGTGATGATGATTATTTTTGAATTTCGGGACAAAAAAAGTTGCTAGAAGTCGATCGGTGTGCCGTACCAAGGCACACGTGCGTAGTGCCACGTGTGGACAAGGAAGAGATAGGCCGGCCGGTGCGCCCGTGACTACAGAGAAGAGATCGATGGAGGATGGATGGTGAGAGACAGCGAATGATAGAGAAAACACAATTTGTTTTGCATGCATATACTAGTAGTTCCATACACTTACTACTAGTGGAATGTACCCTATACCTCATGTCAGTAGTCCATCATAGATTTGCTCTGACATCCCACCGCCTTCAACTCCTCCTCTTCGCTGCTCTCACGCTGCCTCTTTTTTTGAAAGGCCTACGCTGCCTCCCTATTGTTCTCTTACTTGTTTAGCTCAAGTTTAAACAAATTTCGTAAAATTTCCAAGATGTAAAATCTTATCAAGATGTTAAAACTGTTGTCCAAACTCTCGGTCGTTTCCGATATATATTGACCCACGATGGGTATCTCCAAAAGCTTTTTCGTAAAACTTTCAAAGAAACCTACGATTTACTTGTACGGAGTAGTTTAGATTTGAAAGATTCAGCAGTACATAATAAGACATCATAATATCATAGATTCATATTCAGCAGTGCTTGGCAGATTCAGTAGCATTTCAAAGTAACCGAGCTATACACACACTGAAATTCAATAGCCGTACAGGGAGAGTCAGTTCCTGTTTCAACTCACAAAAACTTGGCATAAGATGAGGCTCTTTTCTCCGAACACACTCCATCATTGGAGAAGAAAAACCGACGATCAAGTCTACATTTTTGTGCATACCTCGTTCTTACATCAATGCCTGTGTGACCAACATATATGCAACCCAAAATGCCCAAGCCTCATCTAGATTGTGACAAGGCAATGCTTAAAAAAAGCAAAACAATCTACTTCCATTGATCAAAACAAGCACCGGTAAATCAGTATTAATTCCACAAAATATTTTAATTATAGCAACATAAGAATATTTGAGAGATTCAGTAGCTTTTGAAAGATTCAACAATACATGCCATATTCTGCACTCGATCTGAACAATTCCCAGTACATAGGAATTATTACAAAATATATTAGAAGTTGCATAACTCCATACAAAATAATTGGCAGAAGTGTAAAATTACTTGTGGTAGTACCTTAAGATAACTATGAACCACTACATGTCCCATCATATACTTCAAACATGCATGAGAGAAAAGAGAGAGGTCAGAATCACCACAAGATCTGTATGCCAACGATTCAGCGTGTCCAAGTCTTGGCTAGGTAGCGCTTGCTTTCATGCCTGGCATGCTCCTCTTGTTTCACCGTCATCTGTGGATCCTCGTAAGAGGCTTTTGCTTGTGCACTCTTAGCTAGATAGATGTAAACTTCACGGATCTTTCTAGCAATTTCCACCTCTCCGATTACAAAGGAAATCTTCCACTAACATAAATAATGTAATTAATATTAGAACAGAGGGACTAGAAAACTACGTAGTACCTTCATATTAATATCTCACAATGGGCTGATGTCGTCTTTGATACAATATTGGAACTCCACGAGGAACTCTAACCAACGATTGAGGAGCTTGGCAATAAGTTCGTGGTTCAACTAGGTAATGGTTGAGCGCATCCAGTGCGGCTTCGGTCGGTGGCTCCACAATCTTTGGCTTAGAATAAAACTTGAGCTAATAGAACCCACGAAAAGAGACCAATGATGACATCCTCACCTCGTACTCCTCCACTTCCCACACCGATGACCTTACGCAGCTGATGGACAGGACAATCTCCATGTTGTGCCCATCAATCTGGACGATGAACAGCATGCCCGCCTTCCCAATGCCGGTGAAATTTGTTCTCTGCAAGCCCCGTGCTGGCACCGACTTAGACGGGTCCCATTTTGTGATGCTCTAGCGAACTGTGGCCACCTCCATCGATTGGGTAGATTTGAGGTGCATATACAACGTTAATTTGTTGCCGACCCACTTGCATCCTGGCTCCATGCAGATAAACGGGTTGTGGATACAAGAGATCATGTGGGCATAAAGTTTTTTGAGGGAGACCACTTTCGAGCAGCCGTAGTTTGGGCAGCTGTAACCTTCTCCGCCGGTGACTTGGCGGTGTAGCTCTTTGGAGCATGTGGCCAGCCGGATGGCGCTTCTAGCATCTAGGCGCTCAGCGATTTTTTTGACGATGTCGTTGCCTACCTTGCTAAAGCCATTGCACCACCGGATCTCCCTCGAACCCTTCCAAATTTTGTACAGATGATCTTCCATCGCGTCTGGGTGGATTCGAGGCGAGGGCAGATCTATATAGAATTGTTTGGGGTTTTTGGAGGAGAGGGCTGGTGGTTTGGAAGGAGTGATGCAGCGGGCGATATGGAAGGAAAATGTGTGAACTGCACGGTGGATAGGATCCCAAATGTGGCCAGGCAGCATCAGTGAGTGTGGATAAACTAGACGGAGATGGGGAAGATTAGATGGATCTTTGAAAGATGTTTTTTCCTTTCTTCTGCTGTAGGAAGCGGCTGCATCGAGGATGCCGACTAGCGTGATATACTAAAATGCCGATATGCACTACTAAATTAACCATGTCACCTCTTGGCGCAGTATAGTCGCGTCACATCAGTTTGACCAGAGACATTAGTTATCTACAGCATCTATTTGCATAGTAAGTATAACTTTACCTCCGTCCCAAGGAATAAGGCGTCCTCGTTTTGCGTGTTTTTTCTTTAACGAAGATTTACTATAAATATTTAAAGAATATTGGTACAAAATTAGCATTATTTGAAAGTATTACTCTACCTCCAACGATACTAATTGTGCACAATGTAATCAAGTATTAGTTACTCTATTTATTCAATATAATTTTACACAATGTAATCAAGTACGCATCTTTTTGGCACCCGCACGCACACCTTCCAGTTGATCACTCCCTCATCCGTAGTGTGGCGCTCAACACTTGTACCATGGTTAGGGTTGTGAGCGGGATCACGCGAAACTCCCGCTTATACTTTATTTTGAGGTTCTATAGGAGTACTTCAAAATGAACTAGAAGCATGACTTTTGTTGGATGCTTCTTTGAACTCTAGCCATGGTACAATGGCTATGCGTCTGTCTATCGTATGTTCGTCAGCTACATTGCGTTGGTATGCATAGGAAGGAAGCACTTTTGGCGTTGGGTTCGGGTGTGGCAACAAAAAACGGTCGCTTATCATACTTTTCGGGTTTCGTTTTTTTTCACTTGCTTCGTCCAAACCATCGACATGGAAGATTTTTCCAAATATTGACACTCGCAATACTAGAGAAGGGATATCGTAATTGATACGTATACATATATATATACACGTCTCATCGCATTCGATGCACTTCATTAGCAAGATCTGGCAAAAGGGAGCACCAAGGCTGATTTCCTTTTGTTTAAGCAAGTAGTTGTTGTTCTAGTACAAACGGTATGCCTCGGCTAGTGGGTGGAGAAGGAGAGACAGTCCCAAATGCTTTTACATGCTTATTTCCAGGCCCCTTTATAATAAAATATGGATTGGGTGCAATTTTCTCTTTTTTGAGGTCCTTGATGTAACTTGTACTTCCACTAACCATGTTAAATTGTTAACTGAAGCATCTCACTCCTTCTAACCTAGTTGAAAAAGTTCCACCACCGCACATTTTAGACAAAGTGGACCATGCTTTCTTATAACTTTCTAGTTTTAGAATTGTTCAAGCTTCCTAGCCAGCTAACTTCCCCCATTTAGATAAATTTATTCCAATTTAATGAAATTAGGTTAGATATGAACTACAAGTAAGTGTGATAGGTTACTCTTGAATTTTACAGATGTCGTTTATTGGTACCAATGTTGTCAATATATTGAGAACCATCGCGAGATTTTAAAAATGCAACTTACTTTGTGCTAAGAATATGCATGCCTACAAATTTGATAATGTTTTGAAGAAATTGACATAAAACAAATAATAAACCAAATACTTTCATGTGGCGTCCTCTTACGTGTATTATTTGCCATAAAAAAATCAGAAATAAGTGTTTGACTTCTTTTTAAAAGAAAAAAACTACTTTGTTGCTTCACAATATCTATACCACTATATAGTGTACGAATAACTTCCATCATCAGAAGTTCGATATAGATTGGCAAATACCAATATTATTAACCATTGGATATCTTTTAGTACATTAGATAATGTCATGTCTATCATATAGATGATGTCATTGTTGGCCTCTAGCACCATGAATATACTATGCGCATATAGTACATAGAATATGGATCTGAATGCCATAGACCAAGTTTCCAAATATAGTGGACCATGTTTTACATATGATTCCCAAGTTTTATGAGTTTTCAAAGCTTCCTAGCTAACTCGGCCCACTGAAATGACTTTATGTCTCTTTTAACAAAATCAGGTCATATTTGAACTAGAAGCTCTAGTAAGTGGTAGATTGGTATCGAAGTTATAAAGAAACTTTTGGAGGTACCCATCGGGCAGTTAATATATCAAAAACAATCGGGAGTTTTGACCAACTCAACTTCCTAATAAGAATTTGCATCTTGACAATTTTGAACCCATTTTGAAAGAATCACATGTAAAAAAGAAAAACAGAAAAACAAATATTTACGCATGGAATCCTATCATATCACATGTACTTCCTGCTAGGAAACTGATAACCACGGGATTTGACAACTTTTAAAAAATCAGCCCCACAATATTGGCCCACCATTTATGAATATTATTTGGTTTCAACCCCGATGACTAAAAAAGGTCATGGCCATATCGACATCATAGTTTATGATATCGTTGCCAAATTAATTTGGTATATGGGTGCATCTTGGCGTAGTAGGTAATGTTGGCTCTAGGAGTCGCAACATTGGGCCTATTTTTGGTTCATGGTATTGGAAAAACAAAGGAATAGGGAAATCACAGTATTATTAGAATGTCATGTCCAGTTGAATCCTACAAGATTTGGATCCTATAGTAATTTTTCTTAAAGAACTTTTGATTCACATGAAAGCAAAGGAACTGTAACACAAAGTTGAGGTGGATTGTTCTTAAAATTTTACAGAGGAAATGTGCATGGCGTCCTTTTGCATGTATCACATACCATGATAAATGATAAACTTGAGTTTTGACAACTTTTGAAAAACCAGGTTCACAAAATTGTCATGCCTTGTATATGAACAAGTTTCGAGTCGGACGGCCAAGGTAAATATACCATATCCTATGATCCACGTCATAGTTTATGGTAATTTTCCCATATTAGGTAGATTGGTGCATCTTGGCATGGTAAACAATATTTTTCCAAGGGGAGTTTCCAACAAGTATTAGGAAGAGTGATGATCTCAATTTTCCAAGTGATAGATTTTTTTTGCGAAAACTGGAACGTTGTTATCTGTAAATCAAGTAGTAGTACAAGGAAAAGATGGATAGAAATACAGGGGAAAAATGAAGAGCTACTTTAGAAGAGATTTTGAGGTTAGAGAAGGCAGCCCGAGAGGGTAGAGTGAAGAGGAGTTAAAGGCGGTTATATGGCAGAGCAAGGTTATGAAAAAAGAGATAGACGCAGAGCCATCGTATTAAAATTGCACACGTGCGCAGCTCCATGTTGTGGACGAGGGAGAGATCAGCTGGAGGATGGATGTGAGGAAGCAAAGGAGAGAGTAGTACCCAATTTATTTTCCTTGCATAGAGGAGGATTAGCACACTGTAAGTCTAAAGGAGTGATCATGTCACATCCCAAAATTCAACTAATTTTGGAATGTGAAATAAATTAAATAAGTTGGTTGAATTCTTGACTTTGTTGAAAATTCTGAGTGAAAAGAAACTTTTGAGAACTTGTTGAATTTTTCTCAACCATGGTTTAAAAACATTTTGTATGAGAGGATTAACATGACTATCCAACTTTAGTGCATTTCTTTTCAACCATTGGATTCTTTAAATATCCAACCATGCTTAAATGATTAAAGAGAGGGAATAAAATGACTTTCCCAGATTATGGTCGATTGATATTCTCATTTGGAATCTTGAGTCTCTACTTTAATTTGTGAAACTATTCTAGATGTTCTTTGCCACTTGCCTGAAAAGAGTGAAGATGACATGACATCTTCATTTTCATTTGGATGTTTAAATTTGTGTTTCTTTATGTTATATGACTAAACTTGTTGTTTTGGGAATTTGTGGCATTGAGTGTTTTGTTTTAGTGGTTAAAGTAAACCCTAAGAAGCTATTTAGAAATATTGCATAGTATCCATATAAGGACAAATGCATAAAACCCTATATCCTTTGATAATGCCTAAGTAGCCCTATTTGGCAAAAGGAATAAAATGATTTGTGTTTCAGTGATTGACATGTGACATGCATTTGTGCATTGCATCGCATCCTTGCAGAGTTTTCAAAAAATTCTAATTCAAAACCCTAGTTCAAAGTGCTATTTGGAAATTGCCAAAATGTTCCTGAGAGAGGAATGTAAAAGAATTTCTAAAACCACTATTTGCAAACTAGTGAAAATGTTGCAAAAAGGATCCTTAGTTGATACTATGAATTTTGGAAATAAAAATGAAAAGAAAGATCAAGTCATTTGAAGCTATAAAACAAAACTTACAAAAGAAATAAGAAAGTAATAAAAGAAAACAAATAAGGAAAAAAAGAGAAACAGCCGGCCGAGACAGCAAATCGGCCCAACCTAGCCTCTTCGCCGCTTCTTTCTCGCGCGCGTAGCAGCACTGGCTACCAGAGGCTCAGCGGCCAGCCCAACAACAGCCCGGTCTCCCTCTCCCTCTGTCTCCTTGACCGGTTGGTCCCACCCCGTCATCTACCTACCGCCCACATGAACCCTTCCCTCCTCTCCTTCGCTCGCGCTCAGCACAGCGCATCAGCAGCATCTTGCGGCCTGCTAACGGCCCATGGCTGGCCTAGCCACTCGGATTCCCCAGCTCGTGCCAACACCCCATTTGCTTCGTTTTTTCTCCAGACCACGGGACCCGCTTGTGAGCCTATCGACAACCACCGCCGCGTGACCCCACCTGTCATCCCTGAGCCATGGACACACATTGTGTTCCTCACGATCTCCTCCTTAGACAAAACATATTCCGCCGAATTCGCGAGTTTCGATTCGTTCTCGTGCCCTCTCGCGCGTCTACCGCCCCATATAAAACCCCTCCCCCACCTAGTTCAGTTTTTTTCAAGATATGAAACCCTAGACATCGGGAGAGCTCCTCCCGATCTCGCCGCCATCGGAGCTCGCGGTTGAGATCGAACCCGAGTTTCCTGAGATGCCCACGCCCTCCGTTTCTCCCTCTAACTGAACCCCCTCTCAATTCCGGATCTCCTCACCCCTTTCCCTTTTTCCCAGGACCACCGCAGCACCGAGGAGGAGTTGCGAGAGCACCGCCAGAACTGCAGGACTCCATCCACATCTTGTCATTGCCTGGGAGAGAGATAGTCGACACCGTGGATGCCAGGGAGCTCGCCACCATATCCCGCATCACGTGGACCACTTCATCTCCACCGAAGACCCTCGGAGTGCCCTCTGTCTCCACCTTCGAGCCGTGCGCCACCGTCCGCCGCCGCCTCCACTAGTGAGCCCTCAAGCTTGGCACCCGGACCGTCGGATCTTCAACTGACATCCAGGAGTAGATCCCTGGGCGAAGGAGTACGGGCCAGTGCAGAGTTGCCACTTGTTCTGCCAAGTCAGCATGCATATTCTAGGGAATATTCCCCCGGGATTCAAAAAATAGGCAGAAATACTATTAATACTGTAAAAATCATATAAAATAAAATACTTATCAGAAAAAATTTCAAATAAGATATCCATGGATTCACAAAAATATGTAGAACTGTATTCTGCAATGAAACTTGCACTTCGCCAAATTAATATTCTCTTGAATAATTAAATCTATTTAATGGTATTAAATTCAAAGAAAAATATCCACAACTCCAAATTTAACAAATTTAATGTTTATGGATTCAGAAATTGTAATATACATCACTGTACCATTAGTTGAATTTTTTCATAGTACAAAATAATTATCCATAATTAAATCTCTTAATTTAGTATTTTGGCTATAAATTTTATTCTATAAATCATTTTAAGGTGAAACTAATGGAAAATGAAATATATGAACTTTATCTATCAAGTGGAATGGTTCTCATATCTAAAACTATTTCACACTAAAAGTATTCAGATTCCAATAAAGCCTATTTTAAACCTATTTGTTCAATGGAAAACGCCTAAGAAAGCTTTTGATCTTGTTTTCTTTCTCTAGAATGCATGCATTCTTGTATTCTTGTGTTGTGATATTGTATGGTTGATTGCATTTATTTATTTTCCGTGATAGATTGCCCGGAGTGCGATTATTGTGAGTGTGACGACTATTTGAGCGACAACTACGACTAAAGGCAAGTGTCACTATCATAAATCCCCAATTGTTTTATTATGCATTTAGAATTCAGTAGCTTTGCATGTATTGAAAATGTTCTACTTATATGATATGCTATGGTGTGAGTACCCAATATAATTGTCATAGGTCCCCCAGTTGATTCCTTGATAGCCATTGTATTATAGATGCTTAGCCATGCTAATAGTTGCATGTGTGGTTTTCATGATACTATCCAAGATGGAAATTATGTTTTGTTACATTAAAAACCACTTAATACATGCATCACCTGGGTGGAATGGTATTGATTGGGTCATCGAGTGTGATGGTGGGGATTGCCACCCAGGCTTCAATGAGATAATAGACGGTCATGATTAGTAACTTCTGTGTGCAACCACATGCTAATATGGGCTCTGGCTTAGTTAACTACATAGCGGAAGACCCTTTGCACTGGTACCTCTTCAGGTTAACTAGAATTGTGTATTGGAGGTTATATCCTTGCATTGGTGCCTGTTAGAAGTGCTAGCATTGTGTATTGGGAGGACTTCTATGGAAAGACTTTGTTACATTCTTGAATCTGTCGGTATACCAATTGGTGTGTACTAATCCAACGGCCACTGGTGGCGACAAGACGAGATTGTGTCATATGGGTAAAGTGTACAACTTCTGCAGAAGATCTAAATCTAAGCGATTAGCCGTGTCCCCGGCAATGGACAATTATGAGTAACTTCTCTTGACTTAGTTGAAAAGTCTCATTCATTCCAATTTCTCTAATAAAAGTTGATGGGTGAACATGGGATTAGGAGCATATGAAGCTAAACTGTCTTATTTCCACATGGGTTTATGCTGGTATGTCCCTAGAAAAAATGTTTTTAAGAAATAAATGTATTTTCAAAAGTAGGGGAAAGTTGTATCGCTTTTATGCAAATGAGGCTGAACTCCTCTAGCCAAAGTGTGCATGTATATGATAGGTTGCCAATTATGTCCACATAACAGTGACATCTTGCCAATACAATTCAAATGTATTAACCATTCGTGGCTGCAACTTTTCATGTTGCAAGTTACTCGATGATGAGTAAGGTTTTCGTTTAGGTTGCAAATCTCCACTCAGCGTGTTGCCTGTGGCATGTTGGAGCTTTTATTATTTGTTTACTTGTTGAAATATGTTATTTGAGCTAGCTTTCAGCCATGCAACTTTGTAATATTTATATTCTTGGATCAATCGTTGTAATATTTTGACGCATTGATACTCTTTTATTTATCGAAACTGTGTGTGCTAGCTAATCGATCCAAGGGACTAGCACAGTAAACACAGGATCCAATATATGGATCGCTTCAGATGGTATTAGAGCATTGCGTTGATTGTAGGTTTGTGACCTTAGAAATGGATTAGTAATAGGAGACTCTATTAGGCGAACTATCATATTTTCTACTTATTAGAATCCTGGTAATCCTTGTCTATCTTTTCAAGAATCTCTTCTTCATTCAAAACTTATAGATGTCCATTCTTTTGACTAGTAGAAGAGATGACCTACCATGGAATTGGAAATTACTATTAGAAGTTGTCTATAAAGTAAATCCCTATATGAGAGTTGGCATACAAGTAAAAGAACAAATAGGATGACACAAATGAATACCTCACCAAGTTTGAATAGATATGGACCACCATATTTTATCTCTTTAGGAGGTTATCGCTATCGTGGTAGGATATTGATCTTACCAACTTATATGGTATGACAATATTAGTTGTTTGCCTGTTTGTATTGAACCATATTGTGTGATACTTTGTTTTGGATATGTTATGTGAAACTCTGAAGTTCTAGGAACTTTCTTTAGGCTTTTAAATTATTTAATGGTGTGTTTTGATTAAAATTCATGAGATATCTGCTACAGTTTTCTGCCTGACTTGTTTCACCACACGATTTTTTTTCCTACTGGTAACTCGGATTGAGCTCATATTTTAGGATCTGGAGCGCAATTACATGTAGTACCTGGGAATAAATTGGCTAAAATTCCTGACGCGTCTAAGGCAGTTATAAAAATTAGTGAAACCTGATGTACTGTTTTGACAGATTTTGTTTAATGCTTATATGTTGCTCTATTTTACCTTAATCTTGTTTCCAACATTTCTAAACTATTTTGTGGTTATATACTGCTTGTTTAAAACGCTGGAACAATATTATGCAAGTGTTTTCTTGTGTTTTGGTTTCTTGTGGTTGAATGTTTGTATGATTGTTGTTGCATGAGCTTGTTTGCATGGGTAGGATTACTTCCTTAGTAGTTTCTTTCCCCTAGTATCTATTCTTCCCTATCTTAAACCCTTGGAGCTAAAACGATATGTTTAAAATATGTAGAAATAGAAACCGAAGGTTTTACAACATAATGCACCAACGAAGAAGAATAGTTCGTCTAATGCAACAGAAGGATGTGGAAGTATGAATTGTTGCAAAGGATGACATGTAGTAGATTGCGCAACCTGAAAGTTTTGAAGTATCGATAGATCAGATTTTGTATTAGCTTTGTTGATTGAGTACATGGGATTATACATCGAGCTTTGGTTTGTGCCCATGGAAACTTTAACAAGGAAAGTGAGGATGCCTGGGTGATAGAAAAACGTGATTCACCTATCCTCATGCAAAGTAATAGTTTGAGTGCAGGGTGGATTGGCCCCCATACCAAACACTCTTATTATTCGCACTTGTATTGTTGGCTTAGCGAATCTTGAGTGTCTTTTAAACCTTAGCAAAGAGCCGGCGTTGAGCCTACACCTTAGAATTGTATGATATTCTACCTTTACTGCAGCATTTATTGCTAACCGTAGGAATGTATGGCAAGGATAAGCGCGTCAAATGGGCACCGTGAAGAAAACGTTCCCTAACTGACCACCATAAGTGTTTTGCTAGTTTAAGTAGTGTTTTCCTAGAATTTACAAATCATGGAGTTCATAAAGTGTAGGGACATTGCACCAATAAATGTCCAAAGGAGAATCAATATGAAGCCAAGTGAATCCCTCAAGATGCAATCTAGTATATATGTTTTAGGGTGGTAGTGCCACAGTGGATTAATACGTCCATAACATATCTATAATTTTTGATGGTTTCATGCTAATAGTATGCTTTTGACACTCCTTTTGTATAAAGTTTATGATTTATTTGGACTAACCTACTAATAGTTGCAAAAGTGCACAATGTTCTTGTTTTACACTTTGATGTGTAGGAATTATCAAGAATACAAGTGGAAACCTTATTGGAGTCAAATTGGGATTTTTTCCAGAAATCTGTCTCAAAACTCTTTTTAACGATGGTCACGTTTCGGGTCAAAGACGGCATCAAATGGAAAACTCTTCATCTAAAAAGTTGTTGGAAATTTCGCGACAAACGTTCTAGACATAAACTTTAGCTGATTCCGAGTCCGGACGGACCTTTTAGGCCTGATTTACTGCAGCCCAAGATAGGGTGACAGGAATCCGAGAAGCTATATAAAGGGAGGAAACCTAATTCGCCCAGGGCATCTCCACCCACGAATTTACAGCCAGCAAAGCCAAGTTTTTTCCTCCCCCATGGATCCCATCTCCATGGGGGAGGGCTCCCAAGAAGCCATGAAGGAAGGAGGCTAAGGGGTGGTGCTCCCCCATGATACCGTCGGCGGGGAATGAGTCCCCTGCGCCGCCGCCGGCGCCGCCGCCGCCGTCTTCACCATCTTCACCACCATCTACATCACCAAATCCTCCTAGTATGCAGTGGTTCATCCTCCCACACACCTCTGTACCGTCCTATGTAAACATGGTATTTGATGCTATAAGTTATAATCCTATGATCTATGTTATGTTTGTGTAGTTTCTTTGTTCTTAGATTAAATGGTTGAACGTCTTTGGTTTATTAGAGTTGTATGTTGATATGGTACAGTCCTTTGGTGTTCATTATATTTGTGCGCGCGTGGATTAAACATCATAGGGTTTGTAGTATGTGTAAAAGAAAGAGGGAGTTCTGCCGGAGTGACAGAAACTTGAGGACGCGAACCGGAACATTGCACGTATGGGAGTAAGAGGACCATTAAACTTAAGGCTATGGTTGAGGAAACCTTAATGCATTGATTAGTACTTACGGATGTTTGCTAACAATACAATCATATAGTACATGTAATTCCAAGTAGTGAAGCGCATGTATATTTAGCCTCTCCCACATAGAAAACTGCATCGAAGACAATGAACCCGATCTATTCGCTATTTAAACTTGGACAAAGCCACCACAATTACCACCACTATTCCAAACTCATGGTTCTGTTAGTTTAGTGTATTTTATTGCTGCAGCAATTATGTCAACACCTGGATTTTTAATCCCAGATGCCTGTTATGTCATACATCGCAATCCCGGGATTACCATTTTTACGAGACATAACAGATTGGATATCATAGTACCTCATACATTACAAACCATAATAAAATCTTACACGAATAAAGGATCTCATGATCCACTCTTAGTACAAACAAGTAGTGGAATAAATAGCGTAGCGGTAGGGTCCATCTTCAGGGTCACAGGCAATACTGACGATGGGAGATGATCCTAGTTGTCGTAGCTGTCCTACTGTCCTCCTTCTGGGTAGTCCTCGGGAATAGCCAGGGACAAAGCCATGAGTACTCTTTAAGTACTCGCAAACTATCACTAACAAGTAAGGTAGTTCTAGTAGGAATGCTAAACTCTAAGTATATCTGTAAAGTTAAGTCATAGTGGGAACTTAGTGTCATAGTCACAACTCTGTTGTGGTCAAGTGATGTCACAATTCATTTCATAAGTCATTTTGAAAACATCTGACAATGGAACAGTATGGCCACTCCAACTGTCCATAACCGCGGACGCGGCTATTCAAATAGTTTGACACTCTGCAGAGGTGGTACACATTCACCACACAATTCGATACATCTGCCAGGGATAACCCTGAACCATCATACTTAGTATGCAGATAATCAAACATAACCTTTCCTTTACACACTCTAGTAGAAGCACCTCTCCTATGAGCTTGGCCTCCCAGCCATGGCCATCTGCCATCCTGGGTACTGCATAGGTGGACAACATTGAGAGGTAGCCTCAACTCAAACCTCTCCCGCGAGGGAACAAATACTAATGCATATAAATTTCCGGCTAAGCCTTACCCAATTCAGGTATTGTGGTTGTATGGTAAATTTGGAATGGTATCGCATCCGAACCCAACCATCAGTTTTTATAAAGGGCTAAGGCTCATGCCTCAACATTTTCATCATAATAAACCATTTGTGCTTCTCAACACATGTCAAAACATCTCAATAGAATGACTCATCATTCCAAGGTTTTCACAAGTCATTTTCACCAAGTACTCCCATCTAAAGTGATCAAGTTTTTGGTTTAACTCTAAACTACTAAGAGAAGAGTGTTCACTAATGTGGGATGCTAATATCAATCTCATGTCATAGAATGACATCTAAGTCTAACTATATAGGTCAAGTTTTATACTCTTTATGCTATCTATAAACAAAGTAAAGAACTTTGGTAAAGTAAAAGGAAGTAAAGCTTGTAAGTAAAACTTGGGATAGATATAAGTCAACATGTATAACCAAGCATGCCTAATGCATCTTGCTTAGGTCATCTTGTATAATTCTAGCTTGCCTTGGTTGGTGAAGTGGTTGAAATTCTCTTCCTCCTCTTCTTGGTAGAACTCCTCCTCCTCGAAGACTTGGTCGGTACGATCGTCTATAAATACGTACGGAAAACACAATCACCAAACAATACTTAACTAGTCTATTTAGCACACTAAGGCACACATTTGATGATCTAGTATCATCACAAGCATCACAAGATTTAATGAACTAGTTTCATTTCTTTTATTTGAGAAAAGTAATTTCTACTATTGAAAATAGGGTTTTCTATTTTCGTGCCCTCAGGTCCTTAGTTGTACTCAGTTTTCCCCAGCCCCTTAGTTTTTCCTCAGTTTTCCCCTCATGTAGTTTGAAACACTCACAAGTGCTGGAACGGCCGGTAGCCATCAGGTCAGAGGCCTTGACCGTTAGTCTGACCGGGTGGGGCTGCACAGGGGCAGCTCCTCCATGACCGTCTCGTGCTGACGGGTAGGGTCAGGAGACACGTCGGAGCAGTCATCCATCTATCGCTGACGTGTGGGCCGTTTTATTTCATGATTTTATAGGCGGTGCTGCCAATGACAAATGGGGTCGCTCTATAGGGCTGCCGCAGCCAATGACCAGTGGGGTCGTCTATTTTTCAGGAAAAGACATATATTGCCGCTCTGTGGGGCTGCCGCTGCCAATGACCAGTGGGGTCGTCTATTTATTTATAGAAAATCATATATTGCCGCTTTGTGGGGCCTCCGCAGCCAATAACCAGTGGGGTCGTCTATTTTTCAGGAAAAGACATATATTGTCGCTCTGTGGGGCTGCCGCAGCTAATGACCATTGGGGTTGTCTATTTATTTATAGAAAATCATATATTGCCGCTCTGTGGGGCCTCCGCAGCCAATGACTAGTGGGGTCGTCTATTTTTCAGGAAAAGACATATATTGCCGCTCTGTGGGGCTGCCGCAGCTAATGACCAGTGGGGTCGTCTATTTATTTAGAGAATATCATAGAGAGAAGCAACAAGTTCGCTAATTAATTTTTCTTAATCTAGACCCATCAGGTGACTATTTTCGCAGCTTAATCTAAAGTAAATTTTATGCTAAACATGGTTGGAACCTAGTGTTGTGTATCTCATTAGTCACCGGAGAACCGCTGGCAGCTTGTTCCCCACCCTCGGACGGAGCAGCCATCGTCGGCGCCTCGTCGCGCCGCCGACTCTGTCCCCCCACGGTGTCGGACGGACTGCGGCAGTGCACGTCAACCACAACTCCAGCACTTGTTTCGTCCGCACACATTGTACCCACCGCAAGCAGATCCGCCGCCCACGACGATCGGGATTTGTTTCACGCACCAATTGGTAGTATAGCTTGGTAAGACCTCCGGTTCTGCCTCCCCCGCCCCCTAATCGATTCGGTTCCCGTAATTTATTGGAGTTTGCAGGTGCGAAATAGTCCTCAATGTCTGGTCGTAGCGGGTACACCGGCGAGGGTGGGGATTCGATCATGTCGTGTCCACGTTCTACTTCTCCTACCTCGTTGGAAGTGCAGGTATCTAGCTTCTGCTCTTTGTACTACCGTTGAATTTGAAGTGCCGCCATGGCCTATTGGAGTGATTTCAGTTGTTCTTTTTTCCATTATTGTTACAGTTAGCCAGGCAAGTCGATGATCCATGGTACATTCCATAACAAGATGAATCAACCTAGTGGTGTAGCTAGAGGATGGATTTGGAGGAGAAGGTGGCCAATTTAGGTGATGAATTGGCCCATAAAAACCTGATGATATTCGAGCTGAAGCGTACTGTGGAGGAAGAAAAGAAGAATTCAGAGCTTATTCGCAAGGAGAAGTTGAGAGTTGAGACAGATCTTGCCGTATTTGATCAAGTGGTAGAAAATCTAGAACATGAACTTCAAGTGATGGGAGAGGAGAAAAGTAGATTCATCTGGCCAATTTTATTAGTTGTCATCCCTGTCCTAGCAATTATGTGGTTGTGGTAGACGATTTAGATAGTATAGAATTGTTATTCAGTAGATGGCTCTAACCACTGTATTTTGTTGTGGCTCTAACCACTGTATTTTGGCGTACAATTTCCTAGTTGTATTATGTAATGTGCACGATAATTTTAGCATGTACCAGCCTCTCGGATCAAAAACATATCAATCTTCCCAATCAAGTTGGGATAGAATTCAAATCATACATACGAATGTACATGGACACATCAACAACGTTGAGAAGCTTTTTTTGAGACGGAGGTAGTAGTTCGAACAATTTTATCCCAATTTGAAATTGAAAAATACAAATTTATCATAATTTATCCCAATTTGTGGCGATGGCTTCAATCGTCTTGGCATCGATTCGCACTCTCGGCACCGGAAGTGAGACATCAACAGGCTCCGACATTGAAGGCTGGATCTGCGCCGTCGAAGCGATGTTGTAGGCAATGGCTTCAATGTTCGTGGCATCGATGACCACTGTCGGCACGGCCGCCGTCTTGGTGTCCTTCATCAGCAACGGATCTGAGGAGGGCAACGGAAGTGAGACATCAACAGGCTCCGACATTGAATGCTGGATCTGCGCCGTCGAAGCGATGTTGTAGGGGATGGCTTCAATGATCTTGCCATCGATGACCACTATCGGCACAGCCGCCGTCTTGGTGTTCTTCATCATCAACAGATCTGAGAAGAGAAATGAAAGTGAGACAGAGAGAGACATTTCAACTATTTCTGAGGGTTAGATCCTCACCGGCACTCTTAGATCCACGCCGCCGCACGATTAGATCCGCGCTGCCGCGACCGCCGAGTAAGAGAGGAAATAGGAGAGAGGAAGATGCGACTGGAATATGCGACTGCCAGGTTTGGTAGGTATGTTCTCTGCTCTTCTCTCCGTATGCGTCCATCGTGGTAGAGAGAGATATACAGGCCATTCGATCATAAATGATCGAACGGTGCAAGCGTTCGTTGAGCTTTCAACCAACCAAGATCCGTGTGACATACATCTCGACCAACCAGAGATCAGCCAGTGAGTACAAGTGAGGAAAACTGAGTAGAACTAAGAGGGGGAAAAGTGAGGAAATGTTTATCGGAAGGGAAAAACTGAGTAGGACTGAGTAAAACAAGTGGGCCCGGAGGGGGAAAACTGAGTAACACTAAGTAAAACAGGGGCACCCAAATAATAAAGGGACTAAGGGAAATTGAAGCTTTTGGCATAAAAATTGTAAAATTGTGTTATTTAAACAGTATAGTACATTTTGGCCGACTTGATATTGTTTGCAATTCAAAGATACACAAGTGTGACGAATTTGGACTCATTTGGACAAAGTTTGTAAGCATAGTGGGTATTTGGGAGGTTTGTTGAGTAGAAAGCCCTACATCTTCATAGCTAGTAGCTCATGGACTCGGAAGTGGTTTTGAAGTTTTTGGCATAAAAACTTCATATCTCTATATTTCCTTTTCCATTATTATTTCTCCAAGTTGTAGGTAACATAACAAGACTCCATGGGAAGGTTCCACCATGTTTTGAATTATTTTGAATTAAATCGTAAACCCTAAACCCTAAAACCCTAAAACCTAGAGAAAATGATAAATGTGGCTTAACACATACATTCAAGGGATCCCTACATTCAAATTGTTCAATACAAAGGGAACCCCAAAACAAATTGTTCATACAAATTCAAATTGTTCAATATAAAGGGATCCCCAATACAAAGGGATCCCCAATACAAATTGTTCATACAAATTCAAATTGTTCATACAAATTAAAATTAATTGTTCAGAATAAAATCTTTCTCTTGCTCCTGGTGTGATTTGTTGGGGCCACCACCTTACTCCGGGTAACTGTCACATCCCAAAATTCTCCAAATTTTGGAATGTAAAGTTAATAAAATAACTTGGTTGAATTGTTTGACTTTGTTGAAATTTCTCAAAGAAAAGAAACTTTCTGTTATGATTTTCCTTCCTTGAATTCAGAAACTTGTGTGAGATTGGATTAACATGACTATCCAAATTGTTTTCATTTTCTTTTCAACTATTTGATTCTTTAAATATCCAACCATGCTTAGATGATTAAAGAGAGGGAATAAAATGACTTTCCCAATTATGGTGGAGTGATATTCTAATTTCCCTATTTGACCCTTAAAGCCTCTACTTCGATTTATGAAACCATTCTAGATGCTTTTCACCACTTGCTTGAAAAGAGAGAAGATAACATGACATCTTCATTTTCATTGGATGTTAAGAATGTGTTCCTTCATGTTACATGATTGAACTTGTTGTTTTGGGAATTTGTGGCATTGTGTGTTTTGGTTGAGTGGTTAAAATAAAACCCTAAGAAGCTATTTAGAAATATTTCATAGTAGCCATATAAGGCCAAATGCATAAAACCCTATATCCTTTTGATAATACCTAAGTAGCCATATAGGCAAAAAGGCGTGAATTGAGTTTTAGTTTTAGGATTTGTGTGAATGTTTGCAAAAATGAAAATCATGAAGCATTCATAAGCATTTCTTTGCATCCATGCAAAGTTCCCAAAAATTGAATCCAAATCCTAATATCTAGATCCGATAGTTGATTTGCCCAAATGTTCCTATAAGGAATATATAGACATTTATAAATAAATCATCTCCAAACTAGTGAAAATGTTACAAATATGATCTTATAATGATCTGCGGAATTTTAGAAAAAATTAGAAACAAGAATCATGTCATTTGGAGTTCGTATGCAAAAGATATAAAGAAAATACCACAATAGAAAAGGAAAAAAAACGAAATGGGGCCACCCGGCCGGCCCACTCAGCCGACCGAACCAGGCACGCGCACGGGATTGATCCCACCTCCGCTTTAAAAAGCGTGCGAAAATCTGATTTCTAAACCTATCTCTATTCAAACACTTATAACTTTTTATCTACAACTCCGAATTGACTTCCGTTTGTTTCTACTTGTTCTCTACTCCAAGATCTATCTTCCCATCATCATAAAAGCCTAAATAATCCATCGGAGCCACAGCTATAACACTTTCCCTTCCTGAAATCCTGAATCTACACCATACCGAATCGTATTTCGCTTCTAAACCCATCTAAACTTCGTCGGCTGCCTTCGGCTTCAACACGAAAGTTGTAAATCTCGTCGAAATCTTTCAATTCCGACAAACCTCACCTATTTTCATCCACCACAGCCGGAGAATTTCGCAACGCAATATTTCAGATCTGATGGCATAATTCCAAGATCTACTCGCGCTCGTTTCTTGAAATCCAAATTCCTTTGGTGAAAAGGTAGATCTAATCATCCTCCACAACTTTCATATTCAAAGTTTTTTGATTTGATCTACGGATTTATCTCTCTAACACAGATCTACTTGTAGTCCTTTGTTAGGTAAAATCGGGTCTATTTTGAGCCAACTTCTCTTCTAACCACCGGATCTCATCTCGACGGTCAAGATTCAATCGTCCCGATCAGTTGCCTCGTCACCGCCACGTCGTCGTCAGGTCAGCATCTAGTCCTAGTCAGCCTGCACGGTTAACCTGTCCAGTCAGTGGAATATTCTCTGGAATATTCCGTTCGAATTTAAAATTTGCAGATTATACATCTAACTTGTAAAATCCATAGAAAATTCATAATATGTCCAAACATTGCAAATGATAAATCGTTGGAATCAGAAAATCGTGTGGAGTATTAATATATAATTGTATCAGACATTTACTGTAAGTATTGGTCGTGATTATTTAAATGGTTTAATACACTTTTTGGAGCAATTAATTCACAGAAAATAAAATACAACTCAGAAAAATACAAATGATATACCCCTGGATTCACAAAATTTTATAGAACATGAATCTGAAATAAAATTAGAAGTTTACTGTATATATTACTGGCGAATAATTAATTAGTATTATTGGCCTTCTAAATCATTAAATTCATAGTAAATAATCTACATATCCGAAAAATATGAGTACTATGTCCCTGAGTTCATAATCTTGCGTAGTTTTCAGATCTGTACTTAGTTTTGTTTGTTGTCAGTACGATCTGTTCAGATTTATTAAACTCTATTAAACACTAAATAAATCCTAGAAAAAGATCTATAACTCCAATTATGATGAATCCAATTCCTCCTGGTCCGTATTAATGTTCTCTATCCAGTAAAACTAATAACCAAATTTAATTAGACAATTAGGACAGAAGTTGCAACAGAACTACTAAAGCCTTTTTTTGGTCATCAAGATTTAATAACAAATACCCTATTGCATTAAATGATCTCCTACATGCATCATATGATCTAATACCATTCAAAGAACTAATATTAAATCATCATGCATGCTTCTGTTCATCATTGATGTGGTTGTTATGTTTGTAATTGTGTTGAGTGGAATTATTTTGTCCTCGCGTTAGATTGTTCGGAGAGTGCGATTGCTGTAGAAGAATTCAATCATCATCCATAACACAAACATAAGGCAAGTTACACCACTTGTTCATGTTATGTCCCAGTTTTGACTATGCATGTTTTACACTTCAAAATTCTGTAGTATGCATGTGTAGGATTTTGGTAGATTTTCTTAGTACTATTTTGCAAGTGCGGTTTTGTAGTATGCCATGAGTAGCTCTATGCTTAGGATTTTCTATCCCAATAGGTTATCCTGTTTTTCTAAGTTATGCTTGCTATGCTATATACTTATATATATCAAATACCGTTGGGAGGGTTCGAAAGACTCAAGAATTTTCTAAGTATGATAGCTCTCTCGAGCGAACTTTTCTTCTCCAAAACCCCTTCAAAATAAAACTAAGTTTTCTTCTAGGCGGAATGGTTGTCGGGACAACGAGTGAGATTTTGGTGGAGGACGGCCGCCCAGGAATCAAAGAAGTCTGCCATGTTTCAGAATTCAGAAGCTTCCCGTGCAACCACAATACATATGGGCTCTGTCTTGGCTTAGTACTTAGTGGGAAACCTCATCGGGGTACCAACATTTGGAGGTTCTTGGCACGGTTGGATCCAGCTGGTAGAGGGGCTACTAAGGGAAGGCTTCGCCATGGTCTTGTCTGTAAAAGGACTTGATCGTGGATTGTGGGGAAAGTGCACAACCTCACGAGAGTATTGCAATCTGATCGATTAGCCATGTTCACGGAAACATAACAACATTGAGCATCTAAAGGATGGAGCCTCTGAAAGATCTTCCTCTCTCTTTCCAAACTAAAAGTTTTCTAAAACCCCATGGCGTGCGTAATATCGCTAATGGGTGGGATTTTGGGGACTTGGTGTGTCATATCCAAGTAACTTGGTGCGTAATATCCAAGTGCCACCTGGTGTGTAATATCCAAGTGTTAGGTTGATTGGGCACTTGGTGAGTAATATCCTCGTGTTCCATTTGACCCTATACTATTTATCAAAGTTTACAAAGTAGGGAAAACTTTCTTCCTCTTTTCTTATTACATTGATAAAATTGGCCTTATGCAAATAAACACCAAAGCCTACTCTAGCCTTGCATATAGAGTTAGTCTTGTTCTTTCCTTGGTGTAATTTGCCAATACATCAAAGTATTGACCAACTCGTTTGGCTGAACGTTTTATGTGCAGAATTTGGAGATCGTTGAAAGGTGCGCTAGGATCACGAGTCTTCACTCAACCTGCCTGTGGCATTGATGGGACTCCAAGTTGTATATATTTTGCTTCTGTTGTAATAACGTAAACTCTGGATTATTCGATTCATGTAATAAAGACTTGTGTTTTACATGATATTTCATCGACTGTGAGTGCTAGCTAATGATCCAGGGACTAGCATGTTAATCACGGGGACTTAGGATCTTTATCGATCCGAGGTCACTACAGATGGTATCAGAGCATAAGTTGACTGTAGATCGTGGACCTAGCATCGGAAAAGCCTTAGGATTTATATTTTCTAAGTTATTTCAGAAAAACTCTCATACTTCTCATCATCTATCTTTGGAGTTTAAAATTTCTTAAGTCTCTTCTTTTCAACATTAGAAATGACCGCTATGAACTTCAAGAAGAAACTTCTCTCAAGACTACCTTTCCAGAGAAGACCATCTTGCTCAAGTTAGGACTTGTGAACCTCTGTAGAAGATGTTCCAAGACTGAAGCTACGAGAATTGAAGACTTCAAAGAAAGTACCAAAAACATCGGAGGCCTTAAGTTAAAGTTATTGACCGAAGACCTCAAAGACAATGAAGATTATGAAGATCATGAAGATTTCAAGTGACCCATTAGAAACCAAAGTTGGATAGACTACACTACGATTAGATGCGGTGATTTGTGAGCTGCCATTTTTGTGGTTTTCTTGACAGCAGCAAATAATACTTTTTTTCAATAAAAAATTTGTTTGTCTGGGTTGTTCATGTACTTCTTGATAGATTTTACTCTCCCTACCTTAAATCTTGAAGACGGAAGAAGGGAGACAAACCGAAGAACTTGAATGAGGGCGCCATCAAAAGAAGAACACTCACATGGTGGAGGATGCTACAAGTCCTTGAAGATAAGCAACACGCAAGTGCTTAAAGTATTAGGAAACACAAGGATAAATGCTTACCCCCAATGTTGTTCTCAATTTCTTGCGGTAAAAAATAAAATAATTTTTTTTTGTTTGAGTGAACTTGGCGTGAATTGATATTTTGTTTGGTTTGTTTGTATGGGGTATATCTATCTCCACCCTAGATTCTATTCTTTCCATCTTAAACCCATGAAGCAAGAAGACTAAATTAAGGACATGAAGATGAAGCAAATGACGCGAATACAAATGCAAAGATGATATTCTATCATGTCAATCAATAGCTACAGGAGAACACCCAAATGGTGGATGATGCACCAACCCTTTGAAGACCAACAAGAAGAAATCGTCATTTCATAGGTGCTTCTAAAATGGCCTCACTTCGTCATCCATATGTGAATGAAAAGACAAAAACATCAAGACATCAAATGGCTAGAAGCTTTGAAGCCCTTCACAATGGATAGAAGCTTAACTATAAGAGATGTGAGTCCAAAGTAGTACACACCAAATTTGGTATACCTGAAGGGAGACATTTTTTTTAAGGGTGGTAGCACTCTACTATATCCTGAACCTATTTCTTTCTATCCTTCCCGAATCTCGGGACGAGATTCCTTTTAAGGGTGGTAGTTTGTCACATCCCAAAATTCTCCTAATTTTGGAATGTAAAGTTAATAAAATAACTTGGTTGAATTGTTTGACTTTGTTGAAATTTCTCAAAGAAAAGAAAGTTTCTGTTATGATTTTCCTTCCTTGAATTCAGAAACTTGTATGAGATTGGATTAACATGACTATCCAACTTGTTTTCATTTTCTTTTCAACTATTTGATTCTTTAAATATCCAACCATGCTTAGATGATTAAAGAGAGGGAATAAAATGACTTTCCCAATTATGGTGGAGTGATATTCTAATTTCCCTATTTGACCCTTAAAGTCTCTACTTGATGCCCGACCAGCTGATGATGCCCCAGCACCAGATGATGCCTGGCCCCTGTTCACATGGATACAAATTTTACCGAACCGGCAAGAAGCATTCAAAGCAAAAAGAATTCCCAGATCGTTGTCGGAAATTAGTGGAACAAATCTTCGCTCTGTGCTGTTGAAATATTCGAAATTAATTGCATCGCGAGAGCTCCAGGTGTACTTATCGTAGATGTTAGCTTTCAAATCCCTCAACGAGATGGTGGTTGCAACCACCACAGGGAAGCAAAACCCATTCTTATAGCGTTTAGAATCACGCGTAAAGCTAGAATCCAGCCTAACCACCAGCCGAAAAGCCAGCGCTGGATCAATCCTATTCGAAAAGCAACACAGTTAGTTGAGCAACAACGATTGGCGCTCAAAAACTGCCTACTGTTAATTCACATAGGCAGACGATGCTAACCCAGATGGAATCCATGCGTTAGATCCCTCCGATTCCCAATCGTCTCTACGGCTGACGGGAAGAGAAGGCACACCAGACGGATATACAAACTCCGCGATAGGGGTAGATCCAGATCTGGTGGAGGCGGAGCCCTCTCTGCCTCCCGGGGGTGGTGGCGGGGGCGGCTCGGCGGCGGACGACGCCATAAGGTAGGAGGGCAGGACGGCGTGGCGGCAGAGGGGCGGTGTGTGAGCTCCTCCAGTCTCGGGCGGAGGGGAAAGATTTGGGTGAGCTCCTCCAGTCAACAGTCAACACAATTCGAAAGCAACGGTCAATTCAAAACCACTGTGGCTCCCTAGCCGTCACCGGTAACGGTCAAGGCCTCTGACCAGACGGCAACCCTCTCGTCCGAGCATCCACGAGGGGTTTCAAACTAGAGGGAGGGGAAAACTGAGGAAAAACTAAGGGGCTGGGGAAAACTGAGTACAACTAAGGACCTGAGGGCACGAAAATAGAAAACCCTTGAAATAACTAATATTTAATATTCTCCAATTAAAATATAGGATCATGTGGATACATGTTATCACCACATATTCTAATACATGGGAATGTGATTTAAATGTTGGATCACACTTTAATCAGTTTAATATTTAATGATATAAAGTGACTAGAAATGCCTATATAGCATTATTTTGGTACTAGTCCAAATTCACTGCATGCAAACCTTAATATTATTATATATTCAGATAGGTATGGTTAAATGTGATTTTTGAGAGTTGGAATCAACTCAAAAGCTTTTTATGGTTGATTTTAGAAAAATGTTTGACTGTGAAAACGCTTTTGTCTTGTTATTTTTTCTAGGAGAGATCTCTAACTCTAATTTATTTAAATCCCACGGGCTTGGATAGAGATTTAAATTATCTTCCCAACAAAATTTGAATCATTCAATTTGGATTTGTGAAACTCCCTGAATTGATTTTTGAACTAAGGGGCAAAAACTAGTTTACTTCTCAAAAGAAAAAGATTCATTTGAATCTTCTGGGTTGCACGGGAACACTAATGAACCAGCCCAGTCTCACTCCGCGGCGCTGAGGACAGCTGACAGGGGGGTCCCACAGGTCAGTGGCTCTTTAAACATGAAGCGGTAAGGGGCAACATGAACCGTAGGATTAGAACTAGGATCTACAACTCACATTCATCGTCGACGACGGACACGTCGCCAGCGAGACGGAAACCTAGCGGCGTAGTGGGGGTGCAGTGGGGGCATACCAGGGCTCCAGCTAATGCAACGATGGGGGCGTTTGAACAAGGAGACGACGGCGGGCTCGGCGAGGTCGCGGCAGCTCCGGGGGTGGACGAAATCGACGGGGGCGTCTCCTCCTCTATTGCGGCTATCTCCGGCAAAATTCCGGCGGAGGGCTTCTCAAGCGGCTACGGAGAGAGGTGGGGAAGGACTAGTGGTGAGAGGGGAGCTGGGTGGTGTGAAGAAGCATGGGCGAGGCGGCAGAGAAGCATGGGCGGAGCTCGTCGGTGACGACGGCACAGGGCGCTAGAGGCGTGGGGTAGGTAGGCGGACGGTGGGCGGTTCCCTGACGGTCAGGTATAGCTTAATGGCGATGCTAGGGGCGGTATATTGTGGTCGGGAGCGTCTGGCGCTCCGTGCGGCAGAGGCGGTGCTCGACGCGGTTCACGACAGCTGTGGGTCGCGCGGCGGGGAAAGGGCGTGTCTGGAGGGGTGATGTGGTCAAGGCAGAGCGGCGCGCGTGGGCTGTGGTCGAGGGGCGGCTTGTGGAGCTCTGTCGGTGACGGCGCTCTGGCGTGCGCTGCGCATGGTGCAGAGGTGGTGGGCGCGAGCAATTGGAGCTGGTCCAGGGGTTGTCTGTGCTTGGCGAAGGGACCGTGGGCGGCGGTGCTACCACGCCTACCTCCCTGGAGCAGCGGAAGAGGGCGGAGTTGTCTGTTGCGAGCTGCCCGTGCTCGACTGGCAGGCATGGCTTCGGGGTGGCGCCGCACTATGGCTAGGGACTAGGGAGGGGCTGGTTTATGGCCTGGTTGGGACTAGGGGAGACAAGGGAGGTTAATGGTGATCAAATTGCTTGACAAAATTTGATCAAAATAGTATTAGTTAGGCAGGTTTGATTCTGCTCACAAGGTGTTCGACACAATGGCCGCATGAATTCAACTTCTGAATTTTGAAATGAATTTTGGTGTAGTTTTTAGTCACATGCTTAAGTATCTGTGGTTGCTAGGATTTTCCAAATTGAATTAATTTTCATGGTTTTTGAAAAAGTGGTATCTAGGTACATACACTTGATTCCATTTTCCACTTCCTTTTAAATTTATAGTTTAAATGTTTTTGGAAGATCACAAGGTGGGTCTTGGTACATTTTTACTTGTACTAGCAAGGGGTGCAAAGATCCATAATTCTTTCTGTTTTCAATTGAGTTCTAGGAACACCCAAAGTGGGCTAGTTGATTAAAATGGCCAAAGTGACCATTTCCATTTATTAATTTTATTTGATTTCTTTTTCTTTGTATTTTGCTTAGGAATGATCTAGATGATGTGGCATTCATCTTAGAGTCATTTTACAACCATTAGAACAAACAATCATGGCAATTCAAAACAATTCCTATTTAATGCAACACACATATGCATGCTTATTTATTTAAATGAGAAAAAGTTTTTTGTTGACCCTAAATTGGGTGGTGATTTGGATCTTGATAACTTGGGTTAAAGTTTTGGGCTGTTACAAATTAACTTTACTTCCTTGTTATTTATTATCATGCAAAGATATCTCTATTACTCGTATTGTTGCTCTAATTTTATTTCCTAGATAATGCAAACGTTTAGTGTGCGCAGAGTTGTATCAGTGGTTGATAGAACTTGAGAGAATATTTATCCTACCTTTAGCTCCTCGTTGGGTTCGACACTCTTACTTATCAAAAAGTCTACACACGATCCCCTATACTTGTGGGTTATCATGGATCCCGAACCTTCTTTCTTTCTAGCCTTCCCAATCTCGGGACGAGATTTCTTTTAAGGGTGGTAGTCTATCACATCCCAAAATTCTCCTAATTTTGTTTCAGTGGTTAAAGTAAACCCTAAGAATCTATTTAGAAATATTGCATAGTAGCCATATAAGGCCAAATGCATAAAACCCTATATCCTTTGATAATGCCTAAGTAGCCCTATTTGGCAAAAGGCATAAAATGATTTGTGTTTCAGTGATTGACATATGACATGCATTTGTGCATAGCATCGCATCCTTGTAGAGTTTTCCAAAAAATCTAATTCAAAACCCTAGTTCAAAGTGCTATTTGGAAATTGCCAAAATGTTCCTAAGAGAGGAATGTAAAAGAATTTCTGAAACCACTATTTGCAAACTAGTGAAAATGTTGCAAAAAGGTTCCTTAGTTGATACTATGAATTTTGGAAAAAAATGAAAAGAAATATCAAGTCTAATAAAAGAAAACGAATACGAAAAAAAGAGAAACAGCCGGCCGAGCCAGCAAACCGGCCCAGCCCAGCCTCTCCGCCTCTTCTTTCTCGCGCTACTGCGCGCTGGCTGCCAGAGGCCCAGTGGCCAGCCCAACAATAGCCCCTGCCGATCTCCCTCTCCCTCTCTCTCCATGACCGATTGGTCCCACCCCGTCATCTACCTACCGCCCACCAGGCCCCTTCCCTCCTCTCCTTCGCTCGCGCTCAACGCAGTGCAGCAGCAGCATCTTGCGGCCTCCTAACGGCCCATGGCCAGCCTAGCCACCCGGAGTCCCCAGCCCGCACCATAACCCATTTGCTTCATTTTTTTCTCCAGACCAGGGGACCCGCTTGTGAGCCTGTCGACAGCCACCGACGCGTGACCCCACTTGTCATCCCCGAGCCTTGGACACACATTGTGTTCCTCATGATCTCCTCCTCCGCTGAAAATAATTCCACTGAATTCGCAAGTTTCGGTTCATTCCCGTTCCCTCTCGCACCTCTACCGCCCCATATAAAACCCCTCCCCCACCTAGTTCAGTTTTTTTTCAAGATACGAAACCCTAGCCACCGGGAGAGCTCCTCCCGATCTCGCCGCCATCCACCACCGTCGGAGCTTGCGGTTGAGCTTGAACCCGAGGTTCCCTAGACGCCCACGCCCTCTGTTTCTCCCTCTAACATAACCCCCTCTCAGTTCCGGATCTCCTCACCCCTTTCCCTTTTTCCCAGGAGCACCGCAACGCCCAGGAGGAGTTGCCGGAGCACCGCCGGAACTGCAGGACTCCATCCACGTCTTGTCATCACCTGCGGGTGAGATAGTCGACGTCGTGGACGCCAGGGAGCTCGCCACCATATCCCGCATTACGTGGACCACTTCATCTCCACTGAAGTCCCCCGGAGCGCCGTCTGTCGCCACCTTCGAGTCGCGCGCTGCCGTCCACCGCCGCCTCCACCGCGGAGCCCTCAAGCTTGGCACCCGGACCGTCAGATATTCAACTGACATCCAAGATTAGATCCTTGGGCAAAGCGGTACGGGCCAGTGTGGAGCTGCCACTTGTTCTGCTGAGTCAGCAGGCATATTCCAGGGAATATTCCCTCGGGTTTTAGAAAATAGGCAGAAACACTATTAATATTGTAAAAATCATATAAAATAAAATACTTATCAGAAAATTTCAAATAAGATATCCATGTATTCACAAAAATATGTAGAATTGTATTCTGCAATGAAACTTGCACTTCGCCAAATTAATATGTTCTCGAATATTTAAATCTATTTAATGGTATTAAATTCATAGAAAAATATCCACAACTCCAAATTTAGCAAATTTGATGTCTATGGATTCAAAAATTGTAATATATGTCACTGTACCATTAGTTGATTTTTTTCATAGTTCTGAATAATTATCCATAATTAAATCTCTTAATTTAGTATTTTGGCTATAAATTTATTCTATAAATCATTTTAAGGTGAAACCCGTGGAAAATGAAATATATGAACTTTATCTATCTAGTGGCATGGTTCTCATATCTAAAACTATTTCACACTAAAAGTATTCAGATTCCAATAAAGCCTATTTTAAACATATTTGTTCAATGGAAAATGCCTATGAAAGCTTTTGATCTTTTTTTCTTTTTCTAGCTTGCATGCATACTTGTATTGTTGTGTTGTGATACTATATGGTTGATTGCATTTATTTATTTTCCGCGATAGATTGCCCAGAGTACGATTATTGCGAATGTGACGACTGTTTGAGCGAGAACTACGACTAAAGGCAAGTGTCACTATCATAAATCCCCTATTGTTTTATTATGCATTTAGAATTCAGTAGCTTTGCATGTATTCAAAATGTTTTACTTATATGGTATGCTATGGTGTGAGTACCCAATAGAATTTTCATAGGTCCCCTAGTTGATTTCTTGATCGCTATCGTATTGTAGATGCTTAGCCGTGCTAATAGTTGCGTGGGTGGTTTTCAAGATACTATCCAAGATGGAAATTATGTTTTGTTATATTGAAAACCACTTCATTAATGAATCACATGGGTGGAATGGCATTGATTGGGTCATCGAGTGTGAATTATGGTGGGGATTGCCACCCAGGCTTCAAAGAGATAATAGACGATCATGATTAGTAACTTCCATGTGCAACCACATGCTAATATGGGCTCTGGCTTAGTTAACTACATAGAGGAAGACCCTTTTCATTGGTACCTCTTCAGGTTAACTAGAATTGTGTATTGGAGGTTATATCCTTGCATTGGTGCCTGTTAGACGTGCTAGCATTGTGTATTGGAGGACTTCTATGGAAGACTTCGTCACATTCTCGAATCTGCCGGTATACCAATTGGTGTGTACTAATCTAGCGGCCACTGGTGGCGACAAGACGAGATTGTGTCGTGTGGGTAAAGTGTACAACTTCTGCAGAAGATCTAAATCTAATCGATTAGCCGTGTCCCCGGTAATGGACAATCATGAGTAACTTCTCTTGACTCAGTTGAAAAGTCTCATTCATTCCAATTACTCTAATAAAACTTAATGGGTGAACATGGGATTAGGAGCATACGAAGCTAAATTTTCTTGTTTATACATGAGTTTATGCTAGTATGTCCTTAGAAAAATTGTTTTTAAGAAAAAAAATATATTTTCAAAAGGAGGGGAAAGTTGTATCGCTTTTATGCAAATGAGCCTAAACTCCACTAGCCAAAGTGTGCATGTATATGATATGTTGCTAATTGTGTCCACATAACAGTGACATCTTGCCAATGCAATTCAAATGTATTGACCATTCGTGGCTGCAACTTTTCATGTTGTAGGTTACTCGACGACGCGTAAGGTTTTCATTTAGGTTGCGAATCTCCACTCAGCATGTTGCCTGTGGCATGTTGGAGGCTTTATTATTTATTTACTTGTTGAACTATGTCATTTGAGCTAGTTGTGAGCTATGCAACTTTGTAATATTTATTTTCTTGGATCAATCATTGTAATATTGTGACGCATTGATACTCTTTTATTCATCGAAACTGTGTGTGCTAGCTAATCGATCCAAGGGACTAGCACGGCAAACACAGGATCCAATCTATAATGGGTTGGATCGCTTCAGATCACCATGCTGATTTCCTTTGTTAAGAATGTACAAGTTCTAGTACTCCGTACGGATAGTATACCTCGGCTAGTGGGTGGAGAATGAGAGCCAGAGCCGACTGCTTTTCCATGCTTATTTTCAGGGCCCTTTATATTAAATATTTGGGCTTGGATGTAATTTTCTCTTTTTTGGTCCTTAATTGATGTAACATGCAGTTCCACTGATCGTGTGAACTGGAGCATATTTCTCATTCTAGGCCCACCCTCTAGTTGAATAAATGCCACCACCCTACATTTCAGACAACATGGACAATGCTTTTCTTACAATTCCCTAGTTTTAGCATTTTTCAAGCTTCCTAGGTAATATCGCCCACAAACTTTATATTGATTTAACGAAATTAGGTCAGATATGAACTACAAGTAAGCATGATAGGGCTTGCTCTTGAATTTTACAAATGTTGTCTAAAGGTACCAATGATGTTAATATACCAAGAACTAGTGCAAGTTTTGATAAAGGCAAGTAACTTCATGCATACAAATTTGATAATATTTTGAAGACATGGAAACTAAACAAAGAAATTATAACAAACCAAATACTTTCATGTGGCGTTCTCTTATGCATATTACTTTCCATGGTTACCGTTTTCATGGTAAGCAGTACACGCGACATGATAGGTCATCATGCGTAAATCTTCTGTTTTTTGTTTTTTCTTTATTTTGTAAAATTGGAAAAGTCACTAAAGTGTGCGAAGTTAACTAGGAATCTTGAAAAAACCTAGTATTAAAAACATGGGAATTATACCCACATGGTTTACTCTGTATGTTAATTAGGGCGGTGCCATTTTCTTTTAACTTTGGAGTGTATTTTGAGGTTTGTGCATACTAACGTTTACCATGCTAAAGACTATCAATAGAATCTTTCTAGATGCTAAGAGTGGAAAAGAATATCCAACGGTTATCAATATTTGGATTTGCCAGTCTTGATCCAACTGTCAATGCTCAAAGTTATCCGCACACTATACGGTGGTATGGTATTATAAGACATAAGACAAGATAAATATAAGATAAGAAGTAGTATGGTGAATGGCCGATAATTTGAATAACATTCCCTCCCGATGTTTGGGAAGCAAGTGAAAATTTCAAAAACCAGAAAGTTTGAATTTGTTTGCCGACAAGGAACAAAGTGGTTTCCTTCCTAGTATGTACTCCTCCTACTCCACACCAACGTGGTAACCGAACATGCTAGATACACAGAGCTATTGTACCAAGACACACATGCGCAACACCATGTTGTGGATGAGGGAGAGATCAGCCGGGCTTTAGCGCGAGGGGAACAGGGAGGAGAGATGGAAGATTGATGGTGAGAGGTAGAGAAGGACAAAGAAAACACACAATTTGTTTTGCGTGCATAGGTCCTGAAATCTACTACTAGTAGAGTGTAGTACAATGTAAGGCTGCAGGATTACCTCTTGTCAGGAACCCATCATAACCTTGCTCTGACATCGAACCCCCTTCAACTCCTCTTTGCTGCTGCCCTCTTCCCCTGCCTACGTTTTATTCTCTCAACATGTATAACGCGTGGACATATGCGAGGATATGTCTAAGAAAAGAAATATACTAGTGTAATATATTCTTTTTTCCCTAATAAGGCCATTCGCACTGTGTAAAAATTAGAACTTAAGTCCTAGTATGTGGCATCCACTAAGGTTCACCTTATACATTGTGGAGAAAATAAAGTTATCTTTAAGCCTAAGGTGAACCTCAAGCTTGTGGGTTGCCCATAGAGAATATAAAAATCATTTTCCCTCTCTCTGTATTTCATGTGATCATTTTGAAAAGGGTTTCAAAATTTTCAAGATGCAAAATCTTATCTAGAAGTCGAGCGAGTCATCAAAAATCTTTGCGGTTTTTCATATTAATTAACCACTGGATGGGTACCTCCAAAAGCTTTTTTCATAAAACTTTCAAAGCAGCCTACTATTTATTACTTGTAGTTCAAATTAGACCTTATTTCAACACATTAACATTAAGTCATTCAAGTGGGCGGAGTTAGCTAGGAAGCTTGAAAACTTATAAAACATGGGAATCACAAGTACAACATGTTGTTGATCCACTATATATGTCCAAAAACTTGGCATGTGGCATTCAGATCCAATATTATTTGCACTTTCTTTATGGGAAAGAACAATCTCGTCATCACATGGAAAATTAAGATTGTTCTTTCCTAGTAGTTGGACACTCACACCGACGGAACTTCTTACTACAAGAAGATGCACTCATCTACCTCTGAAATGACATTTAATTCAAGAGTACTCTATCAAGCTTACTTGTAGCTCTAGTTTGACCTAATTTCATGAAATTTTCAAGATGCAAAAACTTAGCAAGAAGTTGAACCTATAAAAAAAATTTACGGTGGTTTATGATATATTAATTGACCGCCCGATGGATAGATCCAAAAGTGTTTCAATAAAACTTACAATTTACTTGTAGGTCAAATTTGACCTAATTTAGATACATCGACATAAAGTCATTCAACTGGATGGAGTTATCTAGGAAGATTGAAAACTCATAAAACATGGGAATCATAAGTAAAACATGCTGACCAACTAAATATCTCTGAAAACTTAGCTTGTGGCATTCAGTTCCAATATTCTTCAGGCTTTCTTTGCGGAAAAGAACAATCTCGCCATCACTCGAAAAATGAGAATGATTTTTCCTAATAGTTGGATACTCACACCAACAACATTATTTACTATAAGAATATGTACTCATCTACCTCTGAAATGACATGTAATTCAAGAGGAATATATCGCTCTTACTTGTAGCTCTAGTTTGACATAATTTCGTTAAATTGTCAAGATGACCTTTTAATGTATAAGTTCAGAGAAGTTCACTATGAATGTACACACTAAAATATGACTAGATACATAACCTCTCAAACCTAAACATCTTATATTTTGAAATGGAGGGAGTACTACTTATTGTACTGCATGGAAGCTCCACCGTTTAGACAATTTCTAAACAAGATGATTCGTGGGACCTACTAAACTGAAAATGCTAAATTTTGCATAGGAGTTTTATATCTTGGCCATACACTACCAAATGGGCCCATTATTTTATTTTTTCCTTAGGGCGTCCGAAATATGTAAAAAACACACACCTTAAGGCCTATTTGGCATCTGCTAAGGTTCACCTAATACATTGTGGAGAAAATAAAGTTGCCTCAAGATTGTGGGTTACCCATAGAGAATAGAAACATCATTTCACCTCTCTCCTCTCTCTTGCATGGAGCAATATGACAAGCTATGTGGGTCCTATCCTATGGAAAATGTTGACCTTATACATTGTGGTAATTTCATTAAGCCAGGTGGGTCCTACATTACGGACGCTCTTAGACACTCGTGCTTTATACTCCCCTCCCCACCGCGCTAGACTCATGGGTCCTAAACTATTATGTGGATATGTCTATGACATTGATTGGTCGCTCAAGCAATTTGTCGGTATGCAAATACTAATCAGAACTGGCATTTTTCAAAACTATTGTTGTCCCATGGTATATTCGCCGTCTGGGTTCCTTTAGAAGAATTTTGGAAATTTTCAAGAGTAATAGTCTATCACGCTCACATGTATTCAAGTTTTACCTAATTTCATTTATAGGCATAGAGTCAGTTAAGTGCTTGGATATTTAGCTTGGAAGTTTGAAAAATCCTTAAACTTGGGAAACTGTAACAAATAATTGTCAACTTTGTATGAATTTTTTTGGGGCATTCTTTGTTCTTTAATTTATTCTACTAGTAAAATACTTGAAAACACACTTCACGATATGGCCTACTATACCATATACTCTGTGTGAACTTTCTTGGGATTCAAGCCAAATTACCAAGGTCATGCACATACTCTATATCTTCATCAATATAAGTGATAGTGCGCCCATTGTATAGGTCGGTGCATATTAGAATTGTAAAGAAGTAAAAGTTTTTTCAGAAGGAAATATGGTTAATATGGATAAATTAGAGTTCATAACATGTGCCATTTATTTACTAACACATAAAGTGGTTGGATATAAATTACATGTTATAATTTCCAAGCTTAATTTTCTACCTAATTTAACCCACTCAGACGACTTTCCGTTGATTTGTCGAATTAGGTCTAATTTAATAATCTACAAGAAGTGCATGAGAGAAATTTCAATAGTATAATCGAGTCTTAGGTATAACAAAGTGACACATCATTTGCTACCAACCTTGTACCAACGTATAAAATACCTAGCGATTAAACAATACAACAACTAGCATTACAATGCAACAACCTCGTCAAAAAGCAAGAAGATTGAACATGAATAAAATAAAAAACCTTTTTATGCACGTTTGAAAAATCCTAAAAATTGGGAATTGTCAGAAAGCATTGTACACTTTGTCTTTAAATTATGGTGGTGGCATTCTTTATTTATTTTTTGGATCTAGAGATCGTGGAGGATCGAGACGGTTCTGTTATCACAACAGGGTTTGTTGTCATGGCAAGGTGTTAAGATGACATTTTTTTAACTATTGTTACCTTCGAGCCTTTTGTACTGATATTGAAGATTATTTTGAATTTAGGAACAGAAAAGCGGTTGCTAGAAGTACATCGGTGTGCCATACCAAGGCACACGTGCGCAGCGCCACGTCGTGGATGAGGGAGAGTCAAGCCGGCCTGTGCGCCCGTGCCGACAGAGAAGAGATCAATGGAGGATGGATGGTGAGAGGCAGCGAAAGACAGAGAAAACACAATTTATTTTCCGTGCATACACTAGTAGGTCCATAAATTTACTACTAGTGGAGTGTACCCGGTACCTCGTGTTACCAGCCCATCCTAGGTTTTCTCTAACATCGCACCACCTTCAAGTCCTTCTCTTTGCTACTCTCGCACTGCCTCTTTTTTTTGAAGGCTCGCGCTGCCTCCCTGTTGTTCTCTTACATGTGTAGCTCATGTTTGGCCAAAATTTTGTTAAATTTCCAAGATGCAATATCTTATCAATAAGTTAAACATGTTGTCCAAACTCTAGGTGGTTTTCGGTATATTAATTGACCCTCGATGGGTACCTCCAAAAGTTTTTTCGTCAAACTTCCAAATTACGCTACGATTTACTTGTACTCCGTAGTTCAAATTTTATAGATTCAGCAGTACATAAGAAGACAGGAAAATATCACAGATTCATATTCAGCAGCACTTGACAGATTCAATAGCATTTCAAAGTGACCGATTTAGCAATACAGGCACTGAAATTCAATAGCAGCGCAGAGAGAATCAGTTCTTGTTTCAGCTCTCAAAAACTTGGCATAGGATGAATTTGCATTTGTGTCCATACCTTGTTCTTACATCAATGCATGCGTGACCAACATATATGAAACCCAAAATGCCCAAGCCTCATCTAGATTGTGACAAGGTCATGTTTCAAATGAGAAGCAAAGTAATCTACTACCATTGATCGAAAGAAGACCACTACATTAGTATTAGTTGCACAAAATACTTCAATGATAGCAACATCAAAACATTTGAGATATTCGGTAGCTTTTGAAAGATTCAGTAGTACAGTCCATATTTTGCTCTCGATCTTAACAATTCACAATACATAGGAATTATTACAAACTATATTAGTAGTTGCAGAACTCCATACAAAATAATCGGTAGAAGTGTAAAACTACTCATAGTAGTACCTTAAGCTAGCTAGGAACCATGACATGTCCCATCATATACTCCAAACATGCATTAGAGAAAAGAGAGAGGTTAGAATCACCACAAGATCTGTATACCAACGATTCAGTGTGTCCAAGCCGTGGGTGGGTAGTGCTTGCTTTCCATCCTAGAACGCTTCTCTCGTTTAACCATCCCCTTTGGCCACTTTTAATACGCTTCCGCCTTTGCACCATCAAAAAGATAGATGTAAAATTTAAAGGTCTTTCCGAAAATTCCACCTCTCTGATTACGTAGGGAATCTGTATATATATACACGTCCCATCGCATTCGATGCACTTCATCAACAGGATTGGGTAAAAGCAAAAGTGAGCACCGCACTGATTTCTTTTTTGTTAAGAAAGTAGTTATTGTTCTTGTATGAACGGTATGCCTTAGCTAGTGGGTGGATAAGGAGAGCCAGTCCCGACTTCTTTTCCATGCTTATTTTCAGGCCCTTTATACTAAAATATGGATTGGGTGGAGTTTTCTCTTTGTTGAGGTCTTTGATGTAACATGTACTTCCACTAACTTTGTTAAGTTGTTAACCGAAGCATGTCGCTCCTTCTAGGCCAAACATAGTTGAAAAAAGTGCCACCACCCCACATTTTAGAAAAAGTGGACCATGCTTTCTTATAACTTTCTAGTTTTAGAACTGTTCAAGCTTCCTAGCTCACTAACTTTGCCCACTTAGAGGACTTCATGCCGACTTAATGAAATTTGGTAAGATATGAACTACAAGTAAGCATGATAGGTTGCTCTTGAATTTTACAGATGCCGTTTGTTGGTACCAATGTTGTCAATACATCGCGAACCATCATGAGTTTTAAAAAATGCAACTAACTTCATGCTAAGAATATTCATGCCTACAAATTTGATAATGTTTTGAAGACATTGAAATAAAAAAAAGAATAAACCAAATACTTTCATGAGGTTGCACATTTTTCTCTATCATAGGAAAGGTAGGTCCATATCTAAGCCGGCATCGGCACCAGGCTCGCCAAATGTAGATATCTTGGTAACCGGGGATGATTGCACGGTGTTCTGCGTGGTATTTAATGGCCAAGATGATACGTCATAAACGTATCTATAATTTTTGATGCTCCATGCTTGTTTTATATCAACTTTCTTATGTTTTGTTTACACTTTGAGGTATTTTTATACATTTTCTGGAACTAACCTACTAACAAGATGCCACAGTGCTAGTTGCCCGTTTTCTGCTGTTTTTGGTTTCGAAAAATCTAGTAAAGAAATATTCTTGGAATTGGACAAAACAAAAGCTGAAGTTCCTATTTTTCCGACACAAGATGGAGTCCAAAGCAGAGACGTGGGAGGGCACCGAGGCGGCCACACCCTATGGTGGCACGGGTACCCCCCAAGCGCACCACCAGGTGGTGTGGGCCCCTCGGCCCTCCACCGACCTTGCCCCTTCGCCTATATATTCCCCCCATGATGAAAACCCTAGATACGAGATCAGAATTCCACAAAAAGTTCTGCAGCACCGCAGCCACTGAAGAGGAGATTCGGCGGACAGAATTCTCTGTTCCGGCACCCTGCCAGGACGTGGAAGTGCCCCTTGTGCTATCTCCATTGACTCCACCGCCATCTCCATCGCCGTTGTTGACTCCCATGATGAGGAGGGGGTAGTTCTCTCTCAAGGCTAAGGGTTCTACCGGTAGCTATGTGTTAATCTCTCTCTATGTGTGATCTTATTGAGATCATGAGATTTGTAATCTAGTTGAATAAGTAGATCTATTCTACTACTCAAGTGCTTTAATTAATCTCTGCTTATCCCCACGCGTGTGATGTTGACAGTGTGCACACCGTGTGGCACTTAGGCTAAGGTTACAGAAATACTTATCATGAGTATAATTTGAGTTGGATGTCTCTGAGATTGTGGTGTTTGTTGAAACCATCTACCAATCAAGGTAATAGTGAGGGGTTATCTAGATGGGGAATGCGAACTTTAAGGTGTGCTGTTATAGCCCTACATCATCCAACGGAGAGCAGTTCAGGATAGCATAATGAAGATAAGATATTTATATGAGAGTGTCCAAGTATGATCCCTAGGCCTTGTTTCTACGCATTGAAACACCGTTTACAATCAGTCCTGTTACATGTTTGCTTGCTGACACTCTTATTTCAGATTGCAATTACCACTTATAATCATCCATATTACTTGTATTTCACTATCTCTTCGCCGAACTAGTGCACCTATACACCTGACAAGTGTATTCGGTGTGTTGGGGACACAAGAGACTTCTTGTATCTTGATTGCAGGGTTGCTTGAGAGGGATACCTTTGACCACTTCCTCCCTTAGTTCGATAAACCTTGGGTGATCCACTTAAGGGAAACTTGCTGTTGTTCCACAAACCTCTGCACTTGGAGGCCCAACACTGTCTACAAGAATAGAAGCGAGCGTAGACATCAAGCTATTTTCTGACGCCGCTGCTAGGGAGGTAAGGTAAAAGGTACTCATATCCTCTGGCTACTAAGCTATCTCTTAGTATTGTTGCTGTTGTGTGAGTGCTCAAAGTTATTTCCTTTAGATTCTGCAATTATATCTTTTTGTTTCTTGTTTTTATTTTCACTAGTTAGGCTTAATGCAAAACAACAACAAAATTAGAGAGCTTTATAGTATTTATCTTGAGTTAGGACATGAAGTCTTTGAAGATAAAATTAAAAAACCTATGGAACTTTATTTGCATGCTAATAGTAATGTTATTAGTATGATTTTTTTTAACACCATTATTGCTAATGCTATGGAAAATTCTAAGCTTGGGGAAGCTGGTTTTGATGAGCATGATATTTTTAGTCCCCCAAGCACGAAGGAGGAAATTTACTTTGATGGTACTATGCCTCCAATATATGATGATTACAATGATGAGTATGATATTTTCAGTCCACCTACTATTGAGGAGAAATTTAATTATGATTACAATATGCCTCCTATATTTGATGACTATGGTGATGAGAATAATAATGATAGCTATTTTGTTGAATTTTCTCCCACTACGATTAATAAGAATGACTATGCTAATAGGGAGAGTAATAGTTATTTTATGCATGTGGCTCATGATAAAAATGTTTTATGTGATATTTATATTGTTAATTTTATTCATGATGCTACTGAAAGTTACTATGAGAGAGGGAAACATGGTTTTATGTATCTCAACAATATTAAGTTTCCCCTCTTTATGTTGAAAATTTTGAAGTTGCACTTGTTTTTCTTTCTTATGCTTGTTGATTTATGATTTCATGACTTGTTTCTTTACAAGATTATTTTTCATAGGAAGTGGGTTAGAATTAAATTTGTTCAATATTTGCTTCTTGATGCTCTCCTTTACTTCAACTCATATTTCTTATGTGAGCATCATCAAAATTATCATGTCTATCTTAATGGCTATAAAGAAAGAGCTTTTGGGAGACAACCAATTATAATTTTACATTCAGTTTATTTTTGTTTTGTTGAGTCTTGGAAGTTATCACCTCTTTAATAACCTCTCCTTATCCTTTTTGTTTTTTTTTGTGCCAAGAATAACCTCTAATGAGAGGGAAGTACGACATGGCAAAGTTGCTGTCCCGAAACAGATTTTTGTGCTTCACTGTAAAACATCATGAAAGTTCCATGTACGTCGGATTGAGCTGTAATTTTCTATGCTTATGCCCCATGCAATCATCTAACTTTCTTTAGTTTATCACTTTTCGATTTGAGCAACAGAAGGCGTTCTAAAAAATCGGTTTTGACCTGCTAGTCTGTTTTGACAGATTTCTGCCATTATTTGCATTTGCCTTTTAATCTCTTTCTCTTTGAGTTATCTTTGATCACTTGAGATTTTAGAAGGAATTGCTACAGTATATTGTGTTTTAAGGGAAGTTTTACTTGTGTTGAAACTAAACCTAAAGACTTATTATCTTGAATACACTAATGTAGCTAATGAAGATTGTTTGAAGTTTTGTATGAAAGAAGTTCTCAAGTGTAGGGAGATAATGATGTGATGAGATGAAGTATGGACAAAAGCCCAAGCTTGGGGATGCCACCCAGGTCACCCCAAGAAATATTTAAGAAGTACAAGTGTCAAAGCTTGGGGATGCCCAAGGCATCCCCTTCTTCATCAATAATCATATGTCTTCTTTCAAGACACTTTATTTTTATTACCTTATGCACTATGTGTTGTTCTTGGAGCATCTTTGTTTTTAGTTTTCTTTTGCTTTGTTTGCCGCAATAAGTTGTTTAGATTCCAACACACTTCTTTTGGAGAGAGACACACCCGGTTATTCATTGCCTAGAACACTCTAGTTTTCACTCTTATTGTTCTATGAGTGTTCTCCTTTGCTAGCACTGCGTTTAGCTTTAGTTTTCTTATTCTTTTGGCTTAGAAATTTTTAGTTCTTCTTTGTAGATGGGTGAGACATGCTCTCTGGTATTTATTGATTATTATCTTTGAGAGTTGTTTCAAATAAGTCGATTGGTGTTGGAAAAGAGTAGGAAGTTTCATGCTTATAGTGGTACAAAAGGAAGTTTGTTTTGACTGTGACTTAGACTTTATCCTGTCATGCTAGATGTTGCTTTGACCATATTATTTTTGATTATTGTTGTAGCATGACTTGTTTCAAACAATTGAGATTGCTTAATGTGCCTTGAAAGAATCATGTGTTGTTTTAGCATACAAAATCATAATATTGTGGTATTCTCCTTTGATGCTTTCTTTGGGTTGACACGACACATGCTTACACCATGTTAAGACTATGAATGAGTCACCTTAGCCTCTATGATCATTTAGTTTTTGACTTGTAATATCACTTTATTCTTTAATTAATAATGTTTTGTCACTTTGCATGATTATGGCCATTATTGCTCTATTAGTTGGTCGCTCCTAGTCTTTTGCTAGCCTCCACCTATGCATCCAACCTCCAAGAAAACCAAGTTATTCCAAAGAGTCCACTATAAATTCCTATGCATGGTGTGTTACACCATTCCAAGTATATTCATGTTTTCTCTACCTTCCAAATTAAACTTTTGTTATGTGAAAATTAGTGATTAAAGCTCTCACAAACTTGATGGCACATTTTATTTTCTTGCACTTAATAAACATGAACCATTGTGTCCATCTATGTTGATTATATGATTGCACTTTATAAGTTGTGAATTAGCAGAACCATGTTACCATGGGGAATGCTTTCAACATTGCACTTATTATTCAATTGATATCATGTTCTTTTGTTTATGGATCCCGACGGTGTGAAATAAAAGGGGAGCTTGTAAGCTCATGGAGTTTGTATGTGTGTTAGAGAAACGCCTAGGTGGCTAGCCTAAGCCATGCCTAATAATGGCGGAAACTTGCAGCATAACCATAGTGAGCATTCTGTGAAGCATCCTCAGTAAAAATCTATGCAAATAGCAAATAAAAAGATCGCCGAGATGCTCATTGTCTATTGCCTTGTCATTTTGATATGGCAAAGCTCCTGTGTCATGGGGCAAGGGGTACCCCGTTGGCGGTTCTCCATGATACACATGTACTTATAATGACAAGAACTTACTTGTGACTAAAGTTGAGTAGCATGAGGTTTGGTACTCGTAAGCAAGGGACATGAGATTTTCAACTTATAACTTGTCAAGCATATCCTCATATTTGTGTCACTTTAACCTTAATAACTTCAAGATGCCAATGATAGGGGCAATGAGAGATGGAAGCTAATAAGTACCATAATTTTTGGAAGCTCTTTATGAAACTTGAAATCCCTGCTTCCCTCTGTGAAGGGTCCTTCTTTTTTACTTTTTTGTTGAGTCTCCATCTTCTATGTTTATGCACCAATTGAGAGAGCATAGTGGTCATTCTTAGTTTAATCTGGATTGTCCCAAAACTTGTTGATTGATTCATAACTTTGATCTTGCTTGTTCTTAAATTATATCTAGTCACCCTTATGAACTTTGAAGGTGTCATGTGCATTTATGTTTTGCTATACCATGAGGGACAAGCTGAATACCACTCTTTTTATGTTTTACATATGTCTTTCAATGCATTGTTATTCATGATCTTTTGTTTGTACCTTTTAAGGTTACAACATAGTTGCTATGTCTTATTGTTAGAACTCCATCTCTCATGTTCATGATTAGAGTACTTTGATCCCAGCTATTAATGCTTTACAAATACCTTGATCAAGATTGTGATAGTGCATGGCACCTCAAAAAAAATCTTTTTTATCACTTACCTACTTGAGGACGATCAAGAATTAAGCTTGGGGATGCTTGATACGTCATAAACGTACCTATACTAAGCATGATGCAATTTAGGCCATGGGTTCTTTCCTTTCTAGAAGTTTCAGCAATTTCAGCAGGCTTGACAAACTTTGCAAAGGTGTACCTTTCTAGAAAGTTCATATGAGGTTCAACATCTTGGTATTTTGGTATGAAGTACCAAAAAACGTAAGTGACTCAACTTACAACTACTATGTCTAACTGATGTGAATCTAGACAAAGTTGAGGCCGTTAGAATACGAAATGGAGGGAATAGTATAAAAATGGAAGCAGTAAATAAATCATCTCTTAGTTATAATAACTGATGTGATGAGATAAAACTCTATGGAAGCATGCCACTCTAGAGTAGCTATAATACTCCCTACTCCATAACTCTAGTCGGCATCCTCGATGCAGCTACGCCCGGTAGAAGATAGCCGAAGGAGCATGGCAAAACCCCCTCCTTCAAAGTGCCATCCCCAACTCCGTGAGGCTACATTTGGATCTTCTCGAGCACGCACTTCACACATTTTTCTCGCCATCTCACCAGCAGCATCGATCCTTCCAGAACGCCACCCCTCTCCTCCAAATACGCCCAATAGTCATAAATAGATCCAACATTCCCCCCCAATCCATCTAGACATGATGACTATGGATTCGAGTCACAACCGGATGAACGACGTCTGGACAAAGGTCGACGATAACGTCTTCAACGAAATAGCTATGCGTCTAGACACTACCAGCGACGTACGGCTGGCACATTCTCCAAGGAGTTGTACCACCATGTCGCTGGCAAAAAAGGTAGTAGATGCCCCAACGATATCTGCTGGACTTTGGTCTCCTTTAAGCTGGTTTACAACCGCAAGATCACGTGCAACTACCACCAGTGTGTCTGCATGGAGCTAGGATGCGATTTCACCAGCGTTAAGAAAGTATTCATTGAGCACCTCATATCTTCCCACTCGATGACGGTGCCCAGATACAACCCACAAAAATGTAAGAACGAGGTATGCACACAAAAGAAGACTTGATCGTCAGTTTTGCATGCTCCAATGATGTAGTGTGTTCGGAGAAAAGTGGCAAACTCATCATGCGCCTAGGTTTTTAGAGATAAAACAAGAACTGATTATATATGTACTGCTATTGAATTTCAGTGTTTGTATTGCTAAATCAACAACTTTGAAATGATGTTGAATCTATCAAGTGCGGCTAATTACGATCTGGGAATCTATCGATATTTTTCTTTATTATTTTGTAATTCAGAATATTTTAAATGCTAGTACAAAATATGTCAAAAGTTTTGTCGTTTATCCCTGGCTATTTGCACTGGAAATTTTGCCTTTCTACCATTGGAACCATTGGATGTGTGTTCTGGACAGATATGAGAGGGGTAAAGATATAGCGTAATTTCACCAAGTGAAGTCAGAGGGTATCAGTCTAGTTTTGGCTTGGGCACAGGCCGTGTCCATGGTTCTTTTGACTTTTCGCATGAATATCTGTAAAAATAATTGTCTCTTTTTTCACCGTCCTCTGTGAGGTCTTTGTTTCGAATCCAGCCGAGCCACCTCACAATGAAATTTTCATTAATGAGGAGAAGGAATCTAGCTCATTTCACCCCTCTTTAGCCTAAAACATTTCAATTCGACCTTTTTGGGTTGAGGGGAATACTGACCACAACCCACTAAAATTTGAGAAAGGAGGCCTTGGAGCATAACCTAGAATATTATATTTTGGCCTTTTCAAGGTAAGGGGACTATAGCATAGTGAAATTTGAGAAAGGAGGCCATGCAGCATAGGCCATGGAGTATAGCCCAAAATATTTTTAATTAGGCTTTTTGGGCATTGCCTCCCACTCCTTCAATAAAAAAACTCCGCCTTCCCATGTTTTTAAAAAACTAATCTGTTATGTGACATTTTATAAATTCAGATACTAGGAGCGTTGCCCTTTTATATTTTAAAAGAGATAAACATGCATACAAAATATTTATAAAAAGACTAATACATAAGTTGTAGTACTAATAAAGATTTAATGGTATCTTTTCTATAGATATCTTTGGTGTAGTTGTAACACACTCATTTTACGTCTATTTAATTCGAAGGTCTTAAGTTCCAATCCCCTGTGTGCCCATATATATCTTGGGTTTACACATATATATCTTGGGTTTACATTTTTTCTTCTAGCAATATCGCATTATGGAGAGGCTGACATCGCAGACCCCTAGCCTACAACGTCCCTCGATTTTAATGCGCGGGTTTGAAAAAATTAAATACTTGTATAGAGAGGCTGACAGCGGGGACCCACCAGCAAGAACATACAAAGCTGCATCGGGGACCCACAAGCTAGAATATACCAGCAAGGCTAACATGGGGGCCCTACTAGAAGACCATACATGGCTGCCGCATCGAGCAACATTGTCAATGTCAAAAGAGCGGACGCGGCTGAAAAAAAAGTCCATCATTCACATGTTTCATTATAGAGAGACCGACATGTGGGAACCTGTAGCACGACCTTATATAGGTGCTACATCGAGCAACATTGCTATGTTTGAAACAGGGAGGCCCAAGCGAGAAAAAAATCCATCGTGCACACATTTCTTCTAATGAGAGGGTCACATGGGGGATCCAACAGCCTGAATAAATGACTGATGCAGCGAGCAACATTGTCATGTTCGAAACATGGAGGCGCGAGCGAAGAAAAAAGTCAATCAGAGAACTGATCGTTCTAATGAGAGGCTGACATGTGGGACCCAGCTGCGTGACTAAACTTTAGATTCTTCAAGCAACGCTATCTAGTTCAGAATGAGGTAGCGCTAGAGAAGAAAAAATCCATCATACACATGATTATTCTAGGGAGAGGCTGACACAGGGGACCCACCAGCCAAACTAAACAGCTGATATAGCGAGCAACGCTATCAAGTTCTAAACACGAAGGGAAAAAATCCATCATACTCATGTTTCTTCTAATGAGAGGATGACATGTGGGTCCCAGTAGCGTGACTAAACGATAGAAGCATCGAGAACCGCTATCAACTTCGGAACAGGGTAGCGCAAGTGAATGCAAAGGTGTACCTTTCTAGAAAGTTCATATGTGGTTCAACATCTTGGTATTTTGGTATGAAGTACCAAAAAACTTAAGTGACTCAACTTACAACTACTATGTTTAACTGATGTGAATCTAGACAAAGTTGAGGCTATTAGAATACGAAATGGAGGGACTAGTATAAAAATGGAAGTAGTAAATAAATCATCTCTTAGTTATAATAACTGATGTGATGAGATAAAACTATATGGAAGCATGCCAGTCTAGAGTAGCTATAGTACTCCCTACTCCATAACTCTAGTCGACATCCTCGATGCAGCTACGCCTGGCAGAAGATAGCTGAAGGAGCAGGGCAAAAACCCCTCCTTCAAAGAGCCATCCCCAACTCCGCGATGCTGCATTTGGATCTTCTCGAGCACACACTTCACACATTTTTCTCGCCATCTCACCTGCAGCATCGATCCTTCCAGAACACCACCCCTCTCCTCCAAATACGCCCAACAGTCATAAATAGATCCAACATTCCCCCTGAATCCATCTAGACGTGATGACTATGGATTCGAGTCACAACCGGATGAACGACATCCGGACGAAGGTCGGCGATGACGTCTTCAAAGAAATAGCTATGCGTCTAGACACTACCAGCACCGTACGGCTGGCACATTCTCCAAGGAGTTGTACCACCATGTCGCTGGCAAAAAAGGTAGTAGATGCCCCAACGACATCTACTGGACTTTGGTCTCCTACAAGGAGGTTTACAACCACAAGATCACGTGCAACTACCACCGGTGTGTCTGCATGGAGCTAGGATGCGATTTCACCAGCGTTAAGAAAGTATTCATTGAGCACCTCATATCTTCCCACTCGATGACGGTACCCACATACAACCCCCAAAAATGTAAGAACGAGGTATGCACACAAAAGAAGACTTGATCGTCAGTTTTGCATGCTCCAATGATGTAGTGTGTTCGGAGAAAAGTGGCAAACTCATCATGCGGCAAGGTTTTTAGAGATAAAGCAAGAACTGATTATATATGTACTGCTATTGAATTTCAGTGTCTCTATTGCTAAATCAACCACTTTGAAATGATGTTGAATCTATCAAGTGGGGCTTATTACGATCTAGGAATCTATCGATATTTTTCTTTATTATTTTGTAATTCAGAATATTTTAAATGCTAGTACAAAATATGTCAAAAGTCTTGTCGTTGCTAACTAGCTATTTGCACTAGAAATTTTGCCTTTCTACCATTGGAACCATTGGATGTGTGTTCTGGACAGATATGTGAGGGGTAAAGATATAGCGTAATTTCACCAAGTGAAGTCATAGGGTATCAGTCTAGTTTTGGCGTGGGCACAGGCCGTGTCCATGTTTCTTTTGACTTTTCGCATGAATATCTGTAAAAATAATCGTCTTTTTTTTCACCTTCCTCTGTGAGGTCTTTGTTTCGAATCCAGCCGAGCCACCTCACAATGCAATTTTCATTAATGAGGAGAAGAAATCTAGCTCATTTCACCCCTCTTTAGCCCAGAACATTTCAATTCGACCTTTTTGGGTTTAGGGGAATACTGACCACAACCCACTAAAATTTGAGAAAGGAGGCCTTGGAGCATAGCCCAGAATATTATATTTTGGCCTTTTCAAGGTAAGGGGACTGCTGAGCATAACATAGTGAAATTTGAGAAAGGAGCCCATGCAGCATAGGCCATGGAGTATAGCCCAAAATATTTTTAATTAGGCCTTTTGGGCATTGCCTCCCACTCCTTCAATAAAAAACTCCGCCTTCCCATGTTTTTAAAAAACTACTCTATTATGTGACATTTTATAAATTCAGATACTAGGAGCGTTGCCCTTTTATATTTTAAAAGAGATAAACATGCACACAAAATATTTATAAAAAGACTAATACATAAGTTGTAGTACTAATAAAGATTTAATGGTATCTTTTCTATAGATATCTTTGGTGTAGTTGTAATGCACTCAGTTTACGTCTATTTAATTCGAAGGTCTTAAGTTCGAATCCCCTGTGTTCCCATATATATCTTGGGTTTACACATATATATCTTGGGTTTACATTTTTTTTCTTCTAGCAATATCGCATTATGGAGAGGCTGACATCGCATACCCCTAGCCTACAACGTCCCTTGATTTTAATGCGCGGGTTTCAAAAAAATTAAATACTTGTATAGAGAGGGTGGCAGCAGGGACCCACCAGCCAGAACATACAAATCTGCATCAGGGACCCACAAGCCAGAACATACCAGCAAGGCTAACATGGGGGCCCTACTAGAAGACCATACATGGATGCCGCATCGAGCAACATTGTCAATGTCAAAACAGCGGACACGGCTGGAAAAAAGTCCATCATTCACATGTTTCATTATAGAGAGACCGACATGTGGGAACCTGTAGCACGACCTTATATAGGTGCTGCATCGAGCAACATTGCCATGTTTGAAGCAGGGAGGCCCAAGCGAGAAAAAAGTCCATCATGCACACATTTGTTCTAATGAGAGGGTCACATGGGGGATCGAGCAGCCTGGATAAATGACTGATGCAGTGAGCAACATTGTCATGTTCAAAACATGGAGGCGCGAGCGAATAAAAAAGTCAATCAGACAACTGATCGTTCTAATGAGAGGCTGACATGTGGGACCCAGCTACGTGACTAAACTGTAGATTCTTCAAGCAACGCTATCTAGTTCAGAATGAGGTAGCGCTAGAGAAGAAAAAAATCCATCATACACACAATTATTCTAGAGAGAGGCTGACATAGGGGACCCACCAGCCAAAATAAACAGTTGATATAGCGAGCAACGCTATCAAGTTCTAAACACAGAGGGAAAAAAGCCATCATACTCACGTTTCTTCTGATGAGAGGATGACATGTGGGTCCCAGTAGCTTGACTAAACGATAGAAGCATCGAGAAGCGCTATCAATTTCGGAACAGGGTAGCGCAAGTGAATGCAAAAATTCCATCATACACATGATTCTTCTAATGAGAGGTTGACAAGGGGGACCCAATAGCATGACTAAACAGCAGATGCATCGAGCAACATTATCGAGTTCACATCAGGGAGGCACAAGCCAAGGGAAAAAATTCATCATGCACACATTTCTTATAATGAGAGGATGACATGTGGGACCCAACAGCCTGATTGAATGACAGATGCATCGGGAAACGCTATCAAGTTTGGAACAGGGAGGTGCGAGCCAAGGAAAAAATTCCATCATACGCACAATTCTTCTAATGAGACGCTGACATGTGGGACCCAGCATCCTAACTAAATGGTAGACACATCGAGCAACGATATCGAGTTCAAATTACGCAGGGGGGATTGAAAAGTATGGTGTGCTAGAGACACAGATGTCTATGACCCACACACCTCAAAATACTTTGGTGAGTCAACATCGAGCGAGGAACCAAAAATCTTTTTTCTTCCATGCGCCGTCTTAGATTGCTCCATGTTTTTAGCGGTTTCGTCGTAGTAGAGGACCGCGAACCGGAAAAAAGTTTTCCATCAGCCACGTGCCTTCTATAATGATCGACGGGCCAAGTCATTGCAGAAGGAGACTTTTCTTGTAGTGTATGCCAACTTGAGTTTCTCACAAAGTTTGGTGCCCATGAGGTTGTGAAAACTTCCTCCATCGATGATCACTTTTATGGACTTGCCATTAATTCTAGCTCAAGTTTGGAAAAAAATTAGGCGTTGGTCTTCTCTTGGAACGGTGTGAGTTGTCAAGACTTGTGCGATGACTATTGAATGACTTGGATCATGCCTGCATAAAAGGGTGTCATCCTCTTTCCTTGCGTCTTCCTTTGCAGGCGCAACTTGTGCCAAAGCTTCATATTCTCCTTCACTCATCGAATTGGATTCTCCATTTTCATATGTAAGCATAACTCTTGTGTCGATGCACTCATATGATTTGTGGACCTTTCCTCCACAATTGTAGCAAATGAATTCATTTTGCATTCCTATCTTGGAGGAGGATTCCATTCGAGTTTTTTTCTTGCTTGGATGAGCTTGGTGCTTGATTTATTGGCCTGTTGGAGGCATTTGCATTGATTCAGGAAAAGTATGCTTTTTTGCCTCTCATAAGTATTTTACTTTTGCAAGTGGTAGTCAGTTTTGGTGGCTTGGTGTAGAAGCTCGACTAGATTCTTGTAAGTTTGGAAATTAACTATTTTATGTATGGGGCGGATCAAACCATTGAGGAACCTTGCCAGTGTTTTCTCTTCGCGCTCTTTCACATTAGCTCGCGTCATTGTCATCCCCATGTCCTTATAGTATTGTTCAATGGAATTTTCTGCGATGCTTTAAATTTGATAGTCTTCCCACCAAACATTGTCGTAGTCCTAAAACTCAAGAGATGTGATGACAACTTTCTTCTCTTCAAAATAGTTGTGGTCTCGGAAGATTTTATCAACTTTGGGTTCCCATTGAATATATGCCTCGGCATTTTCATCTCCTTTAAACTTGGGCATTGCGAACTTTTGCTTCCCAAATTTTCCATCATCGTGTTCATGATAGTTGTGTCGGCATTCTTGTCACATATTTGCTTCACTTGGTGCGCGTGCTGGCGGACGAGGAAGAGGATCTTGTGCGTTAAGGTGGTAGTGGAGGAGAACCTTGATGATGCTCAAAGTCCCTTCTACGCCGTTGCTCAGGATCATTTGCATTCATTGCTTGTCGGTATCGATGGTTGGTTCTGCATGACAGGTTTTGCATCTAGCATGTCGCTCATCTTCATCATCATTGCTTGTATCCCATGTTGGTTCATTATTGGGTCGTTGTGAAGTGCGGTGGACATGAGGTGGAAGGTGCCACATATAATTTTGGCGGTTTTCACAATTATTGTGTTGTTCTTGTTGATGTTGTAGTGGTATTATTGCTTGGTGTGGTTGGACAATGATACTCTTCTTATTGTTTGTTGTTGATGCTCATGGACCACTTTTTGTGGTTGGGGATCTTGTGGATCAACCACTTGGTCATGACAATGACGAGCTTGTCTTTCCCCATTGTGGTGGTGGGGTTCTCAACGATGGGAGTGTGATATTGAAGACTCTCCATGTCGACTTGAGAACGAGTACATGGCGAGCTTGATGATCTTGAGTGATGTCCATGATGATTGCCTATGTTTTCCATGGCTTGGTGAAGAGCTTAAAATTCAGCGCGATGCTTCACTTCACATTGCCGGTTATGGTATTTGAACTCTTGGAATGTGTCATCGAGAATATTCACGAGCCTATTAAATTTCTCATTGAATTCATGATGTTGCACCCATAATTTTTGGTGTGTGGCGAAGTCGTATTGGTTGTGGGAATTGATGTTGCTATCTCCACTATCTCCTAGACATTTTGCATGACCAAAAGTGAAAGGAAGGGTGATAGCGTTGTAATGGTATTTTCTACCCTGCCTCACCTTAGTTAAAAATTGTTAAGATTGTTCTCACCGAGATAAAAGTGGATAGGGGATACAAAAGACACACACACAAAGGCTTTTGGTGAAAGTTAGAAAGGTGGCAAGTGAATGGAACAACCAAACGCAAAGGGTATTGTCAAAAGTGGTTAAAATCCAACAAGAAAAATGTCAAAGGAAAAGGTCAAAAAGGGTAACAGGAACCTATGACTATACACACACGGTGGAGATAAACAGGGTTAGCATGACTATGGAAAACGTGTAATGAAAAATTGTTCCTAGCAAATACTAATGCTCGGTGTCGAGCCAACACGAGTAGAGACCATATCTCCTTTGCCAAAAGTTTGAGAAGCAGCGGATTTTTACACTTGCCTTGCTCTAACTCGTGCTCTTGCTTACACGATTGGGACTCTATTTTTTATTGGTATACTTTGTTTTTCTTTTGACTTTTCTCCTTTACTCTGATATTTTTTTCCATGTCTATGCTATGGAGTCATCTTTTCCTATTGCCTACAATAACATCCAAACAATAGAGGTTAAAAATAAACAGAGATCCGGTGTGCATTGCATTCATGCATAGAAAATCTGGATAATATTCGCGCTTTTGTTTAAAACTTGTCAAAGTGATTGAAGATTAATGGGGATAAATGGGGTTAACATGACAATTCTTAACTTGATGGAATTGAAGTAGATCATCAAGTTGAGTATGATACTTTTGTATATGACCTTTCCTAAAACCTTATTTTGGTTAAGACTATTTTGATCTATGGGTTAGAGCAAGTGAAATATAAAAGTAGTATGATAACACATTACTTAAGGATCAAATACCAGATCTTCTAGAGATCACATAATGTTATTCCTTAGTAAAATAGAACCTCTAAGAGAATAGTTGTGGTGTTGGTTCAGTTGAAAGTAGATCTTGTGTAGTCAAGTGGAAATCTAAGCTATAGGTGATCAAGGATGGTGTTAATCATTCTAAAGTCACTGAGGGAATTTGGCGAGGTGTTATCAATATGACCTTTGTACGAAAAGTTAGATAAAGTAAATATAAAAATGTTATGATGACACATTACTTAAGGATCAGAAACCAGATCTTCTAGAGATCACATAATGGTATTCCTTACAACCATTCATCGATACAGAATCAGTTACATAACCCAAGTAAAATGAATTTTATACCCAAATCTTGATATATGCTTTGTGTATCAATCCTTGGGTTTGGCTTGCTGCGGGTTTCGGGGGTTCACAATTTGACGGGCTTCAGACCGGTTGCTCCGAGGGGACATGGTGCTGGCACCTCAAAGCACCGGCCCGAGAAGAATTTCCCGGGTAATGGTCTCAGGGACGGGGAGCCAACGGCTACACCAAAGAATGAAGAGGGATAGATGGCCTACGATGCCTGACCCAAGGGACGGATTTCCCTCTGGTCATGCTTCGTCCGGCCTACCCTGCATATTGACAACCCGACCAAGCCACGTTGCGCCTACTAGAAGAACTAGTGCTCCATGTTGCAACCATGAATTTCATGCGGCTCACGGGGTCCTGGTCAGGCTTTCCTGGTCCCAGTTGGGAGCCCCGGGGATTGTGCGCCCGGATATGCAACCCCTGACAAAATTCATACTAACAAACAGAGACCAATACTAGTCCACTAAGTGCAGGTGGCAATAGACACATGATATATTGGCAAAAGCGCACCGCCATGTTGTAAGCATGCACTCTGCTTCGATGCAGCGTAGTGGCCGACCCTTGTGGTATCCCCTTGTCCTGATAAAAGGTGGCCCGGGTCAGTTAAGAGGAGGAGAAGAGTTTTCTAGATAGAGCCCTCCTAGGGAAGGAACCTGTTTAATTATGATCATCCACCAGATACTTGATAGTTGCAAGACGTAGGAATATGCATATCGTGGACCTGAACCTAAGTAAAAAAACTTGTCTCCATGTGTGTGTTCGTCTAGGTCACTGATCGATCTTGCCGGATGTTGCCCCCTGGACAAACTAATAAAGAGGATTAACCAACCCCGGTGTCAAAAATCAAGACACAACATCAGGGGTGCCAAGCTGGGGGCGCATGCCTATGAGAAAGTTTCGCCGGAGGCACGTCGCTCCTTTCGTTCATGGCGGCACAGAATCAAAACAGTCACATGTGGAGGGTGCTCAGTGCAGAAGAACGGGCATGAAGGTTCTCCCGTATCCTCCACAGAACAAGGTGTGGTGGCCCTGTAGGCGGCAGGGCCAGAACCGCGTTCTTCGCCCATTATTGGGTGTTGCCAACCCGCCTAGGATGGATGACCAAAGGCGGAGGGATTGCCGAGTCTAGCGAGCAACCACTGCCTCCCTTGAGCATCCTTGTGTCGGGGGCTTTGCTAGTGGTAGATGACACCTCCTTCATTTCCCACTTGAGGCCATTGGAAATGTCCCTTGCATGGGATCTTGGCTTGTTCAACTCGTGGATCTAGTGGGGTATTCCATACAACACCATTAGTCAACATACTGTCGCTTTGTCAGGCTCATCCCCTAGCCATTGTGGCGCCTCAGGGGAGGTGGTCTAGAACCTTCATAGGGGGAGACCGCTGATACATTGCAAATATATCTATAATTTTTGATGTTCCATGTTTGGTTTTATCTACTTTCTTATGTTTTGTCCACACTTTGGAGTAATTTTCATATGATTTCTTGGACTAACTTATTAACAAGATGCCATAGTACCAGTTGCCTGTTTTCTGCTGTTTTTGGTTCCAGGAAAGTCAGAAAATCAATATTCTCGGAATTGGACAGGACAAAAGCCAAAGTTGATATTTTACCGGAAGATTCACGGAGCCAGAATGCGAGACGGAGGAGGGCTAGGGCCTGGCAACACCATGTGGTGGCGCGGGCTAGCCCTGGCCATGCCACCAGGTGGTGTGGGCCCCTCTGGCCTCCACCGACCTTGCCTGTTTGCCTATAAGAAGCCTCCCGATGCGAAAACCCTAAATCGTCAATCAGAAATCCACGAAAAGTTCTGCAGGCGCCGCCGCCACCGAAGGGGAGATTCGGGGGACAGAAAGTCTCTGTTCTGGCACCCTGCCGGGACGAGGAAGTGCCCCCGGAGCCATGTCCATCGATCTCCACTGCCATCTCCATTACCATTGCTAATTCCCATGATGAGGAGGGAGTAGTTCTCTCTCGAGGCTAAGGGTTTTACCGATAGCTATGTGTTCATCTCTCTCTCTATGCATGATCTTGTCGTGGTCATGAGCTTTGTAATCAATTAGATCTACCTTGCTACTCAAGTGCTTTAATAGATCTCTGCTCTCCCCATGTGTGTGAAAATGACAGCGTGCTCACCATGGTGGCACTTAGGCTAGAGATTACAAATACTTGCTATGAGTTATATTTGGAGTTGGATGTCTTTATGAAATTGTGGTGTTTGTTGGACTCATCTAGTACTCAAGGTGATAGTATGGGGTTATCTAGATGGGAAATATGAACTTTGAGGTGTGTTATTATAGCCCTACCGTTGATTAGAGTGTTCAACCGGAGAGTAGTTAAGAGTAGTATCATAAAGAGAAGATATATTTATGAGAGAGTGATCACTAGTAAAAGTATGATCCCTAGGCCTTGTTTCTAAGCATTGATACAGCGTTTGCAAATAGATCTGTTACATGTTTGCTTGCTTCCATCTTTATTTCTGTTTTCCTTTAGTCTCTTCCACGCCATCAAGTTATTTTCTATCACCGTTACCACTTATAATTATCTATACCACTTGTATTTCACTATCTCTTCGCCGAACTAGTGCACCTATACACCTGACAAGTGTATTGGGTGTGTTGGGGACACAAGAGACTTCTTGTATCTTGATTGCAGGTTTGCTTGAGAGGGAATACCTTTGCCCACTTCCTCCCTGAGTTCGATAAACCTTGGGTGATCCACTTAAGGGAAAACTTGTTGCTATTCTACAAACCTCTATACTTGGAGGCCCAACAACTGTCTACAATAATAGAAGTGCGTAGACATCAAGCTATTTTCTGGCGCCGTTGCCATGGAGGAAAGGTAAAAGGTATTCACACTGGAGGATTAAAGAAGAAGAACCTCCCACGGCAAACGCCTATTTTCTGGCGCTGTTGCCGGGGAGGTAAGGTAAAAGGTACTCACATCCACCGGTGTGAGTGCTCAAAGTTATTTCCTTTAGATTTTGCAATTTTGTCTTTTTGTTTCTTGTTTTCACTAGTTAGGCTTATTGGAAAACAACAACAAAATTAGAGAACTTTATAGTATTTATCTTGAGTTAGGACATGAAGTGTTTGAAGAGAAAATTAAAAAACCTATGGAACTTTATTTGCATGCTAATAGCAATGTTATTAGTACGAATTCTTTAAACACCATTATTGCTAATGCTATGGAAAAGTCTAAGCTTGGGGAAGCTAGTTTTTATGAAAATGATCTTTTTAGTCCCCCAAGCATGGAGGAGAAAATTTACTTTGATGATACTATGCCTCCAATATATGATGATTACAATGATGAGTATGATATTTTCAGTCCACCTACTATTGAGGAGAAAATGAATTATGATTACAATATGCCTCCTATATTTGATGATTATGGTGATGATAATAATAATGATAGCTATTTTGTTAAGTTTGCTCCCACTATGATTAATAAGAATGAATATTCTTATAGGGAGAGTAATAATTGCTTTATGCATGTGGCTCATTATAAGAATATTTAATGTGATAGTTATATTGTTAATTTTATTTATGATGCTACTGAAAGTTATTATAAGAGAGGGAAATATGGTTTTATGCATCTCAATAATATTAAGTTTCCCCTCTTTATGTTGAAAATGTTGAAGTTGCACTTATTTTGCTTTCCTATGCTTGTTGCTTTGTGCTTTCATGACTTGTTTATTTACAAGATTCCTATGCATAGGAAGTGGGTTAGACTTAAATGTGCTTTGAATTTGCTTCTTCAAGCTCTCTTTTACTTCAATTCATATGTCTTATGTGAGCATCTTCTCAAACTATCATGCCTAACTTAAAGGCGTTAGAGAAAAGTACTTATTGGGAGATAACCCAAAAGTTTTAGATGAGTCTTGGAAGTTATTACCTCTGTAATAACCGCTCCTTATCCTTTTTATTTGCTTTTTGTGCCAAGAGTAACCTCTAATGAGAGAGAAGTAATGATTGGGAAAGTTGCTGTGCCGAAACAGATTTATGTGCTTCACCGTAAACATTTGTATACAATCTATGTACGTCCTTTTGAGGCGTGAATTTTTGTGCTTCTGCCCCAGGTTTTTATCTAACTTCTATTAGTTCAACACTTTTCGATTTGAGCAAGAGAAGGTCTTCGAAAAAATTCGTCTTTACCTGCTGGTCTGTTTTGACAGATTTCTGCCATTATTTGCATTTGCTTCTTGTTGGTTCCTTTTTTGAGTTCTTTTGGAGAACTGAGCTTTTTGAGGGAAGTGCTACAGTAGCTTGTGTTTTAATGGAAGTTTTATTGGTATTGAAACTGAACCTAAAGACTTATTATCTTTGAGTGCACTAATGTTGGTAATAAAGATTGTGTGAAGTTTTGTATGAAGGAAAAATTTCAGGTGTATGGAGAGAATGATGTAATGAGATGAAGAATGGACTAAAGCTCAAGCTTGGGGATCCCACGCGTGTCACCCCAAGAAATATCCAAGAAGTACAAGCGTCAAAGCTTGGGGATGCCCAAGGCATCTCCTTCTTCATCAATAAAAATCCCAGGTTTCTTCGAAACGCTTCATTTTTATTGTTTCGTGCACGGTTGTGTTGTTCTTGGAGTGTCTTCTTTTTTGTTTTCGTTTTGGTTTTTTGTTTGCTTGTTTTTCTTAGTTTGCTGAATAAATTGGTTGGCCCCCCTCTTTCATATGTTGGTTTTCAAATAGTTTGGTTTGAATTGGAAAAGAGTAGGAAAGCTCATGCTTAAGTGGTAAAGAGAGCTTGTTTTTCACTGTGGTTTATGCTTTGTCATGCCATGCTTGATATTGTTTTGGCTTTATGCTTAGTATTCTTTGCTGTAGCATGACTTGTTATAAACAATTGATATTGCTTAATGTGCCTTGGATGAATCATGCGTTGTTTTAGCATATTAAAGCATAGTATAGTGGTATTCTCCTTTGAGGCTTTATTTGGGTTGACTTGGCGCATGCTCACACCATGTTATGACTATCCCAAGTCACCATAGCCTTTATGATCCTTTAGTTTTCAACTTGTAGTATCACTTTATGCTTTGATCAATGATGTTTTGTCGCTCTGCATGATTATGGCCATTATTGCTCTCTTAGTTTGTCGCTACCAGTCTTTTGCTAGCCTCCACAACCAAGTATGAGTTCCACTCATGCATCCAACTCCTTAAACCAAGTTATTACAAAGAGTACACCATACCTACCTACTAGCTTATGCTATTCCAAGTATATTCATGCTTTTGTTTACCTTCCAAATTAAACTTGTTATGAGAAAACTAGTGATTATAGCTCTCACGAACTTGATGGCACACTTTACTTTTTTGCATCTAATAAACTTGAACCATTGGGTCCTTCTTTGTTGCGTATATGCTTGCGCTTTATAAGTTGAAATTAGCAGAACCATGTATCATGGGGAATGCTTTCAACATTGCACTTGTACTTTGTACCCTGTTGATATCATGTTCTTTTGCGTATGGATCTCGGCGGTGTGAAATAAAAGTGGAACTTGTAAGATCATGGAGTTTGTATGTGTGTTAGAGAAACGCCTGGGCCGCTAGCCTAAGCCATGCCTAATCATGGTGGAAACTTGCAGCATCACCATAGTGAGAACTCTATGAAGCATCCTCAATAAAAACCTATGCAAATAGCAAATAAAAAGATCGCTGATATGCTCATTGTCTGCTTGCCTTGTCATTTTGATTATGGGAAAGCTCCCGTATCATGTGCAAGGGGTACCCTGTTGGCGGTTCTTAATGATACACATATACTTACAATGACAAGAGCTTACTCGTGACTGAAGTTGAGTAGCATGAGGATCGGTCTTCGTAAGTAAGGGGCATGAGATTTCGGTTTATAACTTGTCAAGCATATCCTCTTATTTGTGTCACTTTAACCATAATCACCTTAAAGATGCTTATGATAGGGGCAATGAGAGCTGAAAGCTATAAGTACCATAATTTTTGGAAGCTCTTTATGAGACTTGAATCCCTACTTCCTTTTACAAAGGCTTTTCTTCCACCATTACATTGAGTCTCCACCTTCTATCTTTATGCACTTACTTTGAGAGCATAGCGGCCATTCTTAGTTCTATGTGCATTGTCCCAAGACTAGTTGATTGATGCATACTTTGGTATTGCTTCTTTTTAACTATTGTATCTAGTCACTCTTATGAACTTTGAAGGTGTCCTATGCATTTATATTTGCTACTCTATGAGGGACAAGCTGAATACTATTATGCTATGTTTTCTTTATGTGAAACAAACAAACGTCTTGCAAAGCATTGTTATTCATGAATCTTTTGTTTGTGCCTTTTCATGTTGCATCATAGTTTCTTTGTCTTATTGTTAGAACTTTTTCTTTCATGTTATGATTGAATTACTATGATCCCAGCTATCAATGTTTTACAAATACTTTGATCAAGTTTATGATGGTGCATGTCACCTCAAAAATTATTCTTTCTTTTTATCACTTACCTACTCGAGGACGAGCAGGAGTTAAGCTTGGGGATGTTGATACATTGCAAATGTATCTATAATTTTTGATGTTCCATGCTTGGTTTTATGTACTTTCTTATGTTTTGTCCACACTTTGGAGTACTTTTCATATGATTTCTTGGACTAACCTATTAACAAGATGCCACAGTACCAGTTGCCTATTTTTTGCTGTTTTTGGTTCCAAGAAAGTCAGAAAATCAATATTCTCGGAATTGGATGGGACAAAAGCCAAAGTTGATATTTTACCGGAAGACTCACGGAGCCAGAATACGAGACGGAGGAGGGCTAGGGCCTGGCCACACCATGTGGTGGCGCGGGCTAGCCCTAGCCGCACCACCAGGTGGTGTGGGCCCCTTTGGCCTCCACCGACCTTGCCTCTTCGCCTATAAGAAGCCTCCCGATGCGAAAACCCTAAATCGTCAATCAGAAATCCACGAAAAGTTCTGAAGTGCCGCCGCCACCGAAGGGGAGGTTCGGGGGACAGAAAGTCTCTGTTCCGGCACCCTGCCCGGACGGGGAAGTGTCCCCGGAGCCATCTCCATCGATCTCCACTGCCATCTCCATCACCATTGCTAATTCCCATGATGAGGAGGGAGTAGTTCTCTCTCGAGGCTAAGGGTTTTACCGATAGCTATGTGTTCATCTCTCTCTCTATGCATGATCTTGTTGTGGTCATGATCTTTGTAATCAATTAGATCTACCTTGCTACTCAAGTGCTTTAATAGATCTCTACTCTCCCCATGTGTGTGAAAGTGACAGCGTGCTCACCATGGTGGCACTTAGGCTAGAGATTACAAATACTTGTTATTAGTTATATTTGGAGTTGGATGTCTTTATGAAATTGTGGTGTTTGTTGGACTCATCTAGTACTCAAGGTGATAGTGTGGGGTTATCAAGATGGGAAAGATGAACTTTGAGGTGTGCTGTTATAGCCCTACCGTTGATTAAAGTGTTCAACCGGAGAGTAGTTAAGAGTAGTATCATAAAGAGAAGATATATTTATGAGAGAGTGTTCACTAGTGAAAGTATGATCCCTAGGCCTTGTTTCTAAGCATTGATACACCGTTTGCAATTAGATCTGTTACATGTTTACTTGCTTCCATCTTTATTTCTGTTTGCCTTTAGTCTCTTCCACTCCATCAAGTTATTTTCTATCACCGTTACCACTTATAATTATCTATACCACTTGTATTTCACTATCTCTTCGCTGAACTAGTGCACCTATACACCTGACAAGTGTATTGGGTGTGTTGGGGACACAAGAGACTTCTTGTATCTTGATTGCAGGGTTGCTTGAGAGGGAATACCTTTGACCACTTCCTCCCTGAGTTCGATAAACCTTGGGTGATCCACTTAAGGGAAAACTTGCTGCTGTTCTACAAACCTCTACACTTGGAGGCCCAACAACTATCTACAAGAGAAGTGCGTAGACATCAACCGCCTCCTTGTTTGTCTCATCCACAGGCCCTAGACATATGCCCATCACGAAGCATCAAAAGGGAGCATCCGGTTAAAATTCAGATTGCATGAGGTGATGTCCATCCATGGGGGTACTTTGGCTTTTCCCTCACACATCACCATAAAGCAGCTCAACATGGTGGCGTGCGATGTGCACCCAAGTGTGGAGGCACAATTCCCCCTCAAATGGCCAGCCGTGTCAGTCACCTTTGACACTTAGGATCACCCTAACCGATGCGCGCGCATGGGGATCCAGCTGTTGGTAGTCTCTCCTACTATCAACAACGTCGAGGTGAACAAGATGATGGTGGAGGTGTGGGCCTAAACCTCCTATCTACCCAACTCATGAGACAACTCTAGATCCTTGATGAATGCATATCCCCGACGGGGCCATTCGAGGGGATCAACCTAGCAGCGACCCAAAGGGACACGCAAGAACTTCCCCACGAAGAACATCATGCTCGACGCCTCCTGCATTTCCCACCGGAGGTCATTTTTCATGATGATTCACCTGGGGGCTTTCTGCTAATGGAGAGTTGTGTTGGTATATATTTCGCAGATGGACGAGAGATATCTCCCTTAGTCATCATCACCAGTTCACAAGCCAAAGAAAGAAGGAAGAAGGCATGTCAACAGGAGCCCGAGGACACCATATAAGTGCCTTCTTTTATTCAGAAACAAAAGGATAAAGATATGGCTAAGACAAGTGAATGTCACTTTTCTAAGTCTTACATGCCACTCTCTCTGACATTTTATGCAGTTTCGACCCTCTCGCTCTCTTGGGGCGTCTTAGGAGAACCACGGGAATAGGGTCCTTCGCGGGATTCAAGACCTTCTTCATGGAAGAACTCGACACAACGCTGGTTGCTGTTGAACACCTTGACAGAAACCACCTCCGCTCCATCAAAAGTGAAGACAAGATGCCCCCCGTTTGCAGGTAGTGAGTCTCAGAGAAGCAGGTCCAAATCCTCCCGAGGTACATTCTCCATCAATCATTGATGAAGACACGAGCCCACCAGATGGTGTTGTAGAAGCCGGCAGGTTGGAGAATGAGTTTGCACTACAAGAAATGTTTCCTTCCAAAACAAATTTTCCCGATGGTCATCGAAGAAGGCATGTCTTCCGCACCAAAATTGTCTCCTCGATAGTGGACGATGGAAAACTTTTTTTGGTTTCGCGCCCCTCTACTACGACGAAGCTGCTAAAAACATGGACAAAGCTTGGTCGGCGCGTGGAAGAAGAAAGATTTCTGGTTCCTCGCACAATGTTGACTCACCGATGTCTTTTTAGGTGTGTGGGTCCCGGACGTCAGTTTCTCTAGTGGACCATACATTGTCCAATGCCTCTTCTATTTAGTCAGGTTGCTGGGTCCCACATGTGTGCCTCGCATTAGAAGAATCGTGTGTATGATGGAATTTTTTTCCTTCCCTGTTCCGAACATGATAGCGTTGCTTGATGCATCTTTCATTTAATCAGGATGCTAGGTCCCACGTGTCATCCTCGCAATAGAAGAAACTTGTGCATGATGGATTTTTTCCTTGGCTTGTGCCTCCCTGATTTGAACTCGATAATGTTACTCAATCTATGCCGTTTAGGCACACTGATGGGTCCCACATGTCAGGCTCTCATTAGAAGAGTCATGTGTATGATGTAATTTGTTTCTTCGCTCCCGCTACCCTATTTGAACTTGATAGTGCTGCAAGATGCATCTACCATTTAATCATGCAGCCAGGCCCCACATGTCATGCACTCATTATAAGAAACATGTGTATGATGGATTTTTTCCCTCGTGCGTCTGTGTTAACTTGATAACATTGCTCGGTGCATCAGCCGTTTATTCAGGCTGGTGGGTCCCCTATGGCAGCCTAACATGAGAAGAATCGTGTGTATATGATGAAAAAAATTCGGGTCGAGTCCGCCATTCTGACATTGGCAACATTCCTAGATGTAGGAGAAGTTTATCTGGGTCCTAGATGTCAGCCTCAGAGTACAAAAAATATGACTATAAATAGGGAAAATACGCCAACAACACCATGAAGATCCTGGCCACGAAAGGGGTCATCACTGTCAAGGCCAATCCTTGGTACGCCGTATTTTGCATGGATCAGTCCTATTGGGAGACCACATAGGAGGTTTCCTAGGGCTCACGGGACCCTAATGTGTTGGGCCTGTCACCCATGTGGAAGTAGCGCCTGATGGAGGACCGCGACCTCACCAAGTAGATCTCTCTACTTGAGGAAGGAGGCTGTCCCATCACAATTGGGGCGCACCTCACCGACAAGTAGGAAAGTGCGCTTGTCACCTTCCTTTGAGAGAATGCTGATGTGTTCACCTAGGAAGCCATAAGTCTTCCGGGGTTCTGAGGGAAGTGATCGAGCACTATTTAGCAGGGTGCGTTTTCCTCTACTTCCTCTACACTTTTTCTAGGTACCACCAGATAAACACAGTGAAAGAAGACAAAGAAAATATGGCCTTCATCATATCAGAGGGATGATTTTGTTACACCTGCATGCACTTTGGTCTGAAGAATGTCGATGCCATGTTCCAGTCCGCTATGCAAGCATGTCTAGGAACCATGATAGGACGTGACGTGGAGGCCAATATCGACAACATCATCGTCAAGACCAAGTACCACAACACCTTTCTCTCAGACTTGGGTGAGACATTCAACAACCTACACAAGGTCCACCTCAAGATCAACACAAAAAAATTATTTTTTGGGGTTTCCTCTAGAAAGTTGCTCGGTTTCCTTGTTTCTCATCGGGGCATCAAAGCTAACCCCGACAAGATGAAGGCCATCGACTAGATGGGTGCTCCTAGATGGGTCAAGGATGTGCAGCATCCAAACGGGTGCATCATGCCCCTAGGATCCTTCTTCGTATCCTAGCTAGGGGAGCGAGCCCTTCCTTTCTTCATGATCTTGAAGAAGTGAGGGCCCATTGAATGGAACCCGGAGCCAGAGGTCGTGTTTCAAGATTCGAAGTGCTGCATCACGTCCCTTCCAGTACTGGTGGCTCTATAACACGGGGAGCCTTTGCCATTGTACGTTTCAGCCACAACTCGGGTGGTTATCATAGTTCTCGTTATGGAAAGGGAAGAATATGACCCAAGAGTCATTTCCAAAGGCCTCGGTCAATGAATCGATCCAAGCAAATATCCATAACTCGATGAGTCAGGAAGCGACCCTTGATGCATGGATGCGCCTCTTCTCGATCCTAACAAGGTGGAGCCCTGGGAGGGAGATGACTAGGATGTCATCGCTGAGGGAACCGGTACAAGGAATGAGCCAGGAACACCTCTTGAACTATAGGAGTCAGGAAGTGACCCTTTATACCCGAAAGATCCCCCTCCTTGGCACTGCAACTCGAGCCCTAAGTAACAGGAGCCCTCAAAATAGAGGAAGGTGCAATGCTTCGTATATTTCGCCAGCACCGTGCTGCGTGATGCACGGGTCCAATACCCTACGCTCAAGAAGCCTCTTCTCGGTATCCTCATCGCATCAAGGAAGCTTTGACACTACTTCGAGGCCCATCGTCTCACAATGGTGACCAAGCATTCCTTGGAACGCATGTTGTGCAATAGGGAAGCCACGAGGCGTGTAGCATAATGGATCATGGAGTTATCTGTCTTCCACCTTAATTTCACCAACACCCAAACCAACAAGATCTTAGCTTTGGCTGACTTTGTCGCCGAATGTACTCCCATGATGCAGAACCATGAGGAACCGACCTCCTCCCTTCTGGGAGAACCGATCTGCATGACTGGACCATGTACTTCGACGATTCTTAGTCCATCGATAACTCAGGAGCTGGCTTGCTCCTAGTGTTGCCGACCGGAGACCAACTAAAGTATTTTGACTAGATGCTCTATAAGGGAGAGCACTCGCCCAACAACACCGCCAAGTACAAATGCCTAGTCACCATCCTCAACATCGCGAAGGACCTAGGGATCAAGTGCCTGGTCATCCACGGGAATTCACAGTTGTTTGTCAACCAAATCAACCAAGACTACTATGCCTGGCGGATGGCATCCTATGTTGAAGAAGTTATAAAGTTGGAGTAACACTTTGACGGGATCTAGATGGAGCATTTCCCTTGCGGCTCCAACACTGTCACCAATGAATTATCAAAGATCACATCTTCCTGTGGATACGTACCCCAGAAAGTCCTTGTGGCGCGGCTACTCAGGACCTCCATCAAGATACCATGCTACCAAGCAAGCACAGAGCCCCAGGGCCAACCCTCGGCACTGACCATTGTATGCAAAGTGGTGGATACGAATTCATGTGCTCCGGGGACAAAGAATGGCCCTCTATCAAGATACCGCACGAACAAGCAAGCACATAACCTAGGGGTGAGCCCTCGGCACCGACCATCATATGCAAAGCGATGGCTACTAAACCATGTAAACTCGGCTACGAAGACAGAGGAACCCAAGCTAGGATGTACACCCTGGTGGACGAAGACCTCTACCGGATGCGTGAATCCGTTGTCAAGCTCTCCTGCATCTCTTAGGAAGAACGTTGCAAGCTCCTTGACAAAATCCACCTGGGGATTGCTCGAGTCACCTCGCCTCGTTGACTTTGGCGGGGAAGGCATTCCGTCAAGGGATCTATTGGCCAACAGCATAATCGTACACTGAGTACTTGGTCAGAACCTACGGTGCCTGCCAGTTGCATGCCAAGGATACCCATCAGCTAGCTCAAGCTCTTCAAACTATTCCCCGTAAACGGGCGGTGGGAGGGTATCGGTACCTATTTGTCACCATCGAAAAATTAACCAAGTGGCCTGAGGTCGAGCGATTGCAGGCTATCACCTCCTAGTCCACCATAAAATTTATCGGGGGCATCATTTGTCGCTTTGGCATACCCAACAGGATTATCACCTATAACGGCTCATAGTTCACTAGTGGCACCTTCATATCCTACTGCGATAGCCTTGGCACCAAGATCTGCCTCACCTCAGTGGCCTACTGCCGGAGTATTGGGCAAGCTGAGACCCTCAACGTGGAGGTGCTACACGGACTCAAAATTTGGACCTTCGATTTTCTCAAAACAAGCAGAAGAAACTAGATTGAACAGGTCCTAGCCATCCTCTGGTCGATATGGACCACCCCGTGTAGTGTCACGGGAGAGACACCTTTCTCCCTAGACTATAGAGCCGAGGTTGTGTTGCCTATTGAACTGCATCACAGATCCCCCTAGGTGCGAGCTTATGGAGAAGCTGCCTAGGGGGAATGAAGAATCGACAACATCAACTTTATCGAGGAGGTTCAGAATCGTACTGTGTTGCGGTGGATCGCTACTGGCAAATCCTACGCCGCAACCACAACCACCATGTCCAACCGTGAACCATAGAAAAGAGTGACATGGTCCTTCGTCGGGTATGCCCCGGGAAAGGAAATAACAAGTTACAACCAAAGTGAGAGGGTCCTTGCCAGGTGGTACATGTCCCCTGGCCTGGAGCGGTCTTCCTAGAGACTGAAGATGGTATCCCCATGGAGAACTCGTAGAATATCGAGCACTTGCACAAGTACCATCTTCGCAAATGCTACCCATAATATGCTCAAAAATAAGGTTGTGCATTGCCGAGTTAGCTGTGCAGCGCGTAAGCCTAGGCGGGATCACCTCGCGTGTATCACCTACTATCCTGATGGATGCACCATCAGTACAATGGGCATATCCAGGCTTGCCTGTGGTTGGTATCCAATGGTAGTCGAGCTTCCAAAGGAGAAGAAACTCTTAGGGTCTACCCCCCAGCAATAAAAATCCTTGTGCGTAGGTTGGGTCGCACAAGCAGTGTATCTAGGACTGCCCCTGTTGATGAATAAAAATGAAGTGGTTTTTGCCTAGTCATTTTTCATGATGATTCACCTGGGACTTTTTGCTAATGGAGAGTTGTGTTGATATGTATTTCACAGATGGCCGAGAGATAGCTCCCTTAGTCATCATCACCAGTTCACAAGCCAAAGAAAGAAGGAAGAAGGCATGTCAGCAGGAGCCTGAGGACACCATATAAGTGCCTTCTTTTATTCAGAAAAAAAAGTATAAAGATATGGCTAAGACAAGTGAATGTCTCTTTTTTAAGTCTTACATGCCACTCTCTTTGACATTCTATGCAGTTCCGATCCTCTCGCTCTCTAGGGGGTCTTAGGCGAACCACGGGAATAGGGTCCTTCGCGGGATTAGATGCCTTCTTCATGGAAGAACTCGACACGACGCTGGTTGCTGCTGGACACCCTGACGGAAACCACCTCCGCTTCATCAAAAGTGAAGACAAGGATGTCCCCCCTTTGGAGGCAGCGAGTCTCAGAGAAGCAGGTCCAAACCCTCCTGAGGTACATTCTCCATCAATCATTGATGAAGACACGAGCCGTCAGGTTGGAGCACGAGCTTGCACTACAAGAAATGTTTCCTTCCACAATAAATTGGCACGATGGTCGTCGAATAAGGCGTGTCTTCCGCGCCGAAATTCTCGGCTCGCCCGCGGCCGATGGAAAACTTTTTTCGGTTTCGCGCCCCTCTACTACAATGAAACCGCTAAAAACATGGATGAAGCTTGGTCGGTGCGTGGAAGAATAAAGATTTGTAGTTCCTCGCACGATGTTGAATCATCGAAGTCTTTTTAGGCATGTGGGTCCCGGCCGTCAGTGTCTCTAGTGGACCATCCTTTTTGGTCGTGCCTCCCTAATTTGAACTCGATAACGTTGTTCGATGCCTCTTCCATTTAGTCAGGTTGCTAGGTCCACATGTCTGCCTCTCATTAGAAGAATCGTGTGTATGATGGAATTTTTCCTTCTCTTTTTCGAACATGATAGCTTTGCTTGATGCATCTGCCATTAAATAGGGATGCTAGGTCCCACGTGTCATCCTCACACCAGAAGGAACTTGTGCATGCTGGATTTTTTTCCATGGCTCGTCCCTCCCTGATTTGAACTTGATAAGGTTACTCGATATTTGCCATTTAGGCATGCTGATGGGTCCCACATGTTAGGGTCACATTAGAAGAATCCTGTGTATGATGGAATTTCTTCCTTCACTCCTGCAACCCTATTTTTGGGGCTACCGGGCTGCGGTACCAAAGTTCGAGGGAAAGTACACCGCGGTACCTAAGTTGCCTAAAATTGCCGCGTTTCGAAATGTTGGGCCGCCAACTACCGAGAGGGGCCATTTCGATGCAAACTTGCCTCACCCCTACCAAATCCAAACAAGCCGTGAAACTGCCCCGTGAAGTAGACGGTCGGGACCCTCATGTTAGTAATATTTCCGTGATGCGAGCGCCAATGCGGCAACTACATAGGTGAAACGAGATACTAAAGGAGCATGGTGCGTTGACCAAATTCACAAATCCACTCCCTCCCTCCTTTCGCATGAACCCTAGCACCGGCGGCGGCAAAATCCCCTCTCCAACCAGAATGATCTCTTCGGGCATTTGACTTCTGGCGCCAAGTTGCTATGCCTACTCGCTGCTGCCGAGCTCTAATGCTATATGTCGTGCCAACCGTTGCGACGATCTAGCCCGCCTCTACCGCTGATGAGCTGAGCAGCGCGAAGGATGGCAGATCCATTTGCCGAGGAAGAAGTACTTCTGGCTAATTTCGGGTGAGCTACTCTTCTCTTTGTCATTCGCACTACCTATAACTGCTAGCTGGCTATTGGCATTACAGAGATATATCGAATATAGAATTTTTTGCTAGCACGACGCTGACAAACAATTCTTATCTTTTGTCCCCAATTTTCTGTCAACTAGGATCTCTGCAAAACCCAAATACACGGTTCTGGTGGCCATCTGCGGCTACCTCATTAAATTAGCACATGGGAAGAGCACGTGGAAACAAGCTCAGAATCTGAAGATGGAAGTACAACCTGTGCAATTATGCACTATCCCTGGTTTGGTTGTTGTTGTGCGTGAACTTGCTGAAATGAGGCCAGAGTAGACTGCACAGTTCAGCATCACTGATGAACGCGGCTTCAAGGTTCCTATAGCGTGTGACAGTCAGCTAATTGGGTTGATGAAATAGCATGTTAGGCTTTGCGTGGTTTATGCTGGTGTGTAACATACTAGATGAGGAAGCTCCTGCTACTGGGAGTCACCCAACTATTATTGGACAGGGAGGTCTAACTCGAACCCCTGCTGTTGTTGAGCAAAATGTGGTTCCTCGTCCGCGACATGCTTCTGGCAGGCAACCTCCTTGTAGGGGTCCCCGTATTGCCATTGTGGAAAACTCTGCTCTAGATTCTACAAGTACTGGTCGTCCCCGTCCCCGTGCCCGTGTTGCTGCGGATGCTGCTCTCCCAATCCATACCGTTGTTGAGCAAACTAACGCTTCTGTAGGCTGCCCCGCTGTTGTTGCCAAGATCGCCGCCTTGTGTGTTGCTCCTCCTCGAAACCATCATCAAGTTGTGCGAACCCGTGCTCTGAAATCTGCTCGTACTGGTCGTCCTTGTGTTGTTGTTGATCTGGACGTTGTTGACCAAATCCCTGCCGCTGTTGAGCAAACTAAGGCTTTCGAAGGTTGTCCCACTGCTGTTGCAAAGACTGGTGCGTTGTCTCCTCCTCGAACCCGTTCTCGGGTTCAGCGAGCTGCTGGTCTGGAGCCAGCTCATGGTCTAGACTTTGCTAGCACTTGAAACACTACTGTTGTGGGAACTGCTCCTGATCATCGACGTGGCATGGCAGCAGCTGATCCTATTGTGGCTGCTTTTAGAAGGGGCCCTGCCTGTCCACCATGTAATGTAGCTCCCGCTGCTAAGGGCCCTCGCCTTGCTCCTGGTCCTGGTACTGCCACCGAGGTTGATCTAGCTAACGATCATGCTGGTGATGGCGGCGGTGGCATTGGGGCTGGGTCTGATGGTGCCGCTCCATCTCTCAAACCTCTCGTAGGTTTCTATCCTTAAGAACCTGATGACAGCAAGGTAATCGTTTGTATCGGTGTCGCGGATTATAATCCAAAATTAGATGATGGCATAGAAAAATTCTATGACGAGTTTGATGTAATCCTTGGCAGATACGACCCTGAAGTGGTAGAGTTATCTGACCTGATGGCATCGTTACGTGTCAAGGTGTTGTGGGGGTCCTCCCAAGAAGCACGTTTGTTATATTATGGTTACAGGAGCAAAAAGGCTATCGAAGTGAAAGATACCAGCGATTTAGTCGTACCGTTTACAAGGAAACATTATAGAGGTGAAGTTTACTTCCACTTGGTAGTGCTCACGGTTGGAGAGGAATTGGAACTCGACGATAGAGATGATGGACTTTTAGAAGGCATGCGTGACCTGATCCATGGCATCACTAGGGCTGGTGCGACTGAGCGTAGCTTCGAACAGAGGAGCGTCATAAAGAGGAGCAGGAAGAGCATCCCCAGAAAGGGCACCCCGAAGAAGAACGTCACCAAGGAGACCACGCCAGAGAAGAGGACGCCCAAGAGTCGCATGACAAAAGGCACCACGCCGCAGAGTACACCCCTGAGATCCAGTTCAAATGCCACAGCGAACGGTAGGAGCAAAAACGCTAAGAGGGCTAGCACGATGGTGAACACACCCATGAGTGGTAGCAAAGAGGCGAAGATGGCCAGCACGGAGGCTACCACACCCAGTGGGAGCAGAAAAAATACTAATTTGGAGTAGAACACGCCGCTGTCAAGGAATTATGCCAGCACGAAGGAGAACACACCCAATAGTAGCAGCAAAAGGGCTAATTTGGAGCGGAACACGCCGCTGAGGTCAGGCAATAATGCCAGCACGAAGGAGAAGACGCCCAATAGTAGCAGCAAAAGGGCTAATTTGGAGCAGAACACGCCACTAGGGTCAGGCAATAATGCCAGCATGAAGGAGAACACACCCAATAGTAGTAGCAAAAGGGCTAATTCGAAGAAGAACACGCCGTAGAGGTTAGGCAATAATACCAGCACCCTGGAGCCAACACCCGTGAAGGGAGGCAGTAAGGAGATCACACCCATGAGCAGCAGCAAAAAGCCTAGTTCGATGGTGAATGGAACGCGGATGTCAAGCCCTACTGATACCATCAGGAAAGATTACATCAGGAAGGAGGATGTACACAGGAAGAGCAAGAGGGTTATGTACACTCAAGATGAAATTGACTCTGACTGTGGTTTGTCCACCGAAGTACCTGGGATGCGTGCAAACATAAGACCACCCCATGTGGTTGCAGCAGAACCAACCGAGTGTCTTGGAGAAAACAGAGTTGTCGGTGAGGCGGATTGGGGTAATGTTCCTGTCCATCCGGGTGGAGACGATGGTGCAGCCTCACCCATGGGAGTCAATATGATGTGTGTAGTACTAGGCATTAGAGACGGTGGCGAAGATTCTGAATCAGATGACGAAGAAGGCACTGTAGAGGATCAAGAATCTGGTGATGATGAAATAGACGAGGAACTTAACGATGAGGCTGGTATTCCAGTCGATGATTTGGGTGTTGAAGTAGAAGAAATGAAACATGACCACGAGTATCCTATAATTTCGGTCGGCACCGAGTTGAGGAGCATGCATGAGTTTAGGATGTCGTTCCGGCATTTTTGTATCAAGGGGGAGTTTGACGTTTATCGACTGAAGAACTCTGCCGAGAGGTATGAGGCTGTTTGCAAGTTAACGTGGATGAATGGACGGTCCGAGGTACATTGTCCATGGAGGATCACAGCAAGAGCCTTACCTGCGTCGACTGCAATTATGGTACTGGGGCAATGAATGCAGCAAACCATTAGAACTCTCTCTCTCTCTTTTCACTCTATAACTACAATTGATGTGTGATATCTTTCTGGCAACTAGTCGACTTTGCTTATCTTTTAAATGAATCTGTGTTGTAGGTGAACAACATGGGCCCTCCACACATGTGTTTGACAGGCAGCAAACTGAACTCCTCAATGTCTGATACGGAGTGGGTGGCTATGCAATCTATGTCCATACTAAAGGATAACCCTAAGGAGACCGTGAAGAATATTTAGACTAGCCTCGGTTCTAAATACAACATTGTCCTTCTGTATTACACGGTTTGGAAAGGTAAAGAGAAAGCTCTGGGGGTCTTGCACGGGGATTGGACCAATAGCTTCAGGATGCTATACAACTTCAAGGCGGAGGTACAAGCTAGGTGTCCGAGGAGTGTTGTGGAGTTTGACACCGAATCAGAAGGTGGTAAAATATATTTCAAAAGATTTTTCATGGCGCTTAAAACTTGCATCCAGGGATTCAAAGACGGCTGTAGGCCATATCTGAGTGTAGACAACATGTCCTGACTAGCAAATGGAAAGGCTGCCTGCCATCTGCCACAACACTTGATGGTCACAACTAGATGTTCCTAGTGGCATTCAGGCTATTTGAAACAGAAACGGAGGAAAACTGGGTCTGGTTTATAAGGCAGCTCAAGAGATCAATAGGCCACATGGATCCATTGGCTATATCCACGGATGCATGCAAAGGGCTGACGAATGCAGTGAAGGAGGTGTTACCGCGAGTTGAAGGTAGAGAATGTCATTCCCATGTACTGTTTTTTACAGGAAGCGCAAGGTAAGAAACAAGACAGCCGACTCAGTGATTTTTCTGCGAGAAGAAAATCAAAACGAGTGGAGTGATGATGTCGGACAAGATTCTGGTGCTGATTGGCCTGACTTCCCTCGGCCCGGAGATGTAGGGTACGTGATGGTAAGAAAATTGGCACCCAGTAAGAGGAAGAAGGCAGGAGATGAAGAAGCTAGTGGACGTGAAGGAAAGAGGAAGAAAGTTGGCACCCAAGCAGAGAAAGAGGGCTAGCAGTGTAGCAGCCTAATGTTGTATTGAACTTGAACCTATATATGTAGTTCGGTTAAACTCTGGAGCTGTGTGCGTGGAACTTGTTGGGCGAAACAATCTGCCTCCCGTACTCGGAGTAAAATGTATCGCGACTTTAGGATTTGATACGGCCGAGGCCACTAGTTGAATCCAAAATTGTGATTGTGCCACTACTATCTGAACAATCGCGATAGCTGAGCGGTTAAATCCTCTCCCAAATTGATGGGTGTTAGTGGCACATACATGATTTATTTATAGGCGCTTAATAAATCCCTGATGTTGGCGTTACACTGATGATAAGTTTCTGGGCTGAAAAACAATTTATTAAGCTGGCTGCTACACTCCATGAAGTAGCAACTTATTTCAGCTGCTGGATAACGACATGGCAACATAAACTGCAAATGCAACAGATAATGCCCAGATAGTGAGGAAATTGTTTCCACTATCTGGCCTAATCTTGAGCCCGTCTGTCTCACCACCTCCCTGCCCCTGCCTCCCCTGCACCTGGCGAAGCTCCCGGATCTCTTGCTCCATCGCACGAATCTCCTCTTTCTTGTCCCACACAACATCACGCAGATCCTGAACAAGCTCTCTGTGAAAACCTGTCAGTGGATTTTCGATCCACACAAACTTGTCACAGCCAGTCCCCCTCCCTTCCTACGTCGTAGATCGAAGGAAACAAAAAAAGAATTACATTACGCTTTCCAGATCCGGGTTACCATTGTACCTACAGTAGGAACTTACCACTCTGATGCTGCAGTTGCTGAATTTTCCTGCAGTATTTTCGTTGGTCCACGAAATCCATCTCGGCATCTTCTCACCGCACAAACACGGCATATCGGGGTAGTAATCGTAGGGCGCCCTCCGGTACCTGATGGGGGCACCCGCCTGACGGCGTTGAGCCGACCCTAATTTCGCCCAAGATGAACTGCACGAGCTGTGAGCCACGAGCGAGGGGAGCAAGGGCAGAGGAAAGAGGAGCCTTTGGATGTCAGGGTAGTGGTGAAACGTGATTTATCCCTACTTAATAACTCGGGAAGTATCCTACCATCCACATTCGGCTGATAGATGGGGGACCTAGCATCTAGACTTGTTAACCAAACCTCGCGCCTTCGTGGTTCAAAAGCCCTCTCGCGCGCATTGGACGAATTTTTTTGGCACCTTGCCCGCGTACATATCACTGGGAGGCCTTGCTCAGGAACCAGACACGCTTGGCTCACAATCTTAATCCCTCCTAGGAACTTGTCATGGCTCACGCTGGCAGATCAATCCGCTCCACCACTTCTGGTAGGGCTCGCCGCGGCGGATCCACCCCAAGATCCTACCGTCGCAGTATCAAATGGCCATGGTTTCTTGAGAGGAGCGATGACGCTATGTATGTAAGCTCAGCCCCTCCTACCTGTAGAAGGACTGATGCGGCGTTGAGCTTGAGCAGGAGCCGCTAGGCGCGACGGCGCTCGGGCCATGCCAACCCTGTCACCTTCGTCATTGTCGATTCTGATGTGGAGGACGACGGGGACGAAGCTGTGCAGAACGCCATTATTGCCTCCTTGGAGAAGGGCAAGCCACGGGCGGGAGTGGATGTCGCTGGGAAGGGCACGGCGGTGTCACTAATCGAGGTGGACTCCGACGACAGTGGCGTGATATGGGTTTAGATGTTGTTTAGGATGGTTGCAATTTTGGTTGTGTTTAATGCGAGTACAATTATTGCAATGGGTTTGTCGAGCTATATTGAGAAATATTTGCAATAGCAGCGTGTGAGTGCTTCCACTTTAGAAATTGTGTATGTGCCATTTGCATGTTGCATTATCAACGTAGATTACATGTAAACAATCCAACGAAAATCAGATTACAACCATTGGACAGGAGTGGCAGGATGGAAGAGAAGTTCGGATAGTGGCTTCGAGGGGAAGGAAGAGGAGGGGGCGTGACACTGGCAGGTGGGCCCTCGGAACACGTGACACTGACATGCGGGAGCGGGGGCACACGGTATTGCCGGTATGTCCAGAGCAAGCGGACTTTGCAACGTGACAACAGCAAGCTGATTTGACCAATATAATAACTCATCGAATTATTAAGGAGTACTGAAAACTACAACTGGGGTACATTCGCATAACACGTATGCTCTAAGCACCTGAGAAGCATCGCTTAAGTCTAACAGTAATGACAACACAAGTACTACATTTCCCTATCGGTCTTCTCGATACAAATGTAGAAATGCATCTGCCTGTTCGGTCCAGCACCGACAAGGGACTGAGATGGCACGCATAGGATCGACCTTAGGTCCACATACTCCACCTCCCGCGGCATCGGGCAGCTCGGCACCTCGGCTAGCACAAGAATGCTATCCGACGGCGGTCGGGCGTTCGCCCACATGCGCACCATGTATACGGGCCAGGCGCACGAGACCAATCTAACGCATACGGCACCCACGACGGTGGGCCCGACCCTGGTTCCTGGAACACCGGCGGTGATGGTCAGGACAAAACAGAGCCGTCCCCCTGGAAAATTAGCAGGCGGCGTGCCGAGTCAGTGAACGGCACCTGCTCTTGGAGAAGTTGGGCATGCCCATACGAGATCGTAATCACTTCGATCAAGTGCCCCTCTGCAAGGTGGACGACGAGCTCTACCAGCGGGCTGATGTAGTTGCAGCCCAGCTCTGTGCAGGAGCACGCACCGTGCGGGCACCCGAGCTCGTGGAGCGGGAGCTCGTGGTAGGAGTAACGAAGAAAGCATCCTGGGTGGGAGCACACGAGCGGGAACGTCGCTGCGAAGTTGCGCGCGAGGATCTCTAGATTCTTGGGCTGCAGCATCTGCCACATCAGAAGTTTGTCGAGAAATCGGAAAAAAGATCAGCAGTTAGATTGGCGAATAGCAGGAATATGTAGGATAAGTTCAAAATCTTGTAAAATGATTTCTTAGCATGAAGATAGCGACCAGAGAATTGGCGGATGTCGTCAGCTTCCGGCTACGGCAGGATGGAAGTGAAGTGGGGAAAGTGGCTTCGAGGGGAAGGAAGAGAAGTACGGAGAGAAAGAGAAGTAATGGGGACATGACACTGGGATATGGCCCATAGAACTCATGAGTCATAACACTTGCAACATGCCAGTTTGTCCAGAGGAAGCGTGGCCAATCATGCCGCACAACAGCCTACTCGAGGATCGCTCTCGCGAAGACCATCCCAATCGTCCAAGCGCCCCCATCGAACGGTATGTAAAAATCGTCAAGCAGAACAACTGTGTTATGGCGTGCCTTCTAGAATACTCGGTCTAACGGTGGATCCATTGGGGGCTAAGTTTAGGGCTCTCCTAAGGTTAGGGCTTGTAACACCCTCGAATCGGCCCTATGCAAGTTTTAGCCCTTTTTCGCCAAACCCGCATAGAAACGATTCAAGGACGCCCACCAGGCACTTTCATGCGGGTGGAAGACGAAGTAATACCATTACACAACAGTCCTCGATGGGACCCACATAACATATATATCTATACAACACGACTCCATGAGTCAAGAATACCGATATACAGTACAAAGATCCAAATCACCTTGAAATCACTACAGCATCCGAGTACGGACAAGATGCAAATGGGGCTAAGAGCCCTGAAGAATAACCAATGGCGTCCATAACCCTGCCCAGGCCAAGCCAGAAGGGTAACCCTGCTAACGACGTCGATCTCAAACCTGCTAAAACAAAAGGGGTGCCGACAAAGGGCAAAGGAAAAGAGGAGCGTCAGTACTGAGGCCAGTACACGGCGAGGCTAGAATTCGGCGGCTCTCGCCTACATAGGTATGGTGGACTGAAGCGACAGCGCAGCATGCACTAAACAACCTATAGAGACTCGATACATCTGTCGGCTATTAGAGGGGGGCAAGAAAGACCTATTCGAATCCAACCTGATACTAACACCAATCATACCCATCCTGGTATTCCCCCTCGAGACCAAACGAGGACGTCAAACCGAGGAACTCACACAGTTGGCAGTTTTATTCATTCGGTTATAGTTGAAGCACTTACTAGTCAGATATAGATAGCATGAGTCATCCTGATAGCATAAGTAGTGGGCAGTTTTAATCAAAATTCTGTTGTAGTTGGAACATTTACTAGTCAGATATAATTGTCCTGAGGAATCCCAAAACCCAGCAATTGTTGGCACTTTTATCACATTCCATTGTAGTTGCAATACTTACTAGGCAGGTACAACATGTCACAAAACAACCCCAGATCCACCAGTTGTTGGCATTTTAATATCCATTCCGTGATAGTTGAATCTGATTACTAGTCATATATTAAGTCAAGTTTATAGCACTACTTTATTTATGCTTATCTATGATCGAGATACTGTGCTCCAAGTCGTCCATAACCGCGGACACGGCTTTCAGAAATATTTACCCTGCAGGGGTGCACAAATAGAAACACACACACGATCAACCTCGGAAAAACCAAATCAAAACTCAACGAGGCTTTCACGACAAAGCAATCACAGGATTCATAAAATATTTCAGGGGGCCACCCCACTAAGCTACCCGCAACGAAGTTGGCCGGCTCCAGAACGGACCCAGGGTTTGCGAGAACGGCTGTAAACGACTGGGAACCCGAAAGTGTGACTGGGCTTGTCGATACCGCGAAATCGTGCCGCGGTCCAAAACAGTACAGGTGCTCCATGCACAATTGTAAATAAAGCAGTAAAGCATGGCATAAGTACAGGATAGTAATAAAACCGCAAACTAGTTTGTGGCCCCAAGAAATAAGAAATGAATCAAGCTCTGGCTAAGGGGGATTCATAGAGTCTCCCGTATGTGGATAGTGCGAATAGTCAAGGAACAGGTATCAAGTACTCGGGGCCTACGGGACACAAGTGGACATAAAAACCAAATAGCATATATTGCCCACCGGTTCCTCTTTCATTAGTTATCCCAGCAAATTTATTAGTTGTAATTAAAGACATGATCAACACCACCATTAAGCATCTCCTCCATTAAGCATGTGTCAACCTTCCATCAACGGTGGAACGACAACGACACTAAGCAGCACCTAAGCAAGCAACTACGACTCGCAAGGCCGACTATCCATCAAGCAACAGGCAATAGGATGTGTCCAAGGCAATATAAAGGCTGCACGGAATATATCTGGTACAGAACACTAAAGCATCGCGACACAGATAGCAGTAGATCAACAGGAAGGAAGTAAAGACTATAAATGCAAAATAGGTAGAAGGGGAAGAGATGCTTGCCTGGCAAACACAGCCGAAGATACATTATCCGAAGAACTTGTTGATACTCACATCAACTCATCGGCCTAATCCGCGAAGAAGCAAACACTAGAAGAAACACCGGATGCAATATTTAATACTACAACAGAAGATCCGGCATGATTATGATATGATGCATGGCATGGCAACATGCGGTACAATTAGGCAATATTAAGCGGAACCGGGGTTCCGATAATTAATTAATGGTTCAAGTTATTTAGCTACCCTGCAATTTAAATGTTGTCTTAACAAGGTAAAACATGGCATCGGTTTGTTCCACAAATTCAAATGGAGGCGATATACGACTAGATTAGCCCGCATACAGTCTCCATATTTAATTATGAGGTGAATCGACTATACAACCCAGACCCGCAAAATATGTATGCAAGCATGTACAGTTGATATGCAACAAGTATATAGCTTTTATAAAATAGGGATAGGTAGGGGTCACACATCTAGGGTTGAATATCTTGGGGTTCCGAAGGCCTTGGGGTTCGACGGGGTTCGGGCGCCAGGATCGGTCTTTGGTGTTGGGTCCGAGAAAGTTCTTGAGTGGCACCATGTTCATCCCTCGGAACCATCAGCATTGAGCCGGCCTTGTCGGCAGGGAAGATTTTGTCGGACTCCTCTGGTTCATGCAGCTCTTAAAGGCAAACTTTTCAAGGGGTTGGGATCGGAGATCTTGTTGGTAGTCCTGGTACAACTTGTTCTTCGTCGATCTTGTTCGTCCGGAGACCTTGACAGGTACACTGCACAGGAGATCACTGGGGACGGTCTTGTATGGCGACACGCTAAGAAGTAGAACTCGGTGGCGACACGGTCCACTTTGTCCAACAGCAACAATAGTACCACAGCAACAAATTTTACACCGTATCACACAGGCACAAAGCCGGGCGCATCCCACACGAGCTCGGGGGTGAGGGCATCTAGCAGAGATGAAACGACAGGGACAACACCACTTGAAGAAGGATACGAGGGCGTGGCTTCGTGGATACACAGCCACGAACGGCGGGCACTGCGCATGGGGCCCGCGGAAGAAGGCGCTGCAGGGC